>ML675646.1:1153771-1177250 GCA_007922155.1 Mesoclemmys tuberculata | reverse complement strand
GCACATCAATGTCATCACACTCTGTTCCTAAATCATTGCAGTAAATAGTCATCTTGGACGGACTTTTCAGATGTGCCTAAGTGATTTAGGAGCCAAAGTCATAATTTCACACAGGAGTTAGGCATTTCAGAGCCTAAATCCCCCTGACTTTCCATGGAACACAGGCTTTTAAGTACCTAAGCCTCTTTTGAAAATTTTACGCCTGGTTATTAGTTCAACAAGTTCCAGCAAGAACCGAATGATAGTAGGGGAGAGTGAAAAAAGCCAGTTAGAGGGCAACAGACTCTTTAGGGATATTTCAAGACAACTAATTTTTTAACTTAAAACAAACAAGCTTTTGCAGAGCTTCGACTTGGGTCATAAACCTTGCACATCTGCTCTGTTTACAAACAGCTCATAACATTTGCAGAGTGTGGATGTATGTCTTTAGGAAAGGAGTCCTCCTCGCTTGACCGGTGGAGTGCAGTCCCCCAGGTGGGTTTCCATGGCTAGGAAAGATCAAAAGGAAGTGGCTCTCAGAGCTGCCGGGATATTTTCCGCATCAAGTGAGATGAACGTGTTTGGCGTATCTGGGACAAGGGCATTCCCAGTAACGCTGCAGTGCACATCTCAGTGCATAATTGGAGCAGAGAATTTTTCATGCCACCACTGCTTATTCCCTATTTATAATAGCAAATCACTTCCCCGTTCATTAAATCATTAGCTATTTGTTGTTTGAACTCAGATTTCCAGAGAGCAGTTTCAGCCAGGACCCATCGGAACACCTGCCCCTGTCCAGTGACATTTCTGCAGAGACGCCCTCCTGTACGTCAGTGCCAATGGCTCTGCCGTTGCTGCAGTGCCTCTATAGCCACTGGGCTAGCGGAAGATGGCTGGAAGAGGAGGTGCTCGGTTGCTGTAGTGACGGGGGTGATATAAGAGACTCCCATTGACTTGGATGGCCTTTGGATCAGGCCCCTTGATAGACTCATTACAGGCGACAGCAATGGAGGTTCTTGCTGGGCTGAGACTGGAGAAACATCTTCTGGAAGGGCCACCTCCCTGCAGCCAGGCCTGCCTCTGCAGGGAGCTGATCATGCCTCCCTCTCAGCGTTCTGATCAGAGCCTGGAGCTCAGTGTCTGGACAGCTTGTGCCCAGCCATCCCTGGGGCTGGGCGTCCCTGCAAAGCAGGGCAGAGCACTCCCTCCTTCCGAGAAGCAGTATCTCCATCCGTCCGTGGTCCAGCCCACCATGGCAGGGGGAAGAATCCATCAAGGACTAAAAGTTACAAAACTTGTCACTTTAAAGTTTAAACTTAACCCACAGGTTTGGCCAGCTTTGGCCTCAGAACCTCTCGGTTCTGGCCCTGTATCTCGTTCCACATTCAGCATCAACCAGCTCTGGTTCATGCTCAGTGGTGAGAGACCCTGCCTCCACACAATCTAGTGCCAGCAAAGTAAAACATGGAAGGGTGGAAGCAGCCCCCAAAACCACCACATCCTCTCTCTGGAGAGAGGGAAAGCATGACGCCAGTGGCTCTGCATCATGCTCCAAAGATCCATCTGTCTCTATTGGTGGATCCTCCCTTTCTGCCATTGTACTCCCTCGCCAACCTCCCATCCCCAAATTCTGCCACCCCACTCTCTCCGGAGGGAAGAGGGGAGCCACCGGTAACATGTGGTCCTGCTGGAGTGCAGCAATGTAACTTTTTCAGGCGTGTTCTTCCCAATGTTCTTGGACAAATAAAGAAATCTGGCTATAAAACGTTCTCTTCTGTCTCAGAATCGTTGCTGTGTCCCGGAAGGGCAGGCTAGAAAATGTGTAGAGCTCTCTTCAGCCTGCTCAGTGACAATCAGAAATTCCTGCTTTTGGAATCTGGACTGGGGTATCAAAAAACCAACCAAACCAAGCAAACCAGAACCTACAGGTCCTATTTATATTGTCCTAACTTGTATCTGGTTTCATTGAGCTGGGCCTTGCTTTCTTCCCTAAACAAAAATCCCTGCAACACACCCCGCTGCCAGCTCTGCCCACACATCGACTCTAGTGACACCCTCACAGTGCTAACCACCTCAGCCACACCATCAGGAGCTCGTTCACCTGCACGTCTCATGGTGTAATATAGCCCATCAGGTGCCCGCAGTGCCCCTCTGCCGTGTGCATTGGCCAAACCCGACTGTCACTGCGCAAAAGAATGAATGGACACAAATCAGACATAAAAAATGGGAACATCCATAAGCCAGTGGGAGAGCACTTCACTCTCCCAGGACACTCTGTAGGTGACTTGAAAGTTGCCATCCTGCTACAAAAAAACTTCAAAAACAGACTTCAGCGAGAAACTGCAGAGCTGGAACTGATCTGCAAACTTGACACAATCAGACTGGGTCTGAACAGGGACTTGGGATGGTTCTCTCCTGACGAGACGTGATTGTCACTGTTCACACATTCTCACCTTCTCATCAACGGTTGGGAATAGGCCTCGTCCACTCTAACTGAATGGACCTTGCTAACACATATCCTCCCCATAGTTGTTTCGTACCCTTGGATGCATATATACACCTCCTATCTGTGATTTCTATTTTATGCATCTGACGAAGTGGGTTGCAGCCCACGAAAACTTATGTCTACAGAAATTTGTTAGTCTTTAAAGTGCTACAGGACTCTCGTTTTTTCTGAAATCTGGGACTCAGAAGAAGAAGTCTTTTGCAATGTCAGGATGCAGCACTTCTTAGCTGGCCTGTTGGCATGAGATAAAGCCTCTGTGTCCAGATCATCAAAGGGATTCAGACACCTAACTCCCTTTGAAATCAATGGTACTGAGGATCTGATGTAGCTGTATTGCCGCCACATGGCCCAGGAGGGAGAGTTTATTTGTCAAAAGAGTGATTCATCTCTGCATTTCCAGAACCCAGCACTGCGATGCAAAAAACATTAGCCAGTTTACTGGGCACCCCTGGGACACCAATACACTGCTCTATCAGATGCACTCTGGGGACAAGCATGTTTCTTTACCAGTTCTACCCATGCCCCAGGTTTGCTCTTTTAAGTGCACCTCACAGAGCACGTATAAAAGTGGCCAGTATGCTTTCCATGTTCTGAAGTGTCATTATAGGGCCAATGTAGGTCGCCACAGGCTTTTGGAAACCATAGATCAACATAGAAACATAGAAGATGAGGGTTGGAAGGGACCTCAGGAGGTATCTAGTCCAACCCCCTGCTCACAGCACGGCCAACCCCAACTAAACCATCCCAGCCAGGGTGTTGTCAAGCCAGGCCTTAAAAACCTCTAAGGATGGAAATTCCACCTCCTCCCTAGGTAGCCCATTCCAGTGCTTCACCACCCTCCTAGTGAAAAAGGTTTTCCTACTATCCAACCTACACCTCCCCCACTGCAACTTGAGACCATTGCTCCTTGTTCTGTCATCTGCCACCACTGAGAACAGCCTAGCCCTATCCTCCCTGGAACCCCCTTTCAGGTAGTTGAAGGCTATTGAATTTCCCGTCACTCTTTTCTTTTGCAGACTAAACAATCAAAGTTCCCCCAGCCTCTCCTTGTAAGTCTTGTGCTCCAGCCCCCTAATCATTTTTGTTGCCCAACTTTGTTGGACTCTTTCCAATTTGTTCACATCCCTCCTGTAGTGGGTGGGGCGGGGCCCAAAACTGAACACAATACTCCAATTGTGGCCTCACCCGTGCTGAATAGAGGGGAATAATCACTTCCCCTGATCTGCTGGCCATGCTCCTACTAATGCAGCCCAATATGCCGTTAACCTTCTTGGCAACAAGGGCACACTGCTGACTCAGATCCACCTCATAGTGAGGCCTCTATCCTGAGTCGGACCTTTGGGTGCAACCTTAATATAAAGGATGACTCCTGATGAGGTTTATGTGATCAGAGGCCATGAATACCAAGCCAGCATGTGCAATGAAAGTATCACTCAAACGAAGGCAACATTTCGCCCTGCATTTTGTCAGGCTAGTATCTGCAGGCTGGATGCGTTGTGCACAAGGAGGGAGAGTGAAATGGTCGAGTTCAGGGGCCTGAGTCCTCACTTTGTGCTGTGCTTTACTCCTGTGAAAAATGGGTCTACAGCCCAATCATCCAGCTTTACTGAAGGCCACATGATGAGCCAGGGAGAGAGCTGGAAATAAACAGGAAGGCACCTACATACCTCTTCTAAGCCCTAGACACACTGCCGCAGACAGCACACGTTCTCAATCTGGTCATCACAAAAGCTTCAAAAAGACTATTTAGCTGAGGTTAGTCCTGCTTTGAGCAGGGGGTTGGACTAGACACCTCCTGAGCTCCCTTCCAGCTCTAATATTCTCTGATTCTCTGATTCTATGACTCATGCACATGCCAATTTTTATTCAACATGAGTCACTGAAGTCAATAGTACTAATTAGTCACAATGGGTCAAGTTCAGGGCCAAACAGAAAAAATCCAGGTAAAGTCAGGTTTTTTTCAATTATTTTTGTTGTGTCGTCAGGTATTTCAATCCCTTTTTTGGTTTTGGTTTTATTGGGGGTTGTTTTTAACTAGATCAAGCTAAATTTTGAAACAAAATGTTTCAAGTCGTTTTGGTGAATCTGAAACTGTATTTTTTGGTGATTAAAATTGTTGATCTGAAAAATTTTGTCCTGTTCTTCGGGCAATGACGGCGCCCATGAGCGCCCAGGCACAGTTTTATGTGAGAATGTGAAGATTTCCCTTTAAATTCCATGATTCTAAGGGTGTCACGTCATAACTGCTGTCATGCAATGTTCATAACAACAGGTGTGGCTGCCACATGGGTATTTAAAGGTGCACCAGATTGCCATTCCCGGTTCTTGGCCTCAGTTGCTCATGAAGGTCCCGCCCACATTCACACACGCTAGTAACACATGATGAGTTCCATGGGATTGCGCATAGATGTAAAGATGTGCTCTCATCTTTGCAGGGTCAGGGCTCAAGGCCCAGAGCCACAGAGTAGTTAAAATTAATGGACATTAGGCACCTAAATATCTCTGAAGGTCTAGGCCTAACCGTGCATCTTGTAAGTATGAGCTGCAGTGGCCCTGAGGTTCCCTGATCGGGGGCTCTTTAACTGGTGAACTTCCTAAGGTACAGCCATGAATGTGGTGTTCTGTAGGGGCTTGTCTTCCTGTACCGCTCCACAGCGGCACATCCCCTCAGTGACGTAGTTCTACTCATATAGACCTGTAGTGCGGACCTGGCCTGAGGGAGACAAGGTGGGTGAGGGAATATCTTTTATTGGACCGATTTCTGTTGGTGAGAGAGAAGCTTTCGAGATACACAGAGCTCTTCTTCAGGTCAGGGAAAAGCACTCAGTGACACAGCTAAATACAAGGTGGGACAGATTCTTTAGCATGAAGGGGTAACAGACATTTCAAGGGACTGTTCAAGGTGACATGGCCTGTGAACAGCTGTGCACTCATAGGGGAGGAAAAGCAGGAGGGTGAGGCTTTGGTGAGTTATAGACTGTTGTAATAAGCCATAAATCCAACGTCTCCCTTCAGTCCATGATTTTTAGTGTCTAGCAGAGTTTGAATTTAAGCTCTCAGGCTCATCTTTTGCAGGCGTGGTGCAGGTTTCCTGTCAGGACGAGGACAGAGAGGGCCATGTTGTGGACCATGCTCACAGGTAGTGGGGAGTTCGGGCTTTCATCATTTTTCTGGGGGAGTTCGGTCGAGAGAACAGCAGATTGTGCCAAAGAATTCAGCATTATTGAACTTTTTCCCCGGATCCATTTCCTGGGTTTGGTGCCAAACCGAGCCGGAATATTTGCATGGGTGTGGGCAGTCCAGAGCCCGGGTCCCAGGAGCAGGGCCCGAGAGCCAAGCCCTGAGGCACGCACCACCTCTGTGGTGCTGCTTCTTACCCCCGGGGAGTGGACAACATCCTTCGCTCATTGGGATGCAGAGGGACAAGACAGGGCCTTGCTTCCTCCATTTCCCTCCCTATTCCCCAGCCGGTATCTGCTCCTGGGCAGTGGAGAGATGAGAAGTGGGCAGTCCCGACACTTCCCAGAGCACTGAGTGCTATGGGCGTGGGAGGGGAGGGGCCACGCGTGCTCATGTGAGGGCCTGTGGCAATTTGGCCGTTTCCTCATTCGTTGCTGGTGCAGCCGGGATGTCCTGGTGAGACAGGCCTCTCGCTGAGCCAGGTCACTGCTCACGCTGCCCTATGTAGGGCCTAAAGAATCCAGTGCCTCTGCTGCACCCGATCCAGGCAGGGCTCTTCTCTCCAGCCCATCTGGCACCCCGCCAGCACTCTCCTCTCTGTCCATAAGCAGGGCACGCAGCTGGACTACACGTTCTGCCCGCCTGGCTTGCACCGGGTTTTGTCCTCTGGCTGGCTCTCTGTGGCAAGGCAGAGACGTGCTGTGATTTTCCCTTGCACAAGCACGCAGGACGGGGGGTGGCACACAACATTCCCCTACACAATACGCCCAAGGACAGAGCACAGCTGCCATCCCTGCAAACCAAGCCTGCTCAGTGCTTGCTCCCTCGAGGAAGCAGACCCCTCTGGACAGGAGCAAGGACAGGTGGAAGGGGCTATGCCTCTGCACCAGCCCCTGGATTAGGGCTGGAGAGCACCTTACGCCATCCTAATAGACAATACGGAGTGCGCCACCAACCCCTGAGCACAACACAGCCATGGGAGAGAGGGCGATCATCTCTCCCAGCCCTCCTGGAGCGGGTCGCACCGCGCTGTCCCCTGCACAGGGCCCTCAGCAATGTGCACAGACCAGCTGTGCAAGAATCGTCGTTACGCCATGCTGATGTTTTGAAAAACTGGTTCACGAGGGAGGGTATTTGGATCACAGACTCCCTAGGGGAAACCCAGGCTGTAATAACTGTGAGCAATAATTCAGCATTGAAAGGAAAACACTAATTCAATAAAATATCTAGGTGTAAAATTAGAGCCGAGAACAAGAATCTTCTGACAGGCCTAATTGGAAAAAATAGCATCAAAGATTGCCTCTTTAAAAGCGAATATATTTTGTTTAGTCGAGAAAGCAGCCAGGAGACAATGCTCGATGCTGTGAACTTCCCAGCCCAGCTCGGGGGAGGCAGGGCTAGAACAGCCTGGCGCAGCCAGCTGGTCGCCTGCATGCTGGTATCATGAAAGACTTTGTCCACGTGGCTGGTCACGCTTTGTGCCAGGAGGTCAGATCGGACAGCCCACCCGACGATCTTCTCAGACCCACGTGGAGGGACCGGGGAGCTGAGATCCTGATCTTTCTATGTGGAGAATGGCTAATGCAGACAAGGCAGGATATGCCAGGAGGCTCTGAGAGTGGCCTTTTCCCTTCAGGGCACAGCCCCAGCTTTGAAAGGGAGGTTGACAGGACTGCGGGGAACGTGCACCAGCTGTGTTTCAGTGCCATTCAGGGTCACCATGCGACTGGACTGGGCAGGTGGGCAAGGAGTGAGCACGCTCCTTTCCACCCTTTGTGCCTCGGTGCAGGGGCTGGGGAACACCGGCAGTGCATGACCTCAGCGCTGCCCGTAGCAATAGTGTTCCCCCAAGGGAGCAAGCCAGGCCCCATCTCCCTGCACACCAGGGAGCATTGCCGGCCCGCTGCAGAGGGGAGCACCTGTTCCACCCATGTCAAGAGCTCTCCCTGCGACTTCAGCTCTGCAGGATGCCTGGGAGAAGTCCTGCCTGTGTCGGCCAGGGCCTTGTCTTAAAGGCATCATCTAGCCCTGGCAGCTGTAGCCTTTCCTTGCATCAATTAATTCACTCTGGAATACACTTGGTATTAATAACAAATACAACCTCTGTAAAGGGCTGAGAGAAGCAGGACGCAAATGACTTCATCAGATGCTCGCCACAGTGCTAAAATCCACATGGAATAGGGAAACAGACTTTCTGGGTGACCCCTGTAACATCCCACTTAGTGGCCACCAAGAATGCTGGCTAGCTCGTAGAGCAGCAATGGAATCTCTCTAGCATGTGGCCATACAGGAAGGCTGGCTGTTTGCGTCAGTTTCTAATGGCATGGCCTCACTGGGAGCGGAAGAACTTTCAATACTAGGCCATGGACTGGATACCACAGGGAGCTTTGCTGAATCTGCCCACTGGAGAGCACAGCATGACTGCACCTGGCTGGCCAGAGATGAACCAGGCAGCCGAGTCCAACGTGTCATGGTCCCTGATTAGCAAGTGGCAACACAGTCTGATGAAACTGTTGCAAAGGGAGAAGCAACAACAAACACACAAGCTTTATTTCTAGCCTGAAACATGTACAAAACTTGTTTCCATTTCACACACCCATGAGTATGACACATGCAACATGGCTTGTAACTGGAGCTAGTCAGGAATTTTTCAACACGGGTGTTATGGGGTCAAAAATGCAAATTTGTCAAAGCTGAAACTGTTCATGGGAAAGAATTGGTTTAAATACATTTCTTAGCCTGACAAAAATGTGAGGAAAAAGTTAATTCCAGAATTAAACGTTTTGATATTTTCTAAATGAAAAAAAAAAATCCAGTTTTTCGGATTGAAATGACCTTTCATTAAAAAACTTAAGCTAAATAGAGGAAAAAATAAATTTATTTAAATAAAAAGTGGCCAAAATTAAAACAAAACCTTTGATTGACCTGAACAGATTTTTTTGTGGGAGGAAGGAGGAGGTATTTATAGTTCATGAAAATTTTTGAGATTTAAACATTTTAATCACTATTCAGGACAGGTATATTTTACAGTATGTTGAAAATTTTCACAGAAAGAACAAACTGTGCTCAACTTGTGACCTGAGAAGAGCAGGACATTTTGGGGAACAATATTCTGGGAAGGCAATGCTTCATGCTGCCTGTTAGAATGAGCTGTGTCCAATCTGGCCATGTTCCGCGACTTTCTCTCTCACTAATACACACGGCCCTCAAAATCCTCTATATTTTTAACTCAGCCTACTTCAAGCTTGATTTCATGGTGCCTGAGACTGAAAAGGCTAGAGCAGCCAAAGCAGAGCTACACATCTCTGCAGAAAGCTGAGGATCATAAATCTTAGGGTATGTCTACACTAGAAGCGTAAGCTGACCTATATTAGGTTGACTTACAGCCACCACGGTAATGACTGCAGTGATTTATGTCCACACCACCCTCCTTGGTTCGGTGGTGCACCTCCTCACCAGGAGTGCTTCCACCAACCTAAGACAGGCAGCCTGGAGCGCGGTCCAAAGACCGGACAGTAAGGGGACACAGCCTCTATAGAGACATTGCTTTGCCCTAACTACACCAACATAACCTCTCGTGGAGGTGGAGTTAGTATGTCAGTGCAATAGGGCACTTATGTCGGTGAGGGCTGTAGTATAGACACTGACATAACTAGGTCGACAGGCTGCCTTACATTGACCTAACTGTCAAGTGCAGATCAGATCTTACTCTGCTTCCATGATAAACATTCATGTCAATTACAAAGAAGTGCCAAGTGTTGATACACAACAGTGTTAACTCTGACCCAAAAGAAATGTTCTTCCCCCATCAGTCATCTCAAAATGTAAACCTGGGTCAAAGCCCTTCTGAAGAAGAACCACGGGGATGACAGGGGCATGCACTAGTGATAGTCATTGACCAGCTTCAGACACAAGTTCATAAATGTATACAAATTTGCCATACGTCGTATAGTTTTTTCTATTAAACTACATATCTGACATTGTTCTAACAGTAAAACAGGCAACTGAAATACTTGAATAAAAAAAAACCTGCCCGTACTGTCAACCGATAAATATATCTAATGATATTTCCCACTTCTCAGTTTCTAAATATTTTCTTTGAAGGGACACTGCTGTCACATTGACAAAAACAGCCCATTTTAAAATGGGCTAGAGTTCAGTGGCTCTGTGATGAAATATTCATGTATTTTTACTTGATAAGAATAAAAAACTCTCTCTTCTGCTACAGCCCTTTGTCACTGCTGCAGGCAGGCTCAATGCTGATCGTCTACATAGACAGCTCAGACTGCCTTATTGTCTCCCCACCGCGGGAGGAGATCAGAGAGTGGAACAGGACGCGCGGGAGAACAGAGTTCTGCTGTGTGCCCCAGGAGATCCCCTGGGGATGGACGGACAAACTGCAATCCGAGAGAGAGAAGAACGGAAACACTCAAGGGTGAGCTCATCCACCCTGACTGTGATGCACAGTCACCTCAGCCAACCTCATGGTCTACGCATCGCAGACACTCCCCATCCCCCATTTGGAGTAAGTCATTAGTTAACATGACCGATCCCATCTCTCATCCCCTGGCACCAGGGCCTGGTGCTGCATGCGCTCTCAGCCTCCATTCACAAGATGTGACGGCTGGTTCGGAACAAGCCGGCCCATGCCGTAACCTCATCTTGAAGCGTACAGTCTTTAAACAGCTAAATAAGAACCAGTGCACAATCTGGCAGTCCGCACCTGGAAACAAACAAGCAAACATAAAAGACAGTTGCTCGGTCACAGCACTTTAAAGACACAACCTGTTGAGGCTCTGGCATTCTAAACTAACACAGAAATCGCCTTCTCTGCCCCAGTGTTAACCAGCATTACCTCCGAGGAATCAGGCAAGTCTTCTTAGCTGGCCTGCTTGCTAACTATTGGTCCGTGTCACCTCCAGGCCCTCTGGAGGACTCAATCTCACTGGTAGCCCATCCCAAACAGGTTTTCCTTAAGCAGAGTTGTTGCCCAATCCAGAAGCACAAAGAACATAATGGCCATACTGGGTTAGACTAATGGTCCATCTAGCCCAGTATCCTGTCTTCCGACAGTGGCCAGTGCCAGGTGCTTCAGAGGGAATGAACAGAACAGGCCATCATTGAATAGTCAGTGATGGGTCTATCCTCCATGAATTTATCTAGTTCTTTTTTTAATCCTGTTATAATCTTGGATTTCATAACATCCCCTGGCAAAGAGTGCCACAGGTCGACTATGCGTTATGTGAAGAAATACTTCCTTTGGTTTGTTTTAAACCTCCTGACTATTAATTTCATTGGGTGGCTCCTGGTTTTTGTGTTACGTGAAGGAGTAAATTACACTTCTTTATTCACTACTTCCAAACCAGTCACACTTTTATAGACCTCTATTATATCACCCCTTAGTCATCTCTTTTCCAAGTTGAATAGTCCCAGTCTTTTTAAGCTCTCTTCATATGGAAGCTGTTCCATACCCTTAAATCATTTTAGTTGCCCTTCTCTGTACCTTTTCCAATTCTAATATTTTTTTTTTGAGTTGGGGTGACCAGATCTGCATGCAGTACTCAAAGTGTGGGTGTCCCAAGGTATTATGGAAAATTACGGGTCCCAGATTAGCTAAATTATCCCACTGCAACCTTTGCAACAGATGTGCCCAAGTAAATGCTTCCACTTGCCCCTTCCTATGCTCTTAGAGACAGATTGGAAACTGTCTCTGGGCTCATTATCATAGCAAAAACCTAATGGCTGATCCTTTGAGGGATACTGACTCACAACCCTCCCTTAGGGGGGCATTGAAGACCTCAACCAGCAACAGCACAATGGGTGTGACAGTCTTCTCCTCAACAGTTTCTGCAATCAGGGACAGCCTTCATGCAGCTCTCCAACAGGTCCACTTTCCATTTATTTCCTAATCCCATCTGCAAACATTCTCCCACTGCCTCCGCCTCTGAATTTCTCTTTCCCTTATTCATTGGCCATATAATTGAATCCTTTAATTTATCCACCATCTCCATCCCACTCTTCTCTGTAATTACTCCATATGCTACCTGCTGTTCTCATTATTTAACTCTGCAACATGGCTTGGAATAAGAGCTACAGCAGTGATGGGGCTAGTGCAACCCTCAAGCCAGATGCAGTGCATATGAAAAGCACAGTCCACGGTGAAGTTTTATTGTATGCAGGGAGTGGATAGTTCACGTACACCCCACATCCTGCCAGGGTATCTGCTCTTGCAGCTCCAGTTAATGACAATCCTCGCACCCTACACAAATAATTCCTAAGCATTAGAAAAAACAAAGTGCTCTCTTCCCAAAGGATTTGTCAGCGGCAGCCAAACCTGCAATAAGAAATAAATCATTGTGCAGCGCGAGCAGCCACCCGGACATTAATAACGGTCATAGTAGTAATCGCTGGCTCTCTTTGATACGCTGAGGTGCCTTCACCAAGGTGGAGGGCCATAAATCAACAGGACAAGTGCCCTGTGTCATCCTGCTTTGGGGTTCTGCACAGTGCCTGGCTGGGAGGAGGATTAACTCCTTGTGAGCTAGGGCCCTGAGTGTGCACCAGTGCCCCAGAGCTGTGCTTCAGTGATCTGACTGGAGTTTTACCCAAACACCAAGGTGAGAAGTTGCCTCTGGGCTGGGACTGTGCCAAATCCTGTTTGAAACCAGGCTGCATTGGCACAGCCTAGGTCCCACAGCCAGGGCGTGAACAAGCCCCTAGTGCTGTAGAGGAATGGAAGGGGTCATGAAAATGAGCGACAGCAGACGATGACATGGAATGCTGCTATGCCACAGGCTTGTTGAGTCTTACCTAACTCAGGAAGGAGATGGGTCAGAATCTGACTAGGTCTCCAGTAGATCCCCAAACATCCCACTTTCAGAATTGCCAGGTTCCTTGAAATCATTTGAAGGTGTATCTCAGTCATACCAAACAAAATGGCAGCTTTCAGGCATGAACCGTACCCTATCAACCCTCTGTGTCCAGCTTCCCGGGGCAAGCTGCATGGATGGCACTATTCTTGCTTCGGTGACCTCAGGATTTCTGGGTTACCAAGGTCTTCTCACTTTCTTTTCCAGCTCCGGGGGAACACGGATGGCAGCTCTCCTCTTCGGGCTGCGCGTCCGGTCCAGAGAGGAGATGGTGAAAAGAGGGAGCACGTGAGACCAGGATTTAAAAAACCAAGTGCTAGGTGCTAAAGGGGTCACAGCTCATTGGAAATCTCTCCACCTGGAGACCAGGTGCAATATCCCATCCTAGTGTCTCAACTGCGATCTCTGCAGTGTCCAACCAATGGAGACCCCAGTTCCATTGGAGAGAGACTGTCTAAGAGAGTTTCCAGGGTCATCCTCACAAGTGTCCACTAGCCCAATCACTGTTAACTCATAAGAACTCCATTTCGGATTGGTTCTAGGGTTAATGTTGGAATTAGAGCTCCTGTTAGGGTTCGGGTTAGATTTAGCACTGGGTTAGAGTCTGGTTTAGAATTAGGATTAAGGTTTGGGTTAGGATGAGGGTTTGTGCCACGTTTTGGTACAGGATTCACATTAGAGTTAGAGCATATAGAAGATTAGAGTTGGAAGGAACCTCAGGAAGACATCCAGTCCAACCCCCTGCTCAGAGCAGGACCAACCCCAACTAAATCATCCCAGCCAGGGCTTTGTCAAGCCACATCTTAAAAAACTCTAAGGATGGAGATGCCACCACCTCCCTAGGTAACCCATTCCAGTGCTTCACCTAGTGAACATGTTTTTCCTAATATCCAACCTAGATCTCCCCAACTGCAACTTGAGACCGTTGCTCCTTGTTCTGTTATCTGCCACCACTGAAAACAGCCTAGCTCCATCTTTCCTGGAACCCCCTTTCAGGTAGTTAAAGGCTGCTATCAAATCCCCCCTCACTCTTCAATTCTAAGCAAGCCTAGTTCCCTCAACCTCTCCTCATAAGTCATGTGCTTCAGCCCCCTCATCATTTTTGTTGCCCTCCACTGAACTCTCTCCAATTTGTCCAAATCCTTCCTGTAGTGGGGGGCCCAAAACTGGACACACTACTCCAAATGCGGCCTCACCAGTGCCGAAGAGAGGGGAATAATCACTTCCCGCGATCTGCTGGCAATACGCCTACTAACACGCCTCAGTATTCACTCATGTGCTGAGCTCCCAGTGCACACCCATTCCGTGCCGTGACTATAAGAACCGCCAGGAGCAGCAAAGCCAGGCTCCAGGGGGGAAGAACCATCTCAGACGGAACCTGCCACCAATCACTAGGAAGCAGAGCGAAAGCTGGAGGAAAAGATTGCCAGGCCTGGGAGCAATCTGGAATTAGGAGAGCAGAAGCCACCTTTGTTACCTCACACTGCTCTGCAATAAGCCAGGGGAGCAGAGACAGAGACATTGCCAATGCATAAATAGTCTCTGCTTTAAAACATGGTGTGCTCCAGTGAGGAAGCTTGTGTGTGTGTGAGTGTGAGAGCACATGCTGAGGTGCCAAAAGGAAGAGCAGAAATTTGTTTGCATTTAATTGTCTCTGTTGCTTGTTTGCTGCCTTCTCTCAGGAGAGGACACCCTTCTCCTCTGAGCAGTGCGAGTGTCAATCACAATTGTAACACGCTTGTCTCCTGATAGCTGAACCCTGCTGGCCCTGAAGCATCCATCCTATTGTCTTTCTCAGAGAAGTGCTGTGAAGCAGACTCTCGGGCTTTCCAGTGCAGCCATCCTCATCTTCCAAAGATCCTCTGTTGTTAGATGCCTAACAAGGTCCCTGGAGCCCACAGGCTGCTTTTCCAGCAATTGCTTCAAACAAATGACTTTCCTCCAAAGAAGCAATGTCATTCGCTAAACAAGTGGGGTCACCTAATCCCCGTACAGCCCCGGTGCTGGTCTTTGTCACTGACTGCACCCCGAAGCTGTAATGTAGGAGGCTGCTAAGCTGACACACTAACCTGGTCAAGGCTACTGAGTGCCCAGAACCCAGAAATCAACTGCTTTTAAAATCCATTTTTGCCACATGCTGTCACTGAGGTAATTCTCCCAGAACCAATCCAGGGGCGAGTCACTGACTCATGGATCCGGAGCAAAATACATGCCTTTTGCATCACCATTTGTTCCAGAGGGAAGTTCAGCTATTTTGGCTCCCTGGCAGAAGGCATGAAAAAACCGTTCTTTTTCAATGCACCAAACTAGCTCTCACATTGAAAGGTCCATTTGGGCTGCTCTGAGAGATGCTTGTGCTGCGACTAACCGTGCTGCACCTCCTCTAGGGAAAGCAGGCCCAGGCTCCAAGACTTGCACGTCAACCCCTCTCATTCACACCAAATCCACCAACAAGAAAATCACTGCAGTGGGAGCTGCTCAAAGCTGATGAAGAATATACTCATGTATCTACCAGCAAAGAGTGGCAGACACATCTGTGATGATGGCTGAAATAGGGGAACCATTTATGATATTATTTAACATCAATATTTGATAATTACAATAGCTCATATGAGATATGCCCTGCCAGGTACTGTTAGAAAGGTTGTAATTTGCTAAGTATGATGATATTGTTTATGTGTATGTGTCATGTTTGCATTGGAAGTTATGAATATAAGGGCGGAGCAGACAGCACTCATGACTGTGCCCCCGGAGACAATCTTACCAGCACACACCACTGTCCATCCTAGTGGCAGTTAGGAGCAGCGATATCAGCATTTGCTGGCCTGCAGGACTGAGAGACAAGGGACAGTCCCATGCTGAAAATAGACACCCTCACCTGGATCTGGACGACATCAAAGACCATCTCCGCCTGGGTTCCTGACACCCTGTAGTCATCGCTGGAGTTGGTATCAGCACCCTGAAGTGGTGAAGGAAGATCCTGAGCATATAAAGACCCCGAGCCTGGGATATAAGATTTTATGTTAGGAAACGGACCCTGAGTTTGCCTCTGTATCCATATCATTAATCCTTGAGTGACCATTGCCCCTACCCTAGTTGTGTTCCGCATTAATAAACTGTAGAATTCGAGAATCTGATTAAGTCTGGAGAGTTTGTACTTACACCCTCGGGGGCAGGGCCTCATTTTGACTTGTTAGTAATTCCTCTAACACCAGTGCTGGGAGAAGCTGCCAAGGTCAGGGCAGGCTGCAAAAGAAGAGCGTTTTCAGGTGGCTACCCTAGGCACAGATGGGTCACATTGACGTAGTCTTGGCAGGATCCACAGAACCAGAACATTTGAGTTTTGGATCAGAACCCCACGCTATTCCAAATTTTAAAGTTGGATACTGAGAGAGTGTTGAAAGTTAAAGTTAGTCATGATGAATGATCCTCAATCATATGAGATTATGAACGAGAAAGAGCTGAAGCAATTTTGTAAGGAGAGAGAAAAATAACTTTTAAACAGGGATCTCTCGGAGCAGAAAATGAGAGATTTGCTCATAGACAATGACCAGAGAACAGGATCTCCGTCTGACTCTTTTACAGAGGTAGCTGCTGCAGAAGTGGTTAGACTGCAAGCCCTGAAAGGTAGCCAATGTCTTCAGCATGAGAGAGAAATGGCAGATCTCAGACTGCAGGAAAATTAAAGGCGAACTGAGGTGGAAAAGGAAGAGAGGGCCAAGGAAGCTGAAGAGAGGGCCCACCGAAGGCAGATAGAGCTGATGGCTGCTGAGGAAAGAGCTCATCAAAGACAGATGGAGGCAGCCAGAATCTAGCTCCAGATCCTGGAAGGGAAAAAGAGTCTGCCACCATCTGAAAATTCTTCACTCTTCACCATCAAAGATTTGGACAGGATCTTTCCCATCTACAGAGATGATGAGGATATGGAGGAGTTTCTGTCTACATTTAAGACTGTGCTATTCATCAAATTCCTGATGAGAGAAAAATGCCTGTTCTCCTCACCAAATTGACTGGAAAGGCAAGGAAAGTATTTAATGAAATGGAACTAGATGATGCGTTAAATTATGTAAAGTTTAAAGAAACTGTATTGCAAAGGTTTAAAATTACTCCTGAGTCTTATAGGCTGAAATTTAGAAATGTTAAGCTATCTAATGATGTTACCTATGTTGAAACAGCTCATAAACTGCTTGGGTATATGAAAAAGTGGATTGAGGGGGCAAAGGCTTGTAACAGTTAAGGTAGAGTTATCTATGTATTTGCTAGAGAACAGCTCCTGGAAATAGCACGTCCCTCCCCCCCATATCAGGGCAGCTGTGCTTGATAAAAACCCTGATACCATTTTGGAAGCTGCACAAATTGCTGATGCTTTCATAGAGAATAGGAGCCATGAAAGGC
This sequence comes from Mesoclemmys tuberculata, assembly GCA_007922155.1. Taxonomy (NCBI): domain Eukaryota; kingdom Metazoa; phylum Chordata; order Testudines; family Chelidae; genus Mesoclemmys; species Mesoclemmys tuberculata. The sequence continues at coordinate 1,160,321 of ML675646.1, read as the reverse complement.
ATAAGCCTCAGGGAAAAGACAACTACTATTCATCTCAAGTTAAGAGGGAGGACAGCCTCAGGAACAGGACCAACCCCAGGTTGGTTAGGAAGTCGTATACAAACCCAGAATTAAAAACCTCGCATCCTGGAGGAAATCCTGCTATATGCCACCTGTGCGGACTCATTGGCTATAGAAAGTCAAATTGTTGAGACAAGAATGCTCCAAGGTCCGCAACCCCCAACTCACAATCAATTCAAACACCATTACTTTAAATACAGAAACGGGTCATATAAATGCTAACACTGCCACCCTATCTCCAGACCCTAAAACAGCATGTGTTGATGCTACCACTTGAGTAATCCCTAGTGGGAGGGATGAGTGTAGCCTCACTAATTGTGTTAGGGCTGAGTTAGGGGCAATCAGGAGTTCACAAAGTGTGCCAGGGTCAGTAGGATGGTGTGTACTGGGTGGAGAGATTCGGCCTCAGGCATTACCTTAGTTAAAAAGAAATTGATCCGGGGGGAGGATTATTTGCCAGATCAAAGCATGAACCTGGTGGCACTTTCTGAGTCTGTGCAAAGGTGCCCTTAGCAAAGATCCCCTTAGAGTGGGAAGTTTTTAGGGGTTGGAGTTCAAGGGCTTCTCCCAGCAGACGTTTTAATTGGAAATAATATTGTGGTTATGAATAACAATGGTAATGTCTTAACCCAGTCCCAGAAAGCGTGGGTGGGGGGTGCATGACTCTAAGTTGTCTGTGTTTAGCCAGGGATGCTGTGACAAGGGAGAAATCTTGGGCCTGTGGAATATAGCAGCTTGTCTGAGGGTTGGTCTCCAATCTTCTGTCTGAGGAGCCTACAGAAAGTCTCTCTCAGCTTATGCTGACTGAGGATGTGCCAGTTGTCTCAGAGTTGGTTCTGGACCTAACTGAAACCCAGAAAGAGTCTGTTAGGGCTCAGGAACCTGTTTCTTTAGAGCAGGCCCTGGATGAAAAGGGTAAGGGCAGAATTTCTGTGAAAAATGGTTTGTTGCTTAACAGTGCTCCTGAAGGAATAAAACCTCATGGTAGCTTTTGCAAGCAATTTGCTGAAACTGAAGGGGGTGGAAGTGAATTGATTGAATTAGCTCAGGATGCCTGCTGTAGCAAGAAGCAGCAGTTTATATGTTGAGAGACTTGGTTCAGTTTCTAACTGCCAGAGTTTTTCAAATGTGGATGGATTCACTGACTTTTGTTTTAGAAAGGTCCAGTTTGGATACCTTGGAAAAGGTTCTAGATGGAGTGGAAATTATTAGGAAGCTTAAACAGCCCTGTAACCACGTGGCTGTGCTTGTTCAGTATATTGGAGAGACAATGACGTTGGAACATGACTGTCTCCATGCTTCTAACTCTGTAAGTGAACAGAGAGTGTCTCAGGCCCGGTCTACACTTACCTTGGCGATTTGGCGGCAGTCGACGGGAGATACGCAAGTGACATAAATCACTTGCGTATCTCCCGTCGACTTTGCAGAGTCTCCTCCGCGCGGCGTCCACACTGCGCTGCGCCGACGGGAACAGCACTCCCTTCGACACAGCGTTACTCCACTTACTGAGGTGTTTTTCCTGCGTCGCTTGCTGGATCGACTGAGCTCGTCTATACAGACCGCTCAGTCGATTCAGAGCAATCGATGTGACGGCGGCGAATTTGCCACCGTCACTGTAGACCCAGCCTTAGGCTCAGAGGGAAGATTGGGCAGCTGACTCCACAGGGCAGAACAGCTGTGCAGTTGATCTCTTGGGAATGCAAGTGGTGGCAGACAAACTCACACCTCTAATTGCTTTGGATATCTCATGTAGTCTTTGTGTGGACCCAGGAATATCTGATGCCCTGTGGAGTCAGAGAGTGGTAATGGAAGCACATCAGAACCCAATTTACGAGACGCTAGTAAGAGTGGTTGGTACCTCTTCGAAACAGATCCCAGCCTTGAAATTGGCCATAATTGAAAATTTGAGAACTTGTAAACAAGCTACCGTGGGGGTTAGTGTAATTTACCTGACTAGTTGGGGTGGAAAGATTTACCCAGAGGCAGACCCAGAACCCTTAGCAAAGGAGACACACCTAGCCAGACAATGAATTCTGCTAGAGCAGAATTCTCAGGTTGCAAACCTCCAGGGAAGGGGAGACAAACAAACAAAAACAAAAGAAAAAAAAACACCTTTATCCTGTGACTGAAAGGCCTAGGTGAACCCTGAAATATCTAAACCCCAAGGATGTAATTAAACTAAAAGCCTATGCTAAAAGAATATTGTGGTAAAATAAAAGCAACGGCTTAAGTGTTCAAAAATCAAAAAGGGTATTAAACAAACTGCCCCAATGACAAACGATCAGTATTGAAGGCATGGCATAACAAAAATGATTGTAAGCGCAAACTTGTACTGATTTGATGTGAATATTAATGCTGATGTTAGCTCTTATAATTAATTTGTTGCTAATGCCAGAAACTGTAAAAATGTACCGTTCGCCTGATAGTTTGTAAAACCCTGGAAACATGTCAGAAATTGTAATAATACACAACCAAAGATGAAAGTTCCTGTGATGCATTCAGCAGTGTCTAGGGACACCCCTTTCTGCGTCAATTTTGCGTGGGGGGTGGGATGCTGGCTGAATTAGGGGGACCATTTATGATATTATTTGCATCAATGTTGGATCATTACAATAATTCATATAAGATATGCCCTGTCAGGTACCATTAGAAAGGTTATAATTTGCTAAGTATGATGCTATTGTTTTTGTGTATGTGTCATGTTTGCATTGGAAGTTATGGATATGTTTGATGAATCTGTATTTCAACTTGTGCTGTGTTTCTGGGCACCACCTGAGACAGGATGGCAGCAGCACTAGCTGGCTTACTGGGCCATTAGGGAAACTCACAGGTACAATGGGCCCAGGGGGAGAAGACCAGGCTACACCAGATGAGTCACCAGGATTTACTCATGTGACCCTGGACTCCATCTTATTTCTGTAAATTTGCAGAAGCAGCATGGAAAAGGCCAAGGAACATAAAAGGCAGGTGCACCACATCCATTTTGTCTTCAGTCAGTTTTTAGTCTTCACCTACCTCTGGATCAACTCATCTACAACTGAAGCTGTGAAACAAAGGACCGAGACCCTCCAGGTACTGGAGGTACACCAGAGGGACCATACAAGCCTGCAAATTCCACAGTTCTGCTGGAAACCTGATGTATGTGGACTTTCAAATCATTTAACATTTTTCTTATAGTTTCTTTCCTTTTGTAGTAAACCTTTAGTTTTAGTTACTAAAGGATTGGCTGGCAGCATGTTATTTTTGGTAAGATTCAAACTTATATTGATCTGGTGATGTGGCTGACTCTTTGCAGTCAGAAAAAACCTTTTTGGTGAAGAGCCTAGAATTTTAAATAACATCTCTCTTTACTGGACCTAGTGGCTGATTGGAAGTCAGAGACTGAAATGCAGTAAAGGGGGCTGTGTATATTTTGTTTTAGCTTCTTGATAACCAGTGTGGGGGAATCAGAAGTGCTGTTTGTGGCTGGTTGGGGAGTCTGACTTCAGTGTCCAGTGCTGGGAGAATCTGCTCTCCTTTTGCAGCCTGCCTTGACCTTGGCATTTTCAGGTGGCTACCCTAGGCACAGAGAGTCACAACATCCACATCACAGAACCTGGCACAAAAGCAATGACTTTTGGCTTCCCATTTATTTCATTCTAAATAAGCTTTAGGTAGGAAAACTAAGCATGTCTCAACTTCCCCAGGCATCCCTCCTATTAGTGAATCCCTTGAAGGACTCTTAGCCTGGTATCTAATTAATTGGACCTAGTGTCCCTGTTTCAATACTCTGGGCTGGATTTGACTGCTTGTTTCTGGCTTGCTGTCTCAGAGCCATGCAGCAGGCATTCCTTTCGCACTGAGGGGAAGCAAGCACACCACAAGGGCAACATTCTGTTTGTGGCCTGTTTTTCTGCTGTCAAATTAATTGAGCCATCTGAACCAGCAGAACATGACGACATATTTCTTTTGTGGCTATAATGCTGTCAACGCAAGGGAGCTGAAGGTGTCTGAAGCAGCCTCTGATTGACTCCAGTCCAGAAACCCACAGTCAGGCACACAGAGAGTCAGTCTTAGCCTGGAATGGGTGGGTGCAACTCCCGTGAAAGGCTCTGCCCTAGTTCAGTGGTGATTCAGTTACTCCCAGTGGATGAGTGGGTGTGACTAGCACAATTAGCATTAAATTGGAAACCTCCTTCTCCCTGGCCAGCCTGACATCAGCAACAGCCCCCTCCAATTCATTCAAACCACACGAAGCTTGGGCACTGCTTTATTGTTTCATCCACCCCACACCTCTTTGAATCCCTTTGTTGGCTCCCACTCTCCTTTTGCATCAAAGTCTCTTCCCCTTTCAGGCCCTTTGAACTCTGCCCCTCCCAATTATCTGCTTTTCTTGAGACATCTCTCTCCACCAGCAATGCCGGCATCCTCCACATGCTTTGTTCACTTCCGCCCCAGGCATCTTCATGCTTTCCTGCCTACACACCACCATAAAGCCACTATCCTTCAAATCCCTCCTCCTGACTCAACTTCTCCCATAGTGCCTGAGTGAAATCACCTGTTGAAAATGGCGAGGCTATTTGCCCCTGGGGATTGCTGATTAATTTGTCAAGCCCTTTCTGGCAATCAGCTTCCCCAGACTGAACAAGATTGGCCTCTCCTAGTTAGCTGCACCAGATTTATATGGGGACTCTTATCTCCAGGCTGTGGGATGAGAAGTCTCTGTGCATATAGCGCAAAGTTGCACTGGGCTTTTTTGCTGCTGTATCATATTGAAAATTCACACCTAATTTGCTGTCCACTATCAACTCTCTGTCTCTTTCAGTAATGTGATTCACAGAAGCACTTGCTTCCCTTCTTGCAGATTTGATATTTCCACAGGGCCATACTGGCTTGTTTAATTTTGCCTGGCATTTTTTATCTGCCATTGCAGATAAAACTCTGGAGGAGCCAAAATCTCACTCTCCCTGGAGGCTAAACATTTCTCAGTGTTCTAAGACCTTCTCCCATTTCTCTGAATGCCCTCCAGAGTATCAGATATGATTGATTTGCTTTAGCACGCATCAGAATACAGGAGCTTCTTGAGTAGTCACCTCAACTGCTTACTACATTAGGGTTAATTATGAGCACATGCTCTGAGATGAGGCTTGGAGGAAGAGTTGAAAATCAAATACACAATGAGTCTAATCAATGTGAACACAGGCTAATTAGATTTGAAGTTGTTCATGATGTTGCGCATGTGTTTGAAACTGCTGGCTTTACGGAAATAATTAAAGAAAGTTGAGTAGGGCTGGATTCACAAATTAACCAGCTCCAACGATTTCCTTTTAAGCATGTGGTCTCTCCGTATACTGTTGATTTATTTGATTTCTTGGAGAAACGCTGTCAGCCAGGGCCTGTTTATTTGTTCCTCGAGAAGCCAGTGGATTTGTATTCATACAGTCACTGCATCTCACACACAGAAGAATACAGGCACAGTACTTCGCAGGAGAGCCTGTTGTGATGAGACAATCCCTTAGAAAGGGAGCATAGTGTGCTGTAGCTTGAACTCACATACAAAATAGAGGGGGAAAAAACAGGATGCGGCCAATCCAGAGGGCCAGTTGGTTGAGGGATGACCTCAAATGATCTGCCTATTTCAAACTAGCCCAACAGAACATTACTGCTGCACTGTTAAATCCTGACAAATTAGAAAGTGAGAGTCTCGGCTGAACCCTGTGGCCCCTTGTGCAAATGCATTATGGTACATCATCATCATCACATAACACCATTGCCAGGCACCAGTTCAGAGCTTCCACAGCTTACGTCAGTCCCAGCACATGTCCCCTTTCCCCCTGTGTGCAGCTGTAGAATGAGCTATATCCTCTTAACACCCCTTAGGAATTCCCGCATACTGGGGGACTCCCCTGCTACCTTCTTAGGGCAGTTATATGTCGGACTTTTCTCTCTGATTGTGTTTGAAGATAGTTATATATATTTTTTGCCTCATCTTTGGATATCAGGACACCCCTGAAAAGGAACGTTAAGGATGCTTCAATTTCCCCTGTTCCTTGGGAAGATTCAGGGTTGCAAATTTGTTTTTGTGAGCTGAACTGCAGCGAGTTCCATAACACTAGCCAATGCCATCTTTAAGATGTGTCTGCACTCAAAGAGCTTCTTACACCATGTAACACTTTGAAGCTAATGTGGCTTTTCACCTGTGGGCTGCAAGATTCTTGAACAAAGATATTCAGGCAAAAAACAAGTCCGGCAACTAAAAAGAATTGTATCACATCTGACCACAAGCATTTTTTTCTATTTCTAATCATTTTCTTTGTGTTAAAATGAGCAAAGCTAGGAAGACTGTGCGCAACAGTTCGATCCAGCGACTCTCTGTAATCTTACACACTCATCACTGTGGATCCTTAAAGCCCCAGCACTTATTCAATTAACAATTTCCCTTTAAAAGCAGCTCATAATCTGCTACCTCAGTCTGGATGTCATGGCTGCAGTCAGTCTGTTACTTCTTAAT
>ML675646.1:1060055-1148771 GCA_007922155.1 Mesoclemmys tuberculata | reverse complement strand
AAACCTCCGTGGCCCCTGCCAATCCGCCCCGGAGGAAAATTCCTTCAAGTCCAGAGCCCCTGAGTGTTCACCTGTTACAGGAGGGTCTGCTGAAAATGACTGCAGCATCTTTACACATGTCCAATCCAGAGGAGTCTTAGGAAACCATTCACGGCCTTACAGGACTGGTCCCCCTTTCTCAAGGACATAGTAGTTTAATAAGCACTGCTTATTGTAATAAGCTACATTCACCGGCAGCTCTCCGACTGGCACTATTTTTTCTCCGGTATACGGTTTTAGTAACAACAGTGCCTTCCTCAGCTTGGCAGTCTCAAAGTGTTCTCATATTCCGAAAGTGAAGTAACAGACACTGTGGAGCCTGTGTCCAGTTCCATTCTAAGCATTTTTCCTGCCACCTGAGGTGTCAATCAGATTGCTGACTTGCCATTTTTGCTTACACTATATATATCCAAGCTACTCCACTCTCATAGTCTGTGCCACAACTGCCTCTGCCTACAGAGTATACATCCATGTTCCTTTTTCTATACCCTGATTTGATCTCTTCCTTATTTCTCTTAGTAATGCAAACTGCTTGGGTAGGACCTTTTGTATTACAGCTTCTGCAATATGCATCTTTAAATCGGCAATCAGAAGGAGCATAGAACACTTTTCCACCTCAATCACATGCATCTGTTTGCTGAGTGGACAGCTAGTTTATGCATTTCTATTTCTGATTCAGTGATGCTATGCAATTCTATCGCATCTCCTGCTGCAGTTTCCATCGCTGCTCCAATTTCTACTGTACATTTAAAGGTAAGATTTTCCTCAGTTAAGAGCCTCTTCTGTATGCTTTCATTAAGGAATCCACACACAAATCTGTCTCTTAGGGCCTCATTAAGCCCATCCTTAAAAGCACAGTGTTCTGATAAACTTTTTAACTTTGTTGCAAAGGAGGAAATAGATTCACCTTCAAGCTGATTCGGCATATGAAACCTGAACATTTCTGCTATAATCAGGGGCTTAGGTGACAATTACTCCTGAACAATTTGCATGATCTCTTCAAAGGTTTGCTGGCTGTCTTTTGCCAGGATTGGATGAGGGATGCCATTTTGAAGAGCACACCACTTTCCCCTGCCCCCACGAGCATGCCCTCATATGCAAGGACAGCTGGTGGGGGTGGAGCAGCAAACTCTTCAAAACAGCACCCCTCTCTGTTGTGACCTTGCACACACACTGCAGCTGAGCTCACACCAACAGGGCAGCCTATGCCATTTCCAGAAGGACCAAGATGTCTGATATTCTAAAAACCCGTGAAGGGCTATTTAAGGAAGAGGAGACTGATGTAAGCACATGCGGGATTAGAGCCTGGGCTAGGAGAGGGCTAAGCTACGAACACCTATGCATCACCACCACAAGCACAGTGTAAACACTTAATGGAGGACCTTGTGAAGCTAGAGCACTGTAGGCCATACCACCCAGCAGGACAGCCGAATGGTGGCCCCGCCCAGCCTTCTGATTGGCCCATGTTAGTATATAAACCAGGAAGCCAGCCTGGGCTTGCTTTAGGTGGCTGCGTTTGCAGAGTGGCTGTGTAGGGTGAGAGAGGCTGAGAGCTGGTGCTTGGCATTTAAGGGTAGCTTGGGCTAGCAACTGGCTGGCTGAACAGAGCTGGCAATGCAGGCTGAGAGGGAAAGGCTGGAAGCTATCCTGGAAAACGAGGGAGCAGCAAGGGGTGATGAATGGCTTCAGTATGAGAAGATGAATAGAAGAGGGAACAGATGGGGTGAAAAAGATTAAGGAAAAGGATCCGCATCTTATAATTATCAAACCACTAGCTGAAGATGTAAAGATAGGAGATGTTAAGCCCTTGAAAACAGTGTCATGGATTAGAGGAAGTACCAGAGCTCTATTAAGTTCTAAGAGAATGCGGAGTGTGGGGATAAACATAGTGCGGTACACAAAGGATGTGTGACAGGGGAACAAGCTAAAGAGATACAGAAAACAAAAAGTATCCATCCAAGATCATATGGAGAAACTACCAAGAGATATTCACAGTGAAAGGTGAAGATGGAGGAAAATGCCAGTGAGGGAAAAGAGCTGCTGGTACAACAACATGAAGATGTATTGCTTATAGGCACAGAGAAATGTACATCATTTATGATGGAAGTGATCAATTTACACTCTACAGACAGGGAGGAAGACAAAGAATAAAAAATACAACAAAAGTGGCAGAAAAATATTTGCAAATAGGCAACAGCTCGATTGACTGCATTAATGCAATTTTAAATGAAAGTAATATATAGTTTAAACAACATGGTTCTAATGTTGTTTTTGCTGGAATGCACATAGGTGCATAACACATGGTCAGGAATTTAAAAAATTGTTTCTGAAATGGAAGACAAATTGGACATATGTATATAAGAAATATGCTTAGTGAGAACTTATGACTTTCAGGATATGATAAAATTAGACATGATAGAAAACATGAGAAGGATGGGTATGTGTATTTATAAAGAAAGGTCTTTGTTACATTGACAGAAGTACAGAAATTAAGTTGAGTATATGCTGTTGGGATTCCTCTGCAGAATAATAGCAACTTTATATGAATCTATAATGTCGACAACCAATGTAAAAACTACACAATTTAGAATTAGAAGAGTTAATTAAACCCATATATTTGTGGAGACCTTAATTGCCATGATGACTTATGGGGAAGCAGGAAAACTGGTTAGAATGTAAACTGCCTGGAAGAGTTTCATTGACATACACAACCTGGCATTGGTCAATAATGGAACGCCTACTAGGTTTAATTTGGTGGCTAGAACTTTTCATGTTTAAACCTGGGAATTGCAACAAGTAATGTAGCAAGTAAATGCAGCTGGGAAAAGTATAAAGTAGATGGACAGGGTAGCGATCACTTCCGTAGGCTAATTATATATTAAGACCAAGATAATCAAAGAGATATAGAGCTGGAAGGGACCTCATGAAGTCATCAAGTACAGCCCTCTGCACTGTGGCAAGATGAAGTAAGCCTAAACCACACTTAACTGGTATTTGTCCCACTTGTTTTTAAAAGCTTCCACTGATAGGAACTCCATGACCTCCTTTGTAAGCCTATTCCAGACCCTAACTACTCTTATAATTAGAGTTTTCTAATATCTAGACTAAATCTACCTTGCTGCAGATTAAGCCCATTACTTGTCCTGCCTTCAGTAGATATGGAGAACAAGTGATCACTAGCCTCTTTATAATAGGCCTTAATATATTGGAAGACTTATCTGGTCCCCCCTCAGTCTTCTTTCATCAAGACCAAAGATGCAGATCGGTTTTCTAAATCTTATTAATTTTTTATTCATTTTTGTTGCTCTTCTCTGGACCTTCTCCAATTTGTCCACATCTTTTCTAAATTGCGGTGTCCAGAACTGGACACAATACTCCAGCTGGGACCTTACCAGTGCCAAGTAGAATGAGACAATGACCTCCTATGTCTTAAATATGACATTGCTGTTAGTACAATCCAGAATATTAGCCTTTTTTTCACCTGTATTATATGGACTCATATCCTATGTGTGGTCCCCTATAGCCCCCAGATCCTTTTCAGCAGTGCTACTCCCTAGCCAGTTATTCTCCATTTTGTAGTTGTGCATTTGATTAGTTTTGTACTTAAGTGAAGTACTTTGTACTTGAAATTCATAAAGATACCTTGTTGAATTCAGACCAATTCAACAATTTGTCAGTTCCTGAATATCTTTGAATATCAAATATATTTGAATTTTAAACCTCTCCTCCAAAGTGCTTGTGGCCTCTCCCAGCTTGGTGTCATCTGCAAACCTCATAAGCATACTCTCTACTTCAATATCAGTCACTTAATGAAAATATTGAATAGTACTGGAACCAGGCCTGACTCCTGTGGGACCCCACTAGATACGCCCTCCCTATTTGACAACAAACCACTAATAACTACTCTTGAGTACTGTCTTTCAACCAATTGTGCACCCACCTGATAGTAATTTCATCTAGACCCATTTCCCTAATTTACTTCTGAGAATGTCATGCGGAACTGTGTCAAAGCTTTATTAAACTCAAGGTGTATCATGTCTGATGCTTCCCCGCCATCCATTAGGTCAGTAATCCAATCAAAGAAGGAAAATAAGTTGGTTTGGCATGATTTGTTCTTGACAAATCCGTCCTCATAACCCTATTATCTACAGGTGCTTACAAACTGATTGTTTGACAATTTACTCCTCTATCCTTCCGGGTATTAAAGTTAGTCTGACTGGTCTATAATTCCCTGTGTCCTCCTTGTTCCCTTTTTAAAGACCAATTCTGTTTTGCCCTTCTCCAGTCATCTAGGACCTCTCCTGTCATCCAGGAGTTCTCCAAGGTAATTGCTAACAGCTCTGAGATTGCTTCAGCTAGTTTCTTAAGTTCCCTAGGGTAAATTTCATCAGGCCCTGCTGACTTGAATGCATCTAAATATTCTTTAACCTGTTCTTTCCCTATTTTGGCTTGCATTGCTTCCTCTTTGTTGTCAGCATTAATTGTGTTGTGTATCTGGTCACCATTAACCTTTTCAGTGAAGACTGAAGCAAAATAGATATCAAGCAACAAAGCTTTCTGATGTCATCAGTTATTAGCGCTCATTCCCCTCTAAATAGAGGACCTATACTTTCCTTCATCTTTCTCTTGTTATTAATGTATTTAAAGAACCTTTCTTATTGCCCTTTATGTCCCTTGCCAGGTGTAACTCATTTTGTGTTAGCCTTTCCGATTTGTCTCTACATACTTATGATGTTCTTTTGTACTCCTCCTTAGAAATTTGACCATGTTTCCATTTTCTGTATGATTCCTTTTGGATTTTCAGGTTTTTAAAGAACGCCTCATGCAGCCATGTTGGCCTCTTAGTATCCTTCCTACCATTCCTTTGCTTCAGAATAGTTTTCAGCTGTGCCTTGAATTGCCAGCTCTCCTGAACTCCTTTGCCCCTTATATTTTCTTCCCATGGGTCCTTAACTAACAGTTCTCTGAATTTGTTCAAGTTTGCATTTTTGAAGTCCCATTATCTCCTTTCTGCTGCTCTCATTCCTTTCTTTTCTTAGAATCCTTAAATCATCATTTCAGGCTCACTGTGGCCCACATTGCCTTTCACCTTCAGATTTGCTGCCAGTTCCTCTGTTGGTCAGAATCAAGTCTAAAATGGCTGTCCCCTGGTTACCCTCCTCCACTTTCTGGCACAAGACATTTGGTCCCAATACATTCCAAGGACTTCTTAATAGTTTTGCTGTATTTTCCTGACAGATGTCTGGGAAGTTAAAGTCCCTCATGCTGTTAATTGCTGTGGAATGTTGTTACTCTGAAGCATTGTTACTGTTCTTGGCATTCCCATTTTTATCTGCACTGGCTGCATAGATAGGAAAAATGAAATTGAGCTGTGTGAAGTTATTTCAGAAGAGGAAGATGCCTAGTTGATCGTATCGTAAGAGTAGAAACAACAATACAAAAAACCATGAGGAACTGTATTTGATAGCTGACTTTTTGGATGTTGAAAAAGCATGTGACATGCTGTGGAGGACATTGCTGTATGAGCTAGTTGCAATTGGAATAAGAGGATGAATGGTGGATAAAGAGACTTCTTAAGTGGTACAAGTACAAGACAAGACCACTACAAGTCTTAAGTACAAGTCAGGGTGGCTTTGTGGAATATTTATAAATTTACTAATGGTATTCCACAGGGGAGTGTTAGCAGTGCACCCATATTTAACTTTATGATTAATGTTGTCCCATGGCAGACAACTGTGCTACATGGACCAAACATAGAAGACGTAAGATATCTCTGGTGAGAACCAATGAAAATCTCAGGGGTGGGGTATCCGAACAGGGAGCTACTTGGGGATTTAAGTTCTTACTTGCTAAAATAAAAGGAATGATCTTCCTCACAACAAGGAAGATTGGGAAAGAATGCAACATCTCTCTCTAAAGGAAAACTACAGGTAGTTTATCATTTTACATTCTTAGGAGTTATGTTTGATAGCTAGCTAACTTGGAGGGTCATATAGGTAATATTATGACTAAATGTAATGATAGAATGAATCTGATTAAAGGCATTGCTGGGAACAATTGGGGTGCAGAGATGAACATGTTGATGCTATACAGGGCATTCATAAGACCAGTTATAGATTATGGATCCCAAATCAACAATAAAAAAATTAGAGCCAATCCAAGCCCAAGCTCTGCAAATTGCATGTGGTCCAAGTATTAGGACTCTGTTTTGTGTGTGGTTCAGATAGCTACTGAATAAATGCTTATACATTTAAGGATGAAATTGTTAGATCTAATCTTTTGGGCTCAGGTTAATGAAGATACAAGTACTAAATGAATGTATAAGGACTGCTGAGAACTAAGTAGAGAAGAAGTAACTGGGTGCCGCAAGCTCTCACATGCTAACAGGATCGAAAGATGGGTAAAATATTTGTGTGAAAAGACAGTTCTGGAAGAAATGACTCTTTATTCAAACTACAGCTGGACGGTTACCTCGCCAAATGTGGATTGTGCATTGAATGATTCTAAAATAAGGGAGGAGGAGGACTGTCAAATGTAACTATGGCAAATGGAGTCAGCACTGCCAAATCTATATCAACTCATCTAGAAATGGCAGCACAGGTAGAGTGCATACAGCCTTTTGTACCCCTGAATTTGGAATTGAGATCTGAGACAATCCAGCTTTGTGGCCATTATGACAGCCAAATAGATGGGCATACTTTTGGCCTTGACCTGGGTAAAGGATGTACACCCAACTATGACTGCTATCCTCTTTGACTCTATTGGATATTGTCAGAGTTAGAAAGGGAGCCTAGGAAAGCAGGAATGACTTAATCAATGAAATATTAGCAGGTATGGAAATAGTACAACTGGGTATGCATATAGTAATATATTAGTAATAGATTACAGTAACAGTAATTAGTAAAAGATACTATTATATTGTATAGTATAATAGATGGTAGTAATTATTAATAAATAGATTAGTAATAATAGTAATAGTAATAGTAATAATTAATAATAGATTAGTAATAAATTCTGGCACATGTAAGGATACCAGGCAATGAAATGGCAGATAAAGCAATGAAAAGTGCCTTCAGTGAGGAGGTTGATGTAAAAAGTCCCTCTGAGGAAGCATGACTTCAAAAATTGGGTCGAGATGGAATGGCAAGAACTGTGGACCAAAGAGAGAAAGAACAAAGGTTCTATGAAATGTGTCTTGAGGTATACTTAATAACTATGATAGAGTGCTAACCGGTTACTGTGTGACCTCAGTGGTAAATTGTATTTACTAAACAAGCACAAAGATGGGTTGGGCAACATATGTGAAGTCCAAGAAACAGTTGAGCAACTGCTGTGGCCGTACAGGGAGAAAGTACACAAAGAAAGATGCTATATGAAGAACTGAGATGCCCCAAGGTGAAAGAATCGAGTCTAAAAGGACTGGTGAAAGTCACAGACAGTGGGGTAGCGTTACTTTGCTTTAAGGATCCAGGAGTGGGTGAGAGGAGAGAGATTTTGGGTTGAGACCTGCGGGAGGTGGCAGCCATCGCTTCTTCTTCTGAGGCTGCTGCTCCATAACACAACAGGAGACACGAAGGAAGCTGTTTGAGCAAAGACGCAGGCTGCCTGCCTGCTCTTTCTCCAGGCCTTGGCTTACTGTGAACCTTAGCTTCTGGCTCCTGACCCTGGTGTGTCCCCAGCTCCACTACTTGCCTCCTGGCTGTAACCTGGTGCCTGACTTCCTGGTATCCCGACCCAGCTCGAACTGGGCCCTCCTGACCACAACTTGGTAACTGACAGGTGCACTCCAGCTGCCCACGTCCCAGCCCTGACGCCTCCTGCCTCTGGTAGCTCCAGCGACTTCTCTTCACCGCCACTCCGTGCTGTCTCTTTCTGCTGCCTTTTATACCGGAAGCCCAGATTCCTCTCCAGAGGGGCTTATCTCATAAGCCAGGCTGGCTTGGCCACAGGCGCCCCAGCCTACGGGGCTAGCCAGTCTGTTACAGCTAACGTTCGTTAGCTCTGTCAGGCCTCCCTGCCCATCTGTGTCGGAGCGTTGTCAGAGGCCATTCCAGGAGCATGCTAAATGCCAAAGTGTGGCTTTAATCCATGGCTGCCACAGCAGGGGAAGGTGCTAGGGGTAATGAAGCCAGTCCTAGGATCAGGCAGGAAAGGATTCACTCCAGCCCTTTGCTAGCAGTGATTCACCAGCCGCGAGGTCTCATGTCGTACAGCCACAGGGAAATCCTGGGAGGGAAATGTGCTTGCTGAGTGTCCCTGGCTCTGCCTGGAAAAGGGTGGTAGGTGATCAGCGCTGCTGAGTCAGACATGGATGTACTCAGGTTTCTTTATACTCGGCTGCAGCCTGACCCTGTCGATGATGCTGACCTTTGGGGGTCTCAGGCAGGTGCAGAAGGGCAAAGAGTCAGTTCTAGGCAGATATCCCCCTGGGTAGACCAGTTTCTGTGGGCTATGGCCAGGGGAAGAAGCAGGCAACAGGTCTTCCACCAAGAGCAGCAGAGGATAAGAGAGAGACCAGCCATGGGAGATTTTACTACAAACAAAAGCCACATGGCAGGGATTCCAGCCTTTGGGAGCTTTGCAGCAGATGGGAGTAACAGGGCAGAGGGGCCAGCCACTGGGAGCCCCTCTCGGGCAACAGCAGAGCATAGATCCCACCTTCCAGGTGGGTAGGGAGCACAGTATAGGCAGCAGCCTGTGGACAAAGATTCAGAGGGATTTCAACATCCGTTCAGAAGCCAGTGGAATTCATCTACAAATGCCCGAGTCCTGGATTTCCCTCCAACCCACCCACCCGTCACAACTCATCTGCAGGATACAACTGTGAAAGATCTCCTCCCATGTAGCAGTGAACAACCAAGACCAGAAAATGCGCCATATTTGCCAAGGAATGGGTTTAATTCCCACCGAGCCTGGTGAATGACTGTCAGTAGCCTTGGTTTGTTTGAACTGCCATTGTGGTTCTGAAGGTTAAAAACTCCAGCAACCGCCAACAAAGGATGCAATTCCTAAAGGCATCTCTGTTTTGGGAATCTGGTCCATTAAGGGATTCCAGTATGGAACGTATCTTGAGAGGCTATACATGCCAGCCAGCAAGAGTGTGATTGGAAGAAAAATGTGGTGGTGATCTCACAGGCTCCACCCACAACCCAGCCTCCACCCAGAATCGCAGACTTCACCACTAACAGTGCCAAGGTGAGATGCCAAAATGGGGCAAGGCTCTACCACTAAACTGCACATCTTGATATTACCCTCCCTCCCTTTTTCTTCAGAGAACAGCTGATCTTCAGTCTTTCCGAAGTCAAGATCTGAGGTATTTTCCTGGATAAAACTTTCAGATGCGTGGCCCAGAGAGACCCAGAAACATCAGCTCAGGAAGTGTTGAAATGGAGAAACTAGAATGACCAAGACACATGGTGCTGAATCCTCTCTCCCTTTCAGTGGGGCAAGTGGCAATTCTTGCCAGTGCAGTTCAGTCTTCTCAGGCTTCCAGAAGCGCATCCATACTGTTTTGATTTAATATAAATTAAATGTACCACAAGAGGCTTCTTACCTTTCTGTCCCCAAAAATGTGTGCAGACAGGTAGGTCAGATCTTCAGGTCCCTGTATCTCAAGTAATCCACAGCAAGTGATTATATTGTTGCATACAAAGTAGTCACACTCTGAGGAATAGAAGACCCCTTTGGTCATCCACCCTTTACCATGTGCTCGTCAAGCTCCTGAGTAACTCGCCAGCATGCATTCAAACACATTTTCCATGGTGCATGGTAAAATGTCTTTATTCCGACGAGTACTCCACCCCTTTTCAGTTTGTAGGCCTGGAGTACCAAAACATGCAAACCTGCATTGACATCAGTGTGCGAGCTTTTCCCAATATAATTCCTTGATCTGGATGAATTATTTGGGACAGATAGGATTTTTTTTTCCAATTACGTTTGGACTTTTCTGCTCACAAGTAATCTTTGAGAGTTGCAAACTTTCATCTTCCATGGTTTCATAATCTTTTTATGAGAAATTTCAGTCTCTTTGATTGTAACATGAACATTTTTTTTTCTTTTTAGCTACCCAGGTGCAGCTTGGTAACAGATTGACCGAGTTCCTCTCCTATTCCAAAACTCATTTCATGGAGCCTAGGAAACAAAGTTTTTGGGTTCTTCAGACTAGTGCTTTTGCTTGTGAGCACTCAACAGAATTTCCTTTTCTGGATGTTTGTGAACAAAATGAATAACTGCTTTGCAGCGTTACCAGCTCTTGAGATTTTACTGCAAGTCTTGTGCTATGAAGGCTTTTTTAACGACGTGTCATGAATTCGTGCAGCTTTCTTGTCAACTTTCACGCTTCCTCATACTGCCGGTGCTTTCAGAAGGCCTGCCCATAGTTAAGAAGGCTACCATTTCCCTACAACCTTTGGGCATGGCAATGAATCGGCCTCTGCTAAAGAGGGCACTGCCTCTCCTTGTTCCCAGTTGGACCTGAAGCCAACCTGCACCTAGGGTGGCTGCCCCAGCCTGTGTAGCTTGCAAACTGGATGGGAAATTAAAATGTGACAGAGGCAGGCAGCAGACAGGAAGTGTGGGGGATTGGTAGGCCTGCCAGGTTGTTACTTGCTACAGGCAACCTGAGTGGGCAATGTGGCTGGGGGAGGGGAGTGTCATGATTTTCTTGGTGCTGTAGGCATCACATTGGGACTGCTGTGTCCATGCCCAAAGATGCATCCAAACATTCATCATACCAGAATTGCCATGTAATGTATGCTGGAGATCAGCGGTTGAATGTGCCTAAACGCCTTTGCAGACTCATGTTTGGAGCCCTTTACCTCTTATGCTAGCAGCAATCCAGATTAAGTGACTCAGAGTGTTACACGTCCAACAATCCCAGCTGTTCCTTCCCTTCCCTTCATCAGCGCAGGGTCAGGCACCCCTCTTCACACCAACCAAGGAATATATCATTCAGGTCTGGGCCGCTCTGAGAGGTGAGAGAACAGTTTCTACCTGCTGAATGATGGGGACATGCTGTAAACACCTGCTGTAGCATTGTACCAGTGAAAGCCTCTTATCTTCTGACAGGAAACAACTCTGGTTGCTCTCATGCGTCTCCCTCCACTCCTCATCAGATTGCCTGTTCCATGCATCCCAGTGTCAGGCATTAATTCTCACCACTCCCATGCTGGGGAGCCACAGGGTAAGAGATTTAGCTGAGGATACAAAGATGCCGGTTGGCGATCTCTCCTGTTCTCTCTCCCCCCTGCACCAAATTACTTGTTTCATGGGGGAAGTCTTATGAATTATTGATTCCAAGGTTTGTCTCCTAGCAACATGTTTACTTATTCCATCACAATCACTGTCCAATCATCTTTCCTCAGCATAAACGTCTACAGCCCCCAACACCTTTCCCATGCTTTCCCCATACTGTCTCATACATTTTCCTGCACAGAGCTTTGCCCTGTACTATGGCTATATGTTGAATTCCTTATTGTACTTGGGAAAACCTTCTAGGACACAATCCATATGAAAATCTCTCCTCATGGGGCAAAACCCTCTCTGTTCTGCAGGGTGGATCTTGATCCCAGTATTCATTTCTCATGCGCCAGGAACAATCTCCAGACATGAACGCTGAGATCTGCCCAGAGCAGGGTTCACTCCCAGTACACAAGGCCCATGTGAGAAGGATCTGGGCAGTGGAACCCACACATTTACAGCCGGACAGCATGGTACTCTGATGGTGGGTGCTGATGCAACAGTGCACTCTGGGAATTCATGATCTTTCAGTACAGACACCATCCCTGCCTGCCTGCTTTCCTTCCCCATTAACTCCAAAGGACCCTAATTCCTTGCTGTATCCCGGCTTGCTCCATGCCTCCCTTTCTCCTTAACTCGCTACCAACCCCTCCCTCCCTCTGTGTAACGCCTGGCAGTATCAGTTCACGTGGAATGAAAAATTGGCAATGAAGCAGATGTTCCTTGTTTTCAGACTCCACAATTCAGTTTTCAGCCAAAGAGAAAGGCAACGTGCATTTGTTGGACATCATCCTGAAACTCTGAGGCAGCAGGCATAAGTATTTGTCCATGCAGGCTAGGCAATGCCCCAGGCAGAGCTTCCACTGTGGACACTGTGCTAAATACCCACAACCTCTGGGTGGTGGCAAAGATACTTCTATCTAGGTGTTTGGTGCCATCTCTGGGAAAAGCTGGTATTGTCTCAAGGACTCTCCCCCTTTTTTATGAGTTGAGTGAGCTGGCCATGGCTAGCTTCAAAAATGATCCGTGCTGTTCCTCATTCACCTGGTGAGATCCACATTACACCTGGTTGCATCAACTTTGCTGCTGCTTTCTTACTCTTATGGGCAGCTTGATGCAATGCAAGTAGCTGTCCATTGCATGCTGGTTAGAACCCTGATGTGTCTAGTTCATGCCGTTCAAATGTGGCTAAGCAAGACTGAAAAGTAGAACAGTGAAACAGTGATGAATTTGTAAATGATTCCACTAAAAAAAAAAAAGCCTCTGGGTAGCTGAAGAAAATTCATTTATTCAACTCTTTCAGTGTGTGAGCAAATGAGCTAGTGGCAGATTTATGGAATGGCTTTTGAGCAAATTATTGAGCATGGCTCTTCCTTAATTCTGTCCACTGCCCCTTCTCCCTCTCCCTGGGTGGTAATTACAAGAATCTATTACTGCAGCCAGAGTGTGCAATTAAAGATGTGCCTGAAAGAGCTTGATTTTGATTGGCAGGCATCAAATCCATCCTTGACAGTAATTGTTAATGAACCTTTCCATCAAAGCACACAGGAGTTAATGGCAGGCTACAGATTTTTCCAGAGATGGCCAGGAGTGGAAATAATTGATAGTCCATCACAACTGGGGTTTTATTGAACAGGATTTTCTTAATGTGACACTTAGTCAATCTGTACCAGACCAAATCCTGATATTCTTTTCCAGCCATGCACTCTGCAGGATCTGTCACTTATAAATACACAGGTGACATTGGCAGGTGACGTTTCTGCTGCACAGAGAAGCCTTGTGGGGGTTGGGATTAGCCATCTGGGGTGTGGCGGATGCTGAATGCCCATCTCTTGCTCAGCTCAGTAGGTGACCTGCAGTTTACCAATTAGGTGAAGAGCTTCGTGCCAAGACCTGTATCCGGGCAGGGCCCCATCCGTCAATGGGCAGTGTAACAGCAAACTCCTCTCTGAGAGGCTGGCTGACAGCGGCTGGCCTGTTCTGAGTGTGGCTGGGCTCTGCATGAGCCCACTGTCGCTCTCTCCTATTCCACAGATCTACACAAGGCAACACCCGGCCTTGCAAAGTGAGCAAAGGCCCTGCTGTCTCCATCTGACTCTCCTGTCCCTGGGGCTCATGATCTGCACCCACCACAGGGGTCCCTGGATTGCCCAGGTGCCCACATCAGCCTCACACATGATCTCATGAGCTGCCTACACATGGCGCCCCTCGCTGGTATCACGCCTTGCAGCTCAGGCTCTCTGCAAGGACGTGTTGGCTCAGCAATGGGAATCACTGGCTGAATGGTGCTATACAGAGGGACATGGGGTTAAACCCGCCCTCCTGCTGCCGAGTCTTCGCGCTGCATTGCTGATGGGCTCCCATCTGCGCTCTCCGGAACAGCTTTCCCACATAGCCGGCGACTAGTTGGGCCCTAGCTGATGCCGGCTGTGAGTTCTGATGGTAGGGTCAAGCTACCCACCCCAGTGTAGCCCTTGAGAGGAGGTGGAATTGGAACCTTCCCTGCCCTCCCCCATGGATGAATCCAACCTCCAGCCCCAGGTGCAGGGGGCTTGGTGACATCCACCAAGATGTCATTAGTCGTCCCTGCACTAGCCAGATAAATGCAGCCACAGGTGGGGCTTCCCCCACCCACAACTGCATGTGAGATTCAAGCAGACAGCCTACCTCAGAGGGGAGGGGCCAGACATCCCTTGAAGGGGGAAGATTGGGTCAGGACTCTTTCCCACCACTGCTGGAGACCTATGATCCGCTCATATCCTTTGGATCACACTGGAGACTGTTGCTATTGGGGTAGTCACTGTTGAAAAGTCAGAGGCTCTGTATCTTTACACTGTACTGTTCTTACAGCAGCTAAGTGTCCTGAATACAAACCTGTTTTAAATTTGTAAGCTACCCCTTTAAATTCTCAGGCAGGGGCCTGGCCCTTCTTGCACCCTCAGGGGGTCTGTAGGGAAGTGTGTGAACGGGGTCCTGAGACGATGGCTGTGAAGAGCCAGCGTAGAGCTAGGTGGGGTGGGCTGTGCCTTGTCTGTGGAGGGAGCCACTCTCTGTCTCTGTTTTGGGGCTCTAGCGTGTCGTCATTCTTAATTCTAAGAAATAAAGTAAAGCTACATTGGAGCATTCCAGCAAAAGGATGTTATGTTTATCCAACCTCTCTGTCTGTAGACCATGAACATAACAATCACAGCATTTCAAAGTCTTATTTGCAGCCCACAGGGAGTTATTCCTCTCTCCCCATTTCTGTGGGTTATGTAGAGGATGCTGTGCAGTCTGCGTCATAAGGTGTTTCTAACAATGGATTCAGCAGCAGCCACCAGGCTGCTGGATCTGAGAGATCGCAGCATTTCCCTGGGCCCAGGGATTCAAATACCTACAGTCTCCCCAATTCTGCCGGGTGGGAAGAGCTGGTACTGACTTGTCTAAATGCTGTAGCAAGCATTGTACAAGGAGGACAAATGCAGCAGTGAAATGAAATTAGGAAAAGGAACATTTTGGTGGCCTTTCAGGACAATCTGCTCTCTGTGAGACAGTCGGTAGAGGAGGCGCTCAGCGCATCCTTCGGGGTGCGTTTGAAGAGATGACCATGGCACAGCATCTCCAGGAGCAGAGCTGGAGCTGCTGCATGTCATGGAATGTGTAATGAGAGAGGCTCGTACGACCCATGAGCCCAGGACAGCCACGGTATGTTCTGTGCTGAACGTCATTAGCTTACCAGGGTAAAATCCGGCTGGAGACCTGCAGCTCCCAGGTGACATCATGGAGCTCCAGCATCCTATCCATGGCAGTGACCTTCTATTTCTTGATTACAGTGGTTGACACAGGTTATAAAACTGGAGTTTGTTTCCTTTTGGGCTGAGAGAGTCTCACACAGATTCCCAATTATCCTCCTCTTCTGTGGAAGCTCTCGGTGAATTCCTTATGGGGAACTGAAGTGACTTGGGCAGGACCTCAGAGGAACACATGCAGCCGCGTTCACTGCTTTTCTTTTGAATGAGTGTGTTGTCCTAACTAGTGCTGACTCCATGGGGGGAATTGCTCCCTGGGCAAGCTGGCCATTGCCTCTCAAGGTGCTTCCATCCATGCATTGCACACTGATGTGCTGTCCTTTCTTACCTCCTGGGAGAGCCATTCCTGGCCTTGACTGACCAGCTCTTGTCCTGCCCCATGTGGGAGTAGCTGTCCAGGGTTTCTAATGCCTGGCTCTACAATCAGTTAGAGCTCAGGGTTCTGATGGGTTTCCAGTATAAAGCCAGCTTTCAGTCAGGTGTAAGCTTCCCTTACTGTAGGCTTCCCTCAGTTGCACCTTTCAGGATGGAATTTTCCAAGCATGTGAGAGAATCCTGGCTCCAAAGAAGTAAATAGGAATTTTGCTATTGAGTTCACTTGGACCAGATTTTCATCCAGGGGCTCTTCTAGAAAACAATTATTTTAGTATAATAACAATGATAAAATAAGTTGACCTAAACCAGTCCAGCTGTTTTTGAGTCTGAGTGGAGAGAAACTGGTTAACGTTTGGCAGAGATGTTGCTCAGGGTGAGGTATGGTGTCTTGGACTGTCTCACTAAAAACTAATCAAGTTTTTCTGAATTTTGAAGTTTTGAAAGCTGAACATGAATTCTCGTAGACTTTAAGGTCAGAAGGGACCATCATGACCATCTAGTCTGACTTCCTACACATTGTAAGCCACAAAACCTCATCCATCCACTCCTCCGCAACTATCTATCCACCCCTAATCTCTGGCTAAATTACTGAAATCCTCAAATCATGGTTTCTATAACTTGAATTCTTTGGAATTCACCATTGATGCTACTTTAGACCTGAAAGTGACCCATGCCCCATGCTGCAGAGGAAGGCAAAAAAAACCCATAAATTCTCTGCCAATCTAATAAGGGAGAATATTCCTTCTTGACCCCGAACATGGCAATCAGTTAGACCCTGAGCATGTGGGCATGACCCACCAGCCAGACCCCGAGGAAAGAATTCTCTGTAGTAACTCAGAGCCTTCCCCATCTGGTGTCCCGTCTTCACCTAACAACAATAGATAATTTTAACAATGACTCACCAATGTTGAACAGCAAAGTAGAATTGTAATAATTGGGCCATAGCAAGCCTACTTGAATTGTTAGCCTCACTGGTGAAACGTGGGCAAAGAGTCATGAATTGTCATAATGATTTGTTACACAAAATTGTATTTAAAAAGATTGGAGAAGAACGACTGAATTAATTTAAACAAAGTATCAGCAGATCCTACTCAAAGAACCTATTAAGATTCTGACTGATGAAGCAAAACTGGTGTATTAGAAATTAGACCTAATTGATGGATGAAATACTGAAAAGATGGTTTATTCTGCCCACTGCTGTTTGGGACCTCTAAAAAGATATTTTGGGGAACAAAATCAACCATTTCTTTTACCATCACCACGACTGCAGCGAAAGGGTTGTTGTTGTGACTCCAAATCTCTTGGGTCGACTCTGTCCCTAGCCCCACGCTTGATGCCTCTGTCTGCAGGATGAAATGTTTGGTGAAGTCGGGGTGGAATAGGACAGATTCTTTGGTCAATCGGTCCTTCGGATCCTGAAAGGCCTTGCACCCAACACATTGACAACAAACTGAGCCCTCACGCACCAAACTTAATGAGTCTTCAGAAAACCTCACTTTTGTGGCTGAAATCTATCTGGGAATTCCCTGGCATCCCACTGGTTAGTGTGTGCTCAAACTCAGAGGATAAATGTGCGTTACCACTCTAAACCGGACTGCTTGGCTCAAGCTGTCAAGGGCTGCGTATGTCATTGAAGGACCCTGGTTCAGTCCCGGGTGTGTCAGTTAACATGGTGGCCAATGTCTATTCCCTGAATCTCATGCATTATTTAGGGAATTCTCTAAAAATAAAGATTCCAGGCCACGGTCTCTGCAGTCTGAATGATTCACCTAAAGGAGCAGGGAAGAGGCAATGTGCTCTGCTATTCTTCAGTGTCATTTCTTAACTCTGGCTGCAAAAACCTTTGAAAAAATTCTAGCTAAGCACTCAGAATTCATAATGAAATGTCCTTTTTGCACACTGTTCTAAAGGTGGAGCCCCATCTAATTTCCAAGTGCTTCTGAGGAGAACGAATCTGAGATGGATCCAGAAGTTATTCTTAAAGCAGCCACAGGGGTTGAACTGGAAGTACTTTTACTTCTAACTGAAAGGATTTGGGTCCAAATGTTTTGGGTTATATCTTACTAGTCTATCCCAATGCAGTAATCTAGTGATGGAAATACTTCCTCTCAATAGATTAATAATAACTATTGCATTTTTCTTAAATAGATCTCAAAGCACCTTATTAAGGAGGCATCATTAACCTCATTTTACAGATAGGCAAGCTAATTGCCCAGGGTCACCAGCAGAGGTGAGAACAGAACCTAGATCTGCCTGAGGCCCCCACCAGTGTTCTAACCAATAGGCACCACCATCTTAGCAGGGGCATTGTAGCAGGCTGGGTGGTGGGGTCCCCTGCTTTTGTCCAGAGGGTCCACTCCCCCTGGCCCCAAAGGACACACCACGCCTTCTTTGGTTGCAATCTCCCATGCTCCTTTATTTACAATGCATACAACTGAGTCCCACTTTCTGCTCCAGACACCGTAGGGGCTCAGAGGCTCAGGGTTCTTCTTCCCTCCTGGCCTCTGGCAGCCTGTCTCACAGACTTCCCCTGCCCTGCAAGGCCATGCCCTCCCCCCTCTCTCCCCCCCCCAGCTTCTGGCACTGGCCTGTTTATCTTCCTGAGCCAGGTCACCAGCTGTCCGCTTTTTCCTCGTTAGGCCAGGGCTCTGATTCAGCCTAATCAAGGCTGCAGCTGTTACCTGCTCTACCAGGTAACTGTAATAGCCGTAAGAAAGAAAAAAATTCTACACTTCTCTTCCAGGAGACCATGAATGATTTTAAAAGATTTCAGCTCAGTTTTGTCGAATATACTTCCTATACACTTTAATCCTCTTTGTTACTGTTTTCCTCAGTCGTCTTTTGTGAAATTAGGTGTAAGGTCAAGAAGATTATAAAGAGCGGAATGTCTTGAAAGATCTCTTGAAAGCACTAAACCTTTTATTCATGTTTTCAGCAGATTGGAACTCCATGGATCATTTCCTATGTTTTATTTTTCTGAGTGGCTGACCAGTAAATGGTCGCTTTATTTTAGTGACAATAATTGTGTCACTCGCTAATTATGTACCACTCTTTTCAATAAGTCGCAATTTATGCAGATCATCTCTTTTGTGGTTAATTTTATTTACTTTCATAAAGAAACAATGAAAAGTACAAAAAGCAATGTGACTTTATAGCTTGTGTATGCTGCCAAATATCTCATGTGTCACAGGATCTTCAACAGAAGAGTTGTAAAAACCACATCATCTTTTATCCCGCAGAAGTATTAATGGTATTGCGTGGAAGCAAAACCAAAAATTTTCCCAGTCTAATGCTCCAAAGGATCTCTAATCATTTATATTGTACTCTGTTTAGACCTGTCCCATAGGAGTCTTGAAATATATTAATATGATTTTTACCTGAGGACGTGTAATCTCGACTAGGAGACAGAGTATTTTTATCCCCCTATATATGCTGATTAACATAATAGATTTAGAAGAACTTAAGGGTAGATTTTTCAAAGGCTCATAAGCCTTAGGTAGAGGATCCAGTGTTCGGTACTGAAGGTTCCACCTGTGGATAATTACACATAGAATCATAGAAGATGAGGGTTAGGAGGGACCTCAGGAGATCATCTAGTACAACCCCCTGCTCAAAGCAGGTCCAACCCCAACTAAACCATCCCAGCCAGGGCTTTGTCAAGCCAGGCCTTAAAAAAAAAAAACTCTAAGGATGGAGATTCCACCTCCTCCCTAGATGGTTACATTCCACATGGAGGTAACTATTAAAAGCAAATCAAAAAAAGAAACCCTCTAATATTTTCAAAATATGTTGTAAGCCATCACTTAATGGACATAATTCAAATTCAAGCCAGGTTTTATTTTCCAGCACTCCAGGATCCAAACTCACACCAGTTAAATCGATGAGAGTTTTGCTGCTGTTCTCAACAGGTCTCTGACTGGAAGAGCAGATGCTGCAACAAGTTGTTGTTAGTATGAACATGCATTAACTCAAGCTCTCTAGGAAAAGTTTGTGCAGTCTCGCATCTCCCTGTCCCTGCATGGAGCCAGCACTATCACGCCTTCGCTTTCGTTCATTTTACTGATAAATTTCTTCTTTTTTTTAATAGTAAGGGAAAAAAATCCAGCTCTCCTTTAAATTAGAGCTCTCCAGCCCTGAATCTATGCATCTCTCCTGTATTCCACAGCTTCAAAACAGCTTCCTTTTGTAAACTGCTGTGCGGTGCTTGAATGTGGCACAGGCCCGCTTGGGAGGACGCAACACAAGACCAAAGCCACGAGTTTCACAGAGGCTGAAATGCGTGGGCATACATAAAGATTTGTACTACTCTTTGGAAATAATTGGTTCACTAATACTTATTTGGGGACTATTGTTAACTCACAACTTGTAAAGGCCATTATGATGTGTGCAGTGATTACTGCACCAAACAAAGCTCCCAAGCATCGTTATTTTATTATTGTTGTAAGGGCTAGCTGTTCCAATCAAAGATCAGCTCCCACTGTGCTAGGTGCTGTACATATTTAGAAAACAGATATTCCCTACCTTAAAGAACTTACAATCTAAGATAACAGGTGGGTACTATAAACAGATTGGGGCAGTGCCAAGTAACAGTGAGACAGGAATGATACCTGTAATAAGTAGTGGTGAACAGTGTCTAGACCACCAGATCAGACCACCAGATCAGCTGGGTGAACTCCCAGTCACCATCTGGCTTCCACCCTGCTGACAGTTGCTATTTGAAAGGGGCAGCAGGTATCTAACTCCCCATTTACACCAGTGCAGGTAGCTGTCTAAAAAAAGCAAACACAAGGCCTTCCAGATCAGAATGGTAGCCTTTTACACCCATCTTGCACTGGTGCAAATGATGGCACATGAGGCCAAGATGAAAACAAAGGGGAAGCCAGCAAATGGCTGTCTCTCTACGCCGTTTCTCTGCTGTAGTTTAAGGGTGAGGATTGGCCATGGAGAGGATACTGTCGCTCTGCCCTGGCTGCCAGCCTTGTACTTCCAGCATTTGCCATCTTTCCTGGAGCTTTGCCCTTCTTCTAGGCTCCTATTTGTTTCCTTCCTGTTGCAGGGTTGGGTGAAGAGAGAGAAATTGAGCCGGGTGGAGTGTTAAGGAGCATTGATTCGGTTACAGCTTCTAGTCCACTCGTTCTCCTTTGTCACGTGCGTCCACCAAAGTGAGCCCCGAGTTCACTACTTGACAACTCTTTATGTAAAATAATATGTAAATACACACACTTCTGCAACACCCCCTAAAATCCCTATTTGGTAATAGAAAAGATTATTAAATGAATTATTAATGGCTAGGGGAGGCATATAATTTATATCTGCCCCTGTTTGTCAGTTCCCACAAAGCTTGCATAGAAGATACTTTTATCTTAACAGCAGAAATGACCATGAAGTCCCTTAACAAACCAGCAACAAGGGAAGAGCTAGGGGGAGAGATCCTGAGCCTTCCCTAACAAACATGCTGCCTGGGAAAGAAGAGATAACACCTTTTTATCACATTCTTTGTCCAGGTGGTGAGGGGAGGATTAGTCAGAGGGACGGGGGGACAGTCTTCCCATATTACTCTGGACACTGCTAGAAAGTTGCTCTGATATGCTCCCTCCTTCCCTAACTACAAGGCTAGAAAGTTGCTGTGGTTTGCACATGATTATTGCTTGTGTAGTATACAGCCTTTTTAGCTAAAGTCACGGGTCCCACGGAGCACAATGTGTCCAAAGCCTGGGCCCAACTCCCAGCCCCCCAGGAATGTGGCCCAGTGCTGACATCCTTTGTCTCTACGCCCACACTCCTTTTCTATTTATCACCTGGCACTTTTCTAAAAATACATCCTACTGCCACCCTCTTTCCCTCCTAGCCTTGGGGGTGCTAGGAACCAGTTCCAGCTCCTTCTCTAAGAAGAACCTCCAGCCCCAGTGCTAATTATATGTATGTGAACAAACGCACCCAGGTTATTCACTTTAATGACTGCCATAGGCAAAGCTATGCTGTGTTGGCGTATTTGCTCTAGCTGCCGCTGGGCAGTAGGCAACTGTACATTCACACATTTCGATTCACTTAGAATGCCCAGTAGAGGGTTTTATTTTTTTTCTTTTCACTCGGCTCCCAGTAGATATTTAAACCCAAAGTAAATGGCATCTGGCTTCACGAAGCAGCTAATGGCTCCCTTGTGCTGATACTGAAGCTGCTAGCGGCAAGTTATTCACTGGGTGTGCTAAGTGAACTGTACGGCACGACTTTACACATTAGGCAGGAGGCAGGTTAGATAAATACAGGGAGGGTGGCTATTGACGGTACCAGTGTATTATTTTGGACAATTCCTCGTTTCAGCTGAATGAATGGATCACCGCCAGTCAGTCTATTTGCAAACGTACCACTGTGGCCAAATTCCTTTCGATAGGCTGAGCAGATAATTCCACATACAAGAATGGCGGGCAAGGGACAGATTTATACAATTACAGAGGGGCAATCGTACACAACACTTAATTTGCTTAATAGCCTTGGTAATGAACCTTAGTAAAGTGCAATTGATACAGAGAGCTTTGCAGAAGTAACTGGAGTGCTTTTCCGTTACAGTTGGGTCGGGAACATTTTCCGAACTCAGTAAGGAAAGGCAGGATTTCCAAACTCCCTCAGTAAAAAGAATTCCTGCACACGAGGAGCTGGATGGTTTGGATTAGGAATGGGCATATGGGATAAAGATCTTGTCAGTCGGTCAGTCCAGTCTGACTCCAGATCAGGGAATTCCGAATGGGCTCCAGTGGAATGGGAACGAAACACAGCCTCGCAATTCTAATTCACTTCTCCCACTGCAAATGAAGCGTGGGCAGCTGGATGGTTGAAGGAATTAGTCACTGGAAATGGTGCCTTTCACCTCTAGCCCCAGCTCAGAGAAGAAGGCTCCAATCTGTCCCCAGGTTAGTGGAGACAGAGATAAAGAATCCTTCATTCCTTCCGGGTCACCAAACTATTCTGCTTCCCTAGATCTGTAGTGACCAAAATGTAGCTTGTGTGAGATAAATGAAAGGTTTCAGTCCAATACGACTTCCCACTCAGGTGTGAATGAAACTCAAATGCCCCGGAGATGCAGCTTGGATAATGCCTATGAAGTTCAGGTCGTTGTCTGAACCTTTTGGACCTATGTGCGTTACAGGGGCCACATGTCTTATGTCCACCCGAAGTCAGCAAAGTCTGACCCGAAGTCAGCAAGTTACAGCTGGCCGAGGCGGGACTGGAATGTCATTCCCGGAAGCCGAGCTATGGGGAATGACCAAGCAGCGCATGGTGATAACCAAGCAGTCTTCTGTAGGGTCGCTGGGACAGAATGAAGGGTTGGTCTATCACTCTCCGGGCAGCCTTGTGCACAAAGGTACCTGGAACTTGATGGCATGGATGGATCCATTTCCATGTACAGAGTCTCTTGCCTTCCTTTGTTTCTGTTTCAGGCTCTGTGCTTCAGAGCTGAATTCCTGTACGCAGGTTGAGCATGACATTACCGATGGGCTGGTTCTTGGCCTCGCAGAGCCAAAACAGGGAGAAGGGAAGCAGCTATGGGAGTGTGTCCCACCCACCAGCACCACAGAAATCTCTTAGATAAAGGTAATGCACCCTCTGGAGAACAGGTTTCATTGCCCAGCAAAGAGATGGTGCATTTACTTTAGGGTTACATCAAAACCTGGAGAAGCGATCCTCGTGGGAGACGGGGAATCAAGCTTCTCCAGGGACAGCTGTATGCTGCACTCCAGACCTCTGAGTGGAGGCCAACCCCTTGCGGCCCATTGGCCATACTTTTGCTGCCACGTCACACATGTCATTTCCCTCCTGAGACAGCCCTGGGGTTGCCATCTTCGATACCTGCAGATATATATGGTCATTTCAAAGAGGATGGATTACTGGCCTAAACTGGTTAAACCTAAACTCCATGGAGACAGACATTCATATACCAGCAGTATCAATTAGTTTTTCAGAGGCAGATAAATCTTTGCACGTGCCCATACATGGGTACAGAACACCCAGGCAGATGAAATCCATCGAGCTGAAAGATACTTGCGACCTTTCCACTGCAGAATACGCCCGATTGGCATGCAAAAATATTGTTGCTACAAACCAAATGGTAATAAGACGCTGGCAATAAATTGCAAAAGGCAGCCGAGCAATTACTGTTTCTTTAAAAGAGTGAAACTGCTTTTTGTTTATGTTTCCGGAAGCAGTTGCTCTTTGTGTCTACTGCTGTTGGGTAGGCAGTATCCATTCTTAATATTTTTAGACCAACTCTGATGTCTCTTACACCGGTGTAAAATGGGAGAAACTCTAAAGAAGCCAATGACGTAACTCCAGCTCTCCTCTATTCTACATTGGAACTAGCGTGAATTCAGAATTGTGGCCCCATGAGTTCGATTCGAGGGAGGCCTGAGGCAATCTAGTTCTGGGAAATGGCTGAGATATTGATTTTCTGTCCAATAAAATATATCTATTTTAAGAGATCTTTTCCTATTGCGTTGATTGTCTTCTACTACACTAAGATACGGTATATCCATTTGGCTTGCTGCAACCTCATTGTGAGATCTTTCAGTGTATGTCGATGTTGCATGTTTGAATTACGATTTCTAGTGGGCGAGGGGGGATGGGAATATTCTCAGTGAAAACCAGAATCCTCGAAATTTCAGCATTTTTGCATTTCATTGGAAACTTTGAATTAAGGGTAATTAAGCTCCAGAGCAGGCTTCCAAGGGAGGTTGTGAAATCCCCATCACTGGAGGTTTTTAAGAAATGGAAGGACAAACAGCTGTCAGAAATGGTCTAGGGTTAGCTGATCATACCTCAGTGCAGGGGGCTGGACTGGATGACCTCTCAAGGTCCCTACCAGCTCTACATTTCTCTGATTCTGTGAATTGATTCCATTTTTATGAAAAGTGTAGCCTAAGGCCCAACTCACTGTCTGTGAAACTTATTTCACTTTAGAAACATTGACAAGTTCTTTATTTTACATATGTTTGTGGTAAAACTGATTTTTTGGTGATATTTTAAAGATGCAAAAATGCTTGAAACGAAATTGTGCAAACAAATCAGGAAACAATTCATTTTTGCAGTTTCACATATTCTTGATAATTTTTATCATCCTTCATGAAGCAGTAACAAGAAATTTTAACTCTTTGATCTACTCCATCTAAGGAGAGGAACTAAAAAACTTGGCCCCATTTCTGTTGACTCTCTGGGGGAATAAAACTGACACAAAGACAAAACTGCCATAGTTTCCCAGCTGGCTGCGGCACACAGACGTATTCCCAGCCCTACAATAAGGGAAGGGAGCACTAACTGCTCTGTATGCTGAGGAAGCAGCCTGTCTCTAATTGGTTGCTCTTTCTTGGGAGGTGAGGCAGTAGGAAAAGGCAACCAATCAGAGGATTTCCCCCTAGGTTTAGCATTTTCACCAGACCAGAAGAAAACAATGAAAACCCACAGCCTAGGAGGAAAAGCCATAGGGCAGCCAAGTCTGTCGCCGGTCCTTAGAGGGAGATCTTCCTGCCCATTCTGCTTGTTGCTTAGAAATCTGAATTGAAGCTGTGGAGAAGTTGTCTCCATCGCCATGTGTAAATGTGCTCTTGTTGCTAATAAGTGAGTATTCATTATGAGACCTTCCCTGGTGAGTTAAATCAATGCTTAAAAACCCCTTTTGCAGCAAACCATTCTCTGTGAAAGAGGAGAAAGGAATGAGCTTGACTCAGATTGAGCAGACTGAAAAGGAACCAAAAGGAAAAGACAAGAATTTTTAGAGGCATTAAAGTAGCTCCGTATGATAAAATTGTATGGAAGGGATGAGCACAGCAAACTCTTCTGTTGGGTCTTTGCCAATGAACACGGGTGGACATCAGTTGGTCTATATAACGCCTGTGCCACTGGAAAGTTCTTGCTTTTATTGCTGCGTGAAGTACTTTGGGACTCAGAACTGGGATTCGGGAAAGGTATTTTGGACTTTGGGGGCAAAGGGTAGATTGTATGTGGTGTCCCATTATTTTATCAAACTTCTCTAGGTATTTATGTGATGATCTTTACTGAGGTGTTTCAGCAGCTAATCAAAGAGGTGCTAATAGGTGCTTCTTCAACAAACTGTTCTGCCTTGTCTATGTGCATTGCCAACAGGAGTGTCGGGTAATTTTTTTTAGGACTATCTGCTGGGGGACAGGGGGGGAGGAGTTGACAAACCTCTCTCAGTTGTTGTCCAGCTTTCATTTTAAATAAAAACAAGCCCTTCGCCGTTGTGGTGTAAACTTTCGATTTGGAAACTTTCAAATCCTGAGGCAAAAGTAACCAATGCAGAGAAGTCTGCCTGAGTCTTCAGAGAGCCTGAAACAATAGTTCTGATGGGCAGACTGTTTCAGTTATTTCAGTGGGTGCTAACTCATTCGCCCAGAGCCAGTGAGCCTGCTTGCATCAAAGCATGCAAGTAAGGTGAGCCAAGGTCAAATTATGAAGCACTCTACCAGAGCATTTCCCAAAGTTTGAAGGGCGGGAGGGGAAGCAAAGGATTTACTTGGAGGTGTGTTGTAGGACTTTGATAACACAGGGCCTGGGCCAGGGGCCACTGTTGGTTTCGTTTTTCTGATGGTAGGAGAGGGGGTAATCTCAGCTTTCCAAAGTGTGAGTCACTTAGATTAGACAGGTAGTCCAGTGTCTAGTGCAGGGGTCGGCAACCCACGGCTCCTGAGCCGCATGCAGCTCTTCAGCCGCGATAAGCCGCGGCTCCGGAACGCGGCTCCCCTAGTGACTAGGAGACCAGAGCAAAAATTCTTCCGGCCCGCTGCCGTGAGCCCCACTCTCCAGCTCCGCCACCGAAATTGACCAGGGAGAGTCAATTTCACGGCGGAGGGTGGTCTGAGGTGCTGGCTGGTGGGGTGCAGTGTGTTGGGTGCTCTGTGCATAAATGTGTTTATTTATGGCCCGGCCCCTCTGTCAAATTTTAGAACCCATTGTGGCCTGTGAGTAAAAAAGTTTGCCCACCCCTGGTCCAGTGCATTCGCTGGGGCTCTGGGATGTTCTTTTTCAATTCTTTAGCTTTCCCCATCAACCCTGGGTGTATTATTTAGCCTCTCTTTGCCTTGGCTCCCCACCTGTAAACCAAGGATAATTGTACTTTCATGCCACATGGGTAGGTGGAGACATGCTCAAATGCTACAGTGCTAGGGGCCATGTAAATGCCAAAGACAGATGGGAAATGCCAAGCTGGTTGGCCTGAGAAAGGACTGAAGGGGTTTGGAACTGCTGAGCCCAGATACACCCTATCTTCACTGGTCACAACCATTCAACAGAACTAGAGACCGAAGCTAATTGGGAAGAAAGTCACTGGATCTCCTTTTCCAGCACACAAGGAGGGTGGGCCTCATTAGAGACGGAGCCCAGGAAGCATTTTAGCAATATGGAGAAATATCTGCACCTTGATGGATTATCGAAGAATCTTCTCCTTGTGTTTGTTGAAATTTTCACTTGTCAGCTTCGTGTTCGGACTCCACCTTTCCTGCAGGACGGAGCAGGTAGAAAGAACTGGTCTTCGCGAGATGGGCAGACGAGAAGGCAGCTCAGGAGACTTGGCAATTTACTAGCTTTTCATCTCAATTCCTTAAATCCGTCACTGGAATCACTCTGCCTACAAGAGTGTCACATTGTAATACAACATTATCCTCCCTGCTTCACTCCCCAGGGAGGACGGGACAGGCTGCATAACTCTCTCATGATTTACTCCCCTCGCTAGACAGCCAATGATGATGGAAGTAGTACCATGTCCCTCACTAACTCTGATGTCTAAATAACACATGCCGTACACGATATATCCTTCCTCTGTAGCGAGTCAGCTAGTACACCGTAAAGGTTAAGATTTGCCTGAGTTAGGTTTGCTGCTTTTTCTGATGCTCAGTTTAGGCATGTTCTGACAAGCCATCAAAACGTTCCTCAGCACTGGAGAAATACGAGCGCATTGGGGAACTTTACAGCTTTGAAACGTCCTTTTGAGTGACACTTCCACCCTTGACCTCCCCACAAAGTTTTCACTGGGTTCTCAAGAGCCTTTGTAGAGGAGGGAAATTACCGTGAGAACCTCAAAGCCTGGAGGCGATGCTGTGTGAAAAATTCAGGGCCTGCTGGATGAGGATAAAAGACCATTTCACAATCAGCTCTCTGTGTGAAGACAAGGCTCAGTAGATCAGCCTGCATCATTACCAGGGTAGCATGCGGTGTTAGTCTTCAACAGCAACTTCTTGCTGCTGCAGCAGATTCAGAAAAGCCAGGATCCCTCCAGCGTTCCCACTTCTCATCACTGTCTCAATCGAGGAGAGGACTTCCATTCTTTGCCCTGTTTCCAGCCGGTCGGTCATAGCCTCTTTCAAGTCCCCCTGTCCTGTGGAGCTGTGGTTGCTTTGCCTGCCTCTGGATGATCAGAGCAAATGACCTACCAGTTGGTTAATATTACATCAAAGAGATTCAACATCTTTGGGGAAGATGCTTGCGCCAAAAGCTCAAAATCTGGTGAATGTCTTATACGATCCCTTTACCCAGAGCGGCTCAGTTCAGAGGCAGTATCTAGATTTCATGAATAGAGGCAGTGGCATTATATCTGCATTATATATTGGCTCAGCGGCAGGGTCCAGATTCCAGCGATGACCAGTTTGGGGCCCATTTTTGCAGCGGCATGGTTCAGCAACAAAGGAGGCAGAAAGGTTGCTCGTAATCACCCATGAACACTGCTTACAAATGCAGGACCCCAGCCACTCCATTGCATGTCTACAGTGAGAGCTTGAGGGAAGGTGCGCAAGGCTTCGGCACAATGGGCCTCTGACATTCATGATGGCTGTAGCACAGATTTATACCGGAACCATGGAAGAAGCCTCTAGGAAGTCTAGAAGGTAGGTCCACTCCTTACGGCTCCTTTGTTGCACGAGTAAGAGAAGAGCTGGCAGCAGGTGGTGGGGGGAGCCTCTCCAGGTCTCTGTGGAGCTGGTGGAAGAGGGACGCACTCCCTGAAACGGTACATTAATAGGGAGCAGGCAAGAGAGAAACCCTCTTGCTCAGCAAAGAATGAGCTGATAGCTGCCCCCAGAGACAGAAGCACTGGGAGGGACAGGGACCCTGGAAGAGCTGCCTTCAGGAGGCAGTCGGCTCAGACAGTCACTGGGGCATTGGGGTAGCAGGGAGAAAAGCGCTGGGGCAGAGACGGGCTGAGGAGCCAGGGTGGTGCTGGCTGAGGAAGCAACTAGGATGAAGAGCCCATGGAGAGAGACTGGGCCTGGGATCCAGCGTGGGAGGGCAGACTGGCAAGCCAACAGGGATCTCAGAAAGGGAGACTGGGCCTGGGACAAGGAGTCAGGTGGGTGGGAGGCAGAGAGGGCCAGGCTGGAGGGACTGGAGCACAAAGGGCCAGGCTGGGGGAAACAGTGGCAGAAAGGCCTGTAAACTGTGGACCACATTCACCTCCAGATCGATGCTGGATGGCAAATAAGGCCTGATGTAACACACTGAGTGATGAGGGTAAAAATCACTGTATGGTAGCCACCCGTTCAGTGAGGAGGGCCTATCCTGAGCTCAGTATGAAGCAGGGATCATGGGACCGAAACAGGACGTGATCAAGTAATTGAAGACTGCATCATCACCAGGCTTATGCAGAAGGGGGACGAATTAAGGTTGCACAGACAATCTGATTTCCTGCATTTCCTAATTTTTGACTGCTTGACTTTGTCAACTGGATGGTCTTTTAATGTAAGGGGGGGATTTGTATGTGATAAATAAATAGGAAAGTACAAAACAATATTGTTTCTGCTGCTAGCCTCCTGGTTTATTATTCCAATCCACTCTGCTCGCTCCATAAGATCCTAACCACACTACCTAGAACTGGATAATGCGCTGCCCTTAGGTTAGTAAAAATAACACAAGGATGTTTTTAATGGTAACAAATGGAAAAACAAGAGTGGATAGAAAATCCCTCTATTTCCGTGAAATGCCTGGAGGGTTGATACAAGTGCTAAGATTGAGAGCCTCAAGGCTAACCCTCTGTTCCCTACAGACTATTACCCCGCTGCAGTTTGGGCTTGATCCACATTTTCGCTGATTGTTCCAGTGTCGTTGCCAGCGGTGATAACGAGGAGAGCGTTATGTTTGCAAGAAACCAGTGACCAGCAGCTTCCTTGCTAGCTTTGCTGAATGCGTTTTGGTGCCCTGCCATTTGGACCTGTGGCAAAAATTAAATGCAGCAGCTCATCAAATCAAACTGCCCATGATACACACCCGGACAGGACACCTCATGGCACCACCTGGTGTCGGGCAG
The DNA here is from genome assembly GCA_007922155.1 of Mesoclemmys tuberculata. Taxonomy (NCBI): domain Eukaryota; kingdom Metazoa; phylum Chordata; order Testudines; family Chelidae; genus Mesoclemmys; species Mesoclemmys tuberculata. Next base: position 1,119,032 of record ML675646.1, on the reverse strand, counting down.
ATCCCCACCCCAGTCCGGACGGGATAAAAAAGCCCCTCTGGGTCACAAGCCCACGGCTGGGTGGGTGGGCCCTTAAAAGGGAGGAAACTTGCCTAGTGCAGGTGGCACTCGGAAAGAGCAGGACTGCAACTCAGCACGCCCTGGCACCTGGAGGAGGAATTGCTGACTGGGGAATGGCAGGAAAGCCTTGGCCACCCAGGCTCTCTCACAAAGAAGGCCCAGGACTTTTCTCTTCTATTTGCTATTGGCCACGGAGGTTTTTCGCCTTCCCCTGCAGCATGGGGCATGAGTCGCTTGCTGGTGGATTCCCTGCAGCTTGAGGTCTTCAAATCTCACTTTTGAGGATTTCAATAACTCAGTCATGGGTTCGGGGTTGTTATAAATGTGTATGGGTAGGGTTTTGTGGCCTGCCTTGTGCGGGAGGTCAGACTAGATGATCATATTGGTCCCTTCTGACCTATGTGTCTATGTGTCTATGTGTCTATGTGTCTATGCTTTGGCTTCCAGAAGGCTTAGGACTCTGCTTCTTGCAGGCTGCAGGAGCATATTGACTCTAACTTCCCTCTTCCCCCCAGCTCGGGGGCAGAGACCTGACCCGCGTTGTGCTCCAGACACCGAGATAGGAGCAGCTCCCACCCTCTCCCCACAGGGGTGCAGGAGGGGCATGGCCTACTACACTCTCCACCCCCCAGCCTATGCAACCTATCACCTGCCTAGAGTCCATCGACTGCTTGAGCAAGACAATACGCTTTTCAGCATGCCCTACAGGTCAATAAACTTGACCTCCAGCAGGCTACCAGATGGAGGGAGCTCTACAGGCCGGGAATCGCCCTGGAAACACTCTGCTTCCATGCCTCACTAGTATCTATCTGGGGAAAATGAGCCAAAGAGCTTCAGGTGATCTCAGCTGTCCCTCAGAGGCTCACAGGACACCAAGGAGGTTGGGAGGGACTTGGGGAGACAACCTGTCTCCTGTGGAGACTGTAAAACTCTCCTTGGCTGAGGTGGAGCTAGCCCTGACTCATAAAAGATCCTTGCACGGCGTCGCACTTTTTTGGTATCGTACCAAATGGCAGCCGCTGAATCTTCAGATCTCCTGCAGATTCCTACCAGCCCAGGAAGCGACATGCTGCGTGTTCCAAAGAGGGGCAGGGCAGATGCAGAGGGAGCTGTGAATTCCACAGAGGCAACGTTTTCTCCCACTCCGACCTACACCCCAGTGTAACATGAACACGTTTTGTCCTCCAGGTCAGCTCCAATCAGTGACACCAGAGAGAGTTAGATGAGATGTGGCCGGTTTGAGGTCAGCAGCATGTAGGCACCGCTACGAACATAACAACTCCACTGCGGTGGGAGGCCTTCCTCAGCCTTTCAGGCACACCAGGTGGTGTGGACCAGGAGTCAGCGGAGTCACACTGGTGTACGTGAGGGGAGAATCAGCCCCGCGAGGCAAGTGCCAGCCAGAACCCCAGCTCCAGGCACCCCTAAACTTTGGGGGAAATTCATACCTGGCTCCGTTGCCTAACCAGAATGGCCTGACTCAGGCTTACCACTAACAGGCTAGATTGTGCCCCCGACTCGTGTGTAGGGAATCCATCATGCACAGATCTTCCCCCATCCAAGTGATAGGTGAGGGGGGTGACAGCTCTGCAGCATTGCGCCCTTCTTGCCCAGAGCTCTAGTAGAAGGGGTCAGGGACCTGTGGCTACGACAGGGCAGGCCAGTTTTGTAGGATGGGAAGGTCAAGGATGATAGCAAGGGGACATGCATCCTCCCAGCAAGTTCCACAGAGAAGCTACAAAAAAGAATTCATACAGCCTGAAACTGCATGCCATTTTCCATACCCGCACCCCCACCTTCTGTGCCACATCAGGGGGAATCTGGGGACAGCCATCCCCAGGGAAAACACCCAAACACAGGCACAGCTGCCCTCCATCAACCCCCAAATCATCACATGCAAGCAGGGAGAGGTTAGGGACATGGCCCCATCTCCTGTGTTAGCACTTTCTGGTGGTGTATCAGGCACATCATCCCTCGCTTTCCCTTGGATGCTGCATGGGATTGGGTAAACCTTTTCCTTCCCAGCACAATCTGGCCTTTGGGCAGCATACAAGCCCTACAAGTGTGGTACAGGAGAATACCTGAGAGAGCAAGTTCTGTTCATTCAGTGCTGTCACTCTGAGCACGAAGGCCGCAGAACTCTGTCCTCCATCCACACGGGGCAGGCTGTGGTTGAGTCTGTCGCTGCTCCATGTTTCTGCACTACCACACCTCACTCTATGGAATTGGTCCCCGTGCAAGGAGCTATTTCCTCCTCGCTTCCCACTTTGCCCCGGAGCTGCAAGGTTTGTTAGAAAGAAGAGCGTGGCCAAAAACGGCTTTGTGAAAAATGTGTGAAGTTGATAGAATCATAGAACATTAGAGTTGGAAGGGACTTCAGGAGGTATCTAGTCCAACCCCCTGCTCAAAGCAGGACTATCCTCAGCTAAATCATCCCGGCCAGGGTTTTGTCAAGCCACAGCTTAAAAACCGCTAAAGATGGAGATGCCACCACTGCCCTAGGTAACCCATTCCAATGCTTCACCACCCTCCTAGGGAAAACTTTTTCCTGATGTCCAACCTAGACCTCCCCCACTGCAACTTGAGACCGTTGCTCCTTGTTCTGTCATCTGCCATGACTGAAAACAGCCCAGCTCCATCCTCCCTGGAACCCCCTTTCAGGTAGTTAAAGGCTGCTATCAAATCCCCCCTCATTCTTCTCTTCTGCAGACTAAACGGGCCTAGTTCTTTCAGCCTTTCCTCATAAGTCTTGTGCTCCAGCCCACTCATCATTTTTGTTGTCCTCCGCTGGACTCTCTCCAACTTGTCCACATACTTTTTGCAGTGGGGGGCCCAAAACTGGACACACTACTCCAAATGCGGCCTCACCAATGCCGAATAGAGGAGAATAATCACTTTCCGTAATCTGCTGGCAACGCTCTTACTAATGCAACCCAAAATGCTATTAGCCTTCTTGGCAACCAGATCACATCTGACTCATATCGAGCTTCTTATCCACTGTAACCCCCAGATCTTTTCTGCAGAACTGTTGCCTAGCTCGTCAGTCCCCAGTCTGTAGCTGTGCATGGGATTCTTCTGTCCTAAGTGCAGGACTCTGCACTTGTCCTTGTTGAACCTCATCAGATTTCTTTTGGCCCAATCCTACAATTTGTTTAGGTCCGTCTGTATCCTATCCCTCCCTTCCAGGGTATCTACCACTTCCCCTAGCTTAGTGTCATCTGCAAACTTGCTGAGGGTGCAATCTACCCCATCCTCCAGATCATTAATGGAGGATGGGGTAGAAAGTTGTTTCCATTTCCAGTTAAAAGAAGGAAACATCACAGATAATTTAGCAAAAACTAGAACATTTTGATATTGTCAACAATTTTTCACAAAGTTTTGTATTTTGTTAAAAAAAAAACTTTTTTGAGGGGAAAAAAATGTTTTGTGCACAAAATTTCAGCTGCTCTAATTAGCTTGGCTCTCTCCATGTCCCCCAGGCTTTCTCATGACTAGAAGAAGCCTGTCTCTATGTTTTGGGGCAGAAATCTTACAAACAGAGCCGGAAGATGTGATATACTGAAACAAATCATACTTCTCCCACCATTCTGAATTGCCAGCTCTACCAACTGGATCCCATCTTCCTGAGTCTAATGACAAAAAATAAACCCCCATCTCTTTTCTGCATACATCACTCTGGGGAGATATTGCATTTATTAACTTGGGCAGTAGGACAAAGGTCTGTGTGGAGGTTCCATTGAGCCGCATCTATCATGTTACACCACCTAGATCTAGAGACTTGCACCTAGACGAGACAATCGCGCTGCCAGTTAATGCCCCAATGTGAGCACTATGAAAGAGAGGCGGTGAGTGCTAGTCCTTCCGCTGTGATTGAATGCAGAGCACTTCATTCAGTGATAAAAACTCCAGCAATCAATTTTCAGTGGAATGGCTCAGCCGCAGCTGTTCGTTCTTCTGTATTGCCAATCTGTTGCCTAATGACTGCCCCAGTAAATCTGCAAATGGCATGGGATGGATATACATGATGCCAAAAGATGCCACACAGCCACCTGAGTCATCATCAGTATTAATGAAGGAGATTTAGTTCTGGGCTTGTTATCACCACAGCTGCAGCTGCAGGCGCAGGTGTGCGTGCAAATGGAACACTTGGGTTGGCAGCAGCCATTCCAGCTGTTCAGTATTTCTAAACTGGCAATACAATTAGTGCAGTGGGGATAGGTTTAGTGCATGGCAGGTGGGTTGGGCTGCCCCCCAGTGACTGGAGACTTGGAAGACACCACTATTGGCTTTGGCAGAAGAATTTCCTTTAACTAGAGAGTCTAAGGCAGAAGGGACCATTGTGAACATCAAGCCTGACCTCTTTTGACACAGACCACTGGATTGTCCTGAACTGATCCCTCTTTGAAATTGGTCCTATGTCGTAGAAAAACATCACTATGGATTTTAAGATTGCCAGAGATGGAAAATCCACCACAACCCTTGGTAAGTTGCTCTGAGCGTTAAGGAATATATTTTAAACAAGGAAGGTAATTATTTCCTGTTTAAATTTGTCTAGCTTCAGCTGCCAGGCATGGGATCATGTTACATCTGACTCGGCTAGGTTGAAGAGCCCATTATTAAATATTTGTTCTCCAAGTAGATACTTACACTCTGTGATCAAGTGAGGTGGCAAAATTTGCAGATGATACAGAACTTCTCAAGATAGTTCAGTCCAAAGCAGACTACAAAAAGTTACAAAGGGATCTCACAACACTGGGTGATGGGGCAACTAAACGGCAAATGAAATTCAACATTGATAAATGCAAAGTTATGCACATTGGAAAACATCATCCTAACTACACATATAAAAGGATGGGGTCTAAACTAACTGTTACCACTCAAGAAAGAGATCTTGCAGTCAGTGTGGATAGTTCTCTAAAAACGTCCACTCAATGTGCAGTGACAGTCAAAAAAGCTAACAGAATATTAGGAATCATTAGGAAAAGGGATAGATAAGACAGAAAATGTCACACTACCTCTTAATAAATCCATGGTATGCCCATATCTTGAATACTGCATGCAGATGTGGCTGTCCCATCTCAAAAAAAGATATATTGGAATTGGAAAAGGTACAGAAAAGGGCAACAAAAATTATTAGGGGTATAGAAAAACTTCCATATGAGAAGAAATTAATAAGGCTGGGACTTTTCAGTTTGGCAAAGAGAAGACTAAGGGGGGATATGATAGGGATCTATAAAATCAGGACTGGTGTGGAGAAAGTAAATAAGGAAGTGTTGTTTACTCCTTCTCATAACACACCAAATGAAATGAATAGGCAGCAGGTTTAAAATGAACAAAGGGAAATATTTCTCCACAGAACGCATAGTGAACCTGTGGAACTCCTTGCCAGAGGATGTTGTGAAGGCCAAAACTATAACGGGGTTCAAAAAAGAACTAGTTACATTCCTGGAGGATAAGTCCATCAAAGGCTTTTAGCCAGATGGGCAGGGATTGCTGTTTGCCAGAAGCTGGGCATGGGCGACAAGATGGATCAGTCGATGATTGCCTGTTCTGTTCATTCCTTCTGAAGCACCTGGCATTGGCCACTGTCAGACATGGGAGGATAGGAAATTGGGCTGGATGGACCATTGGTCTGACCCAGTCTGGCCATTCTTATGTCCTGTCGCCCATTTGCCCCAGTTCTAACAAATAGATCCTGCTGCCTTCTGCAGCCATGCACTGCAATGAAAAAGCAGGCAAGACTGCTGCTAAATCTCCTCCCAACGCTGGCTGTAGGGCATTAGCAGGGTAAGTAATGCCCAAACCTTAATAGAGAAGTTGGGGAGCCGTTAGTTTGCAGGGCTAGAGTAGAGGTTCCCACACTGTAAACAGTAGGAGGTCCATGGAACATTTGCAGCAGGGAGGAACAGGTCAGATGAGAGGAACCGATGAACTGAAGAGTGGAGTCAACACTGTGATTAAAGGGCAAAGCACTGACTGCATGAAAGGCAACTGCAAACACACAAACGCAAAGCTAGTATTTTTGCTCTGTGTGGGTAAGTGCCGCTAGAGAGATGAAGGACAGCCCAGTGGCTAGGACCGTCGCCCAAGACTCAGGCACTCCAACTTCAAGTCCTTGCTCTACCAAAAACCTTCTGTGGGACCTTGGACAAGTCACTTACACTCGGATCATCAGAGGAATTTAGGTGTCCAAATCCCAGTACTTTCACAGGTCCATTCCTTCGGTCCACCTCTGTCATATAGAGGTGCTAGAATTGCCTTGCAGGGATGTGGTGAGGATATAGATTTTAAGGAGGATATATTGCTCCCCTCCTCTCCCTATTCATGTCAATCTTCTGCTTTATTGTAACCCCACCATAACGTGTTATGTCTAGGCACTATTGTCTGGTCCTGTATTGTCTGGTTTTGTAGCTTTGTTGATAAATTAAGAGAAGGATTAGAAAGCAAGCCTTATTGTGGCAGATTTGAATCCACTTAATTTAACAAAGGGAAGATTAAGGGGTGACAATCCCAGTCTGTAAGTACCCGTGTGGGGAACAAATATATGATGATGGGCTCTTCGATCTAGCAGAGAAAGTTCTAACACAATCCAATGGCTGGAAGTTGAAGCTAGACAAACTCAGGCTGGAAATGAAGTGTAAACTTTGAACAGTGAGAATAATTAAACTATTTACCAAGGCTCATGGTGGATTTTCCATCACTGACCATTTTTAAATCAAGACTGGATTTTTGGTCTTAAAGATCTGCTCCAGGAATTATTTTAGGGATGTTCTCTGGCCTGGGATATGCAAGAGGGCCAACTACATGATCACAGTGGTTCCATCTGGCTTTGGAATCTATGAATCTACGATGAGTTGTAAAACTGCATAATTCTGTCGGTGATCCTGTGAAGCATGCAGTGTTCAGGAATATACACAAGCTGTAAGTCATTTACCTTTCTGGACTCTATTGTCTGTTTTTTTAATGAAAGTCAACTAAAAAAATTAATTACAAATAGATTGTGTGGTGCTCCAATACTACAGAAATGGGAGCTGTTACCCAAGGTTCCTGAACCCAGTAACTTTTAGTCTCTGCGGGTTGGTATCAGGCAATAAACCAAAAGGAAACGCAGTACCTCCGTCTGCTATATGGCTGACACAGACAAATTAAAACCAAGTGCTTTTAACTTGAAAGCTTTACTTCCGGTCTCCAGCAATTTTAGCTTTCATCACAGTCTCCATTTATTAGTCTTAAGCGCATACAAATACAATAGATATTAGAGTACCCCATAACTTAATATTACCTTCACAAGTCTTTGGGTGACTCAGTCAGAGATTTCCAGATGGCCGGTCCTTCTGTCTGTGCCTGGCGATCTTTCAATGTGTCCATGAAGTGACCCGTTGGCTCAGACTCGCTACCTCCTTCTTATACCCCAAAAGTTACAGAGACGTCACTCATGAAAAATGTTACACAGCTGGCCAAACAAATCAATCACTAGGCAGAAGCAGGAGTTACAGAGACATGTCATTAAAAATAAAATGTTAAACAAGCAGTCTTGACCCGTTAGTCTGGTAGCTGAATTTTCCCCTAGCTGCAGTTCTAAATATATCTAGACTTCCTGTTTTTCACAGACATTCACCTGAGCATATTCAGAGAGAGAGAATGCATAGAGCCAGGCTGATGTCACATGTTCACTGTGTACTGCCTCCCCCCCTCCCTCCCAGTTTGCCTAGTTATTCTAAGTTCCTGTAAAGGCCTGAAAGTGGCTAAAAGCAAAATAATTGATAGTCCATCCCAACAAGTGGCAGTGGCTTGGATACCTGGCTAGTTGCTAAAATGCCCTTGTACAGAGCTATATAATTGCCCTATCTCCATAGGCCCAGATCCTCAAAGGTATTTAGGTACATGACTTCAGGGGGGAAGACACTAAGACATAGTGCATGCTATGAAGATGGTTGAGAACTGCCTGTGCTGGATGATGCAAGTTGTGTGTCAACAAGGGAAGGTCTGTCACTTTCCCCTTTTTTCGTCTTTTCCATCACAGAAATAGCTGCACTGGCCAGTCCCAACAAATCTATCCATTGGGGCAAGAGTCAAGCCGAGCGACTTGGCACATTCTAATCAGCTGGCCTCGCTCTGCATTCAGCAAAGTGCCCTATTCTCTCCTGGAGGCGAATGGAAACATAGTCCATTGCAATGCGGAGAAGCAGGGACGGGCGAGGTGGCAGTTCAGATGGCAGCGTGCAGTGGAGGTGAATCTTCCCCACAATCAAGCTGTGCCCTTGGAGTCGGGCTGGATTGCACTGCTGCTCTCCTGTCACTTGTGTGTGCACCTCCACGTGGAGTTCACCTTCATTAGCACAGAGAAAATTATAGACTTGCTTTGCTGTAGCTAACATTCCAGCACAAACTCATAGCTGTAAGTACAGTTTTGCTTCTCTCTAATCATAGAGACTTTAGGGTTTCTAAGGCAGGCCCTCTGTGTAAGTTACAATCCTGCATTTTCATTCATTTGGAAAGTTTCCTCAGCTGATCTTTGTAGCCTTCCTTGAGTTATGCCAGATTTGACAGTTTTCCAATTTGTCAGCCCCACCACCCTCCCCTTTCCACCCACCCTGTGCTGATGAGGTTGAACGGTTCAAAAGCTAATTTTTGCTTTTCTGTCTGCATGGCTGTTCAGCTCAATTTCCCTGCTCACTGCAACCCAAGTATAATTTCCCCTTTTCCTGGGGGTGGCATCCCGTGTGCTTCAAATTGAGTCAGCTCCCCGCTGTCAAGCCTGAGGATGGCATAAATGTTAAGCAATGTAGACCATCTCTTGCCACTGCTGTGCCTGCCCCAGTGCCATTGGAGTAGGGGTGTGACATCCACGGGCACCCAGACTGATGTTAAGCACTTAAACGCTGTGGGAGGTTTAGCTGCGTGTGATTCACGTCTCTCACCCTTGTGCTTGCTGCACAGAAAAATGTGCTACTGGGATGGGGGCAATTTCGCCAGACTTTATTCTTCCATATTTTTTCTACGGAAGCACTCAGAGAGACGCATACACACGGCCATGTCCAACCAAAGCAGTGACCAACACGTCAATAACATATTCTAGGAGGGGTTATACTGGATATTCACATGCCTTGACTTGCTGGGAGACTCCAGACATGAGATTCTGCTGGGGTTAAAACCTAGCAGGGGGCTAACAACACCATGGCACTAACTGTGGCTGTGACAAGGCTGTTTGCCTGCCACATAGACCCTGCGGAGGGAAACAGCCCAGGAAGTGCCACCACAGAAGGCTGGATTGACAGCGCCCCTTGGCGGGGCTGATTGGTCCAGGCACCCTAGTTAAGCACAGGAGGAGTTCCAGAAAGCGTCTGTGCCCCAAAGTGGACTTTGTAGCTAGCTGCGATGGGGATTCCCCTGGGGTGCAGTCTGGGAACTGTGAAACCCCTGTGCCCCCTTAACCTTCCAGCCTGGGCTGTCTCACGACGCTTTGCCAGTGACAAGCAGCGCGTCCCTCTGGGTGCTGTTATCACCTAGCCCAACGGCAAGCAAAGTGTCACACTCACCTAGGTTTCATGAAAGGCTACCAGCTGAGATGCTGTCAGCAAGTGGCACTGACATTTCCACAGCTAGGGACTCACCCAGTCGAGCTGCATGCGTGTTTTCCTCAGGGGATCTGGGAAATGTGGGCCAGGAATTCCTGGCAAGTCATTTAATTTATCTATGCGTCAGTTCTTCATCTGTAAAATGGGTATTTTCTCCCTCTTGTCTACTGAGACTGTCAGCTCTTAAGGCTGTCCTGTTTGTACAATGCATAATGCGGGGAGGAAATCTGAATGTTTGGGTCCAGGGTTTACAATGGATCCCTTGGCTGCGCAAATACCACAGCCTACGCTCCTTCTGTGATACTCGCTGTCTACACAGTAACTAGGCACGTGCGCCTGGCCCATGGCAGCTGACGCTGGCTCACAGGCTCCGGCTGTGGGGCTGTTTCACTGCTGTGTAGACTTCTGGAGCTCAGCGTCGGGGACCCTCTCACCTTGCACAGTCCTAGAGCCTGGGCGTCAGCCCCAGTCTGGAAGCCTGCACAGCAATGGAGCAGCCTAACGGCCCAAGCCCTGCAAGCCCGAGTCCCTGGCATGGGCCAGCCACAGGTTTTTCTTTTGCTGTGTTGCCAGACCCTAAAGTGGCAATGGAGCAGAGATTTACCTGGGAGAGACGCCTAGATTTTGAAGCGAGGAGACCTGCTCCAGAGATATTTTTTCCCTGTTTAAAGGACACTGTAACCCACTACTTTTCAGCTACATCTACATTTGTATTCAGTTGACAATATGAAGCATGGGGGGGACCTGATCCTACCCTTTGTTCAAGTAAGCCGTCCCTTTGATGTCACTTACGTTGCTTGGAGGAGGGTGGGGGCAAAAAAAATCATTTTCTTTCTCCACTGAACTGTCAATTATTTATTTGGTATAAACATTAGAATTTGCATTCTTGGGGAAAACGCTGCCAGTTTCTCAGGCGTCCCTCCTGCAGGTGTCTCGGAAGTTGCATGGAACATTAATCCCGTCTCTGCAGCAGTCAACGTCATCTCCACTGTCTGCGTGCTGAGTGGACTGCAGGCTGCTCCGAAACGTGGGCTTTAGAAACGAGAGCGTTCTTCTGAGACGGGATAAGATTTTAAAATGTGACTTTCCATATAATTCATATGACAAAGCAACCCATAAGGCCCACACTCATAGAGAACATCACCATCATTTCATCCTATATCCCATCATTCACAGCAGAAGGCTCACCCAAATTCTTACTACATATGTTTTGTTACAGTACAAGATTGTTTGTTTGGTTTTTTTCTCTTCTTTTAGAATCTTTATATTCCCAGAAACAAATGGAGCTGATGATTTTCCAACTTGTGCAGAGTTGAGGATCTAGCTCAAAATTTCTCCTGTAGGTTCCTCCAGCAGAAGAGAATAACGGAGATGTTTGGACATGATCTTTGGAGCTAAAAAAATGTGCATAATCAGAGATGTGGCTGAAAACACCAACATTTGTTCCCAAAATATCCTGTCTTGAAAGTGGTTTGGTGAAGAAATTCCAAATCTGTTTCCTTTAGCTTATCTCAAAAGAACTGTTGCTTTTGACTATTTTTGGTAAGACAGGGTTGCTTGAGAAGTTATTTAATCCGGGGCTGCGAATTTAACCTTGCTGAGATTGTTCACTACAGAATTTGTTGTTCACATCCAAACATGCAAACAACACAAGTGGCCCTACCACTGAAATCAATGGGATTTGTGTGCACACATCTCCTGGCATTAGAGACACCAGGAACTAACTGTATTGGAAGTTCTGGTTTGAGAGAAAATACGATCTAGGTGGAAGCTTGAGCAGAAGATGGGAACCAAGAACACTTAACTCCTACTAGCTCTCCTGCACTTTGTGACCTTAACAATTCTTTGCACTAATACCTAACTTCTAAGCCAAGGATCCAAAAGTGCGTCACAGTTACTACCCCCCCTTTCCGGTAGCACTTCCTCACACTGGGGCTGTGAATTGTAGAACTCTCCCATGCTTCCCTAGACACAGCACTTTGGCTCCCTAGTGGGGCCGGTATCAGAAGCTTCAAAAGGCCTTGGAACAGGCTGTGCTGTGGAAAGCATGACAGTCGTGGGCTGAGAGGTCTGACGCTCTTGGCTAAACCATGAAGATATTCAGGATTTAACTTAAGTCCAGTAGCCAGGTTGCTATGAGATTTGTCAGACACTTGTCTGTCTTACAAGCAAATTACAAATGGGGGCCAGAAAATGGGGGCAGAGCTAAGATTGTTTGGGCACCTTAATTTTTCATTTCCGTACTTCCCAGTGTTTGTCTTTGTGGGTTTAAAGTTCATCCTTAACTTTGAATTTCAGGCAGTTCGGGGCTATTGGAGCATTTCTTTTATTATTTTCATTATTTTTGTAACTACAGCATTAAAAATGATTGATACATACTGAGGCCTGTATCTCCAGTTTCACCAAGTTTTACTTTGGCATATACTAGCGTCTGCCAGTTCCTCCTGCCAACACAAGCCTAGGCTAACTTCAGCCACTGCTCAGCTTGCACTCCTGTGGAGGGCACTCTGCGACGGCCTGAATAACGCATGTCTTTCCATCCCAAATGGCAACACAGAAATCTGACTTCCGTTCCAGATGGGCCAAGGTCCAAGGCACTGAAATTATGATGCTTTCACACCTGCTGCCAACGGTGGGGAATGGTAGTAAAATCTGAATATGGTTCCAAACCAGACCCCCACATCTGAGCACCTCAAAGGTTTCTGTCACAGGGTAAGAAGTCAACATTTATTTCAATTGAAAAGTGTGGCCTAGTGGATAATGCACTAAACTAGGACTCAGGAGACCTGGATTTAACTCCCAGTTCTGCCACTGACCAGCTGGGTGACCTTGGACAAATTACATCCCTACCTTGTGCCTCAGTTTCCCCTTCTATAAAATGGGGATCATGCTACCAGCCTCCTTTCTAAAGTGCTTTGAGATCGGCATGTGAAAAGTGCTAAGCGTGGTTATTATAATAAATAGACTGGCACTTCCGTTAAAAACATTCCCCATTTAGCAGTTCTGTAGCTGTTCATAAAATCAACACCAATGCTTCGGCAGTCAGCTTTCATTCCCTTGCAGAACTTCATAAATTCAGGTTAGAAGTATTTCTTTTAACGGCATGACCCGTTGAGCACATTCAAACATCTCCACCAGAAGCGACAGTTTTAATGTTTCCCTTTAAATAAGACAGACTTTGTTACCCCTCTGGGTAATGTGTTAGCAAATCACATTGGTAGCATGAGACAATAAAGGGCTTTTCTCCAGTGCTACGGGACATTGCAGAGTCCTATTGAGATCCAGCCTCCTTTTCATTGCTGGCCGTGCCAATGCGCTCGATCCTGAACTGGTGTAAATCGGCAGAGCGGTGGAATGTTAATTAAAGCCGTTCCCTTTTCCTCCAGGCTCAGCCTGTTGGTCATGACTGGAAGTCATTGCCCCTGACAGTTGTTTGCTATCCTGTGTGAAAAGAGCTGGGTATCTGCCGCCACTTCCAGTACCCACTCCACGAACAACAACATCACACAGGACCTTCTCGCTGAGAGTCATAAAGAGGCTAAGGGTTAAATGGGCTCTAGAGACTGAACTCTCTTGTGACCACAAGAGACCTTCCACTGGACCCAGTTCACTTTGGGTATGTCTACACTGCAATTAAAACCCGTGCCAGCTGACTGAGGATCGCGGGGCTCGGGTTAAGAAGCTGCTTTGTTGCAGTGTAGACATTTGGGCTGGAGCCTGGGCTCTGGGACCCTCCTACCTCACCTCCCACCCCCAAACATCTAGCCCACAGTTAAGCAGCCCCTTAGTACAAGCCCCATGAGCCCAAATCAGCTGCCCTGGGCCAGCCGCAGTGGTCTAACTGCAATGTAGGTGTGCCCCAAGTGGCAGAAGGACTCCTCAGATGACAAGTGTCTTGAATTCTGCAGCTCTCTGGTAGCAGTGGTAATTGCACAGCTACTTGTATACCCCCCCCACACACAGAATCTATACCTAGCTACAGATGTTCCAGCCACACACGGCTGCACCCACGCTCCTGGCTATTGCAAGGTTGTCATTTGTCGTGCATCGGTCTCATCCAGAGCCAAATCTGTAATTTAATATCCTTTTCCAATCTTGGAGAAAAACAAGGGCCAAGGGGCTAGTAGGATTTAATGGCTCTTAAACATCTCAGAACAATAGTCCGTCATGCATGACAAGGGGGCCGGTCTGGGGATACCAAAGGAGGCTGTGCAGTAAATAGTCAATATTCTCATACATGCACATTCAGTAATTGTTTTGTCAAATGTTTCTACTGACAGACAAGTATTGGTTTAGGCGCAGTGGCAAGAATATTGTCACTTTGCACATCAGAAAGAAGAAGCCCTGGACATGTATTATCCATTGCCTGTGCTCTAGAAAATGTGGGGCAAGGTGTATCGTTTTTGGCATTACAGTGGAACAGCACCAGATCCAAGCTCTTCAGTGCATTAAGAGCGACATAGGCCTCTTCAGCTAGAAAGAACTCTAACAACGCACTGATGACCCAAGCCAGTATTACAGGGATCTGTGCCTGAGAGACCTTCCAACAGGACGAGAGACATGGGGACAGATTCTGCTCTATGTCTTAGCCCAGAACAGGGATGGGAGTAGGAGGCAAAGAATTCTCTCTTTTCTTCAAGGATGACAGTTTGAATTTTCCACCAGGGGCCCCAAGTCTTCACAGAAACCCCCAATCTGAATAAAAGGGACGATTCCCTGCAGAAAATGTATTATTATTTCCAGGGCAAACAGCTTCACCTAAGAAAATGTGCCCTCCATCCGACACCAAACACAGATGGAAATGGAACTGCAGTCGCTCTCCTCCGACCGTCAGTGGGACAGGAACACCAGCTGTACAAGCACAAGCCTCTATGGCTTGAACTAAAGAGCTGACCTTGCCTGAAGTAAGGAACCAAACCTAGCATTTCCAAAGGGGACTGAGTGATTTGGTGCCGACACCCAGGAAAGTTCAGTTCAAACGGAGTCCCTTGCTCCTTTGAAAATTCCAGCCCAAGGTGCCTAGCTGGAAGCTTTAGGGGAATGTGTCACACACTGAACGTTGCCTTGCAAAGCCACATGTGGTTTTTGTCAGTCCAAAGCTGGTGCTTAGCTGAAGCTATTCTAAAGCTTTCTGTGTGGCCACACAAGACTGTGTAAGGGTTAATTATGTCTAGCTGTGCAGTCATTGCAAAGAAGGAAGAGTCACTCTATTTTGCCAGGCACACTTTACAGGGCAAATGACAACCTCATGTCAGCTCAGCAGATTTAGTGATTCCTGAACAACAGTTCATTTTGCCTTATGCAAGAGCAGGTAGCCCTGGCCAGCAGCTTTCAGAAGGTCAGAACTCCTGCAACAGCACCCGTGCCATGCCCGTCAGTTTCCATTGACCCTGAAATCTATGGGCAGCAATTGCCACTTAAGAAGTGGTTTTTAATGTACTTCACAAGCGTTAGTAGTTAATAGCTCTATCTGTTCTTAATGAATTAAGCTATAGAAGACTTTAGATCTGCATACAGCCATACGTACAAGGTGGTTAGCTAGGGCTATGGTACTGAAAGATGTTTTCTCTCTCCTTTTTGGCCATTTGGCAGGATTTACATAGGACGAGAAGCACAGATTCTACCAACAATTGGGAGAGACGAAGTGCAATGTATGGCAGAGCTGTTAAAAACCTAATCATCCGACAACGAGTTCTGTGCTTGGAGGTTCTTGTGAGTGCTAGATACCTGGTCTGGAAGCCTTGTTCATGGCTGGGAAAGGAGTGAGATGGCAAACGTGCCAAGGAAATGGGGGCACTGCCATCAGTTACACCAGAAATTGGTGACGGAGAAGGGGGAAAAGGAGGTGTGGGACAGAGAAATGGTCGTGAGGCAGGAGAGAATGGGGCAGAGATGAGAGGACAAAGATACCGCAGGGGTGGGATCAATGAGAATCCTGCATGAGAAACGTGAGGGCAGAATGTGGCCCCCCATGGTCTCCTCTTGTTGCTTGGTTAGAGCAGGTCCATTCCCATGTCTGTAGGATACTCTCTTGGCTCTTGTACACCTGCCCGTGGCTAGACCATGCACACTGCACATAACCTTGCGCTGTTCCCATGAGAGAGCAGAGGAGCACGTGTGCTCTGTGAGCTTTCTGCACCCGCGAGTCAGCGTGCACAAGGTGTATTTGTTCTTCCAGTGCCACAGTGCACCCTCAGAGACTGGCCTCAGAGTGGGGCTGCTGCTGACACAGCCGGTTCCCAGAGGGGAAAGCCATGGTGCATCATGGGAGATGTAGTCCAACCAGGAAGCCCAGCCTATTGAGGAGAAAGGGAACCCGAAGGACCCAAACTCCCATGAAGCCTCACAGCCCCATTTCCAAAGCAAAAATGGGTGAGAACAGCAGGTTTTATCAGATAGCTTGTGTGTGGATTTAGGATTACATTAGACTAGGTCAGGGTGCTGTGGAAGAAGACTGGGTCTAATTATTTCAACTTCGCCATTTAGCCCACACTGGCAGACGCTGCCAACCTGCACAAGACACGGAATTTCAGGCCACTTGTCTTTGCACTGGCAGACCAAACCAATTTCAAGCAGCTAAATCCCATTCCATCCCCCCAATTTTTACTGAGTCACTCATTTGTCAGTTTGTTCCTGTGTAACTTTGGTTTAGTCACCTGCTAGGACTTAACTTTTTTTTTTTTTTAATTTAAAGTAATTTTAAAAAAATATATTTCTTTTTCTGAAATGAAAATGGAGCGTGGGAAAATGGAGCGTGGAGCGTGCAGTGTTTTGACCTTCTCTAGCCATGAGTGACTGTGCAGTCTCAATGGGCTACTGCAGCCTCCCTGCAATTTCTCATCCCATGCAAACACAAGTGCCCAGAAATGCTTCAGCTCAAATGCCAGCGAGTGTCCTTTACCGAGGGTTTCAGTGAATGGATGCTGCACTGGGAAGTAGCTGTAGATCTTTGATTTCAGGCCATTTATTTAATATTCTGGGCAGGGACCTGAACAATGCTGAGTGCCCTTAACTCCCAGTGATTTCAGTGTGCTCTGCGCAGAAGACATGCAGCATGGTGCAGTGTCACATCTCCAAAGGACTATCGTCTTGTTCTTGCCTTCAATCCTTTCTTTGGCTCCTGGTCTTTTTCTCACAGACCCGTAGAGGCCATGATAGTGGACATCCTTGAGTTTGGGGACCTAGAAACATCTGAGCTAATCTTATCTTTCTTTTGCAGGTAGCCTTGAAAACATGGAGTGCTAATCTTGTATTTTAAGGCTAAAAGGGACCTTTTAGGATCATCTGGTTTGACCTCCCATGTAATGCAGGCCAGCGAACCTCAACCAATGATTCCTGCATCCAACCCTTAGCTTATGGTTGCACTACTGCATTAGAACCAGCCCCACTCCTGGCTCCTTTCTATACTTTTCAAACTCCAAATCAAGACTGTGTCTTTCTAAAATTCTTAACCTCTGTTTGGCACCATTTTGCACCGCGTCAGCCATGTGCTTTGCAATGTTTGTGTGATTTGATGTTATGCAGGCACTGTAGCGATGGCATCATAACTATGCAATGAATTTATTCACCCATGCAGAGAACCATACCATCCTTAGAGGTTCTTAAGGTGTGGCTTGGCAAAGCCCTGGCTGGGGTGATTTAGTTAGGGTTGGTCCTGCTTTGATACCTCCTGAGGTCCCTTCCAATCCTAATCTTCTATGATTCTATACCACAGTACAAACAGTCTTCAGCAAGTAAAAGACTAAACTTCAGCAATCAGAAGGGAAATGACAAGTGGATTGGATAAAAAACAATATTTATGGAAGACATTTTCAGCGTGCCAAATGTTTTCTTGGCCAAAGTTCTCCAGCAGCAGAGAAAGGCATAGAACCCAGGGCCCACCTACTAACACTGTGCTGCCCTGCCCACTTAGCATCATCACTCTTGTTGTTATTCACCCAAAGGTAGCTTGAAAAACAGGGACACCATCTGGAATGAAAACCTGATGCCTCCAAGTAATTCTCAACACGCTATCGTTGCAAGCTGGATGAGACGGTGATGTCTCTTTTTATAGGCTGCCACAGGGGAGCTGAAATTGCACTGAAATGGCCTGAATGTTTTTCTCAGTCTAACAGTTCCATCCGATTGCTATCTCTCCATCTAAAATGAAAGGCGCATCAGGCCATTTGTTGATGCACATGTGGGAGGCAGACATTAGAGAACAGAAGTGCCTTCGAAACGCTCCTCAGACACCTGCTCTGGGGAAAGCACAGGATAATGAGCTGAAAAAAGTTCTGAAATTAATTCCCAGCAGCAAAGGGGGAAATGGAGGGAAGACAATTGGCAGGAGATAACTTGATCGAGGAAAGCACACTATTTCTGAAAAAGAGACGTAATAGACTCAGAATTGAGTCTTCTAAAGAATGACTTAGTGTGCAATAAGTCAACCAGAATAAATGTGCTGGGATTTTTCATAACGCCTACAGTACTTTGCCTAGTTTGGTTTTTATTAGTCTATATAAGATTGTTATGGCACTTTCAAAAATGACAGGGCAGCAATTCTGAGTTTCAAACCAGAGAATTGTGCTCACTTGAAAGTTATTAGTATATGAAAGATGAACATCGAAAACCAGATCCTCAGCTAGTGTAAATTGGTGTAATTCCATGGAAGTCAATGGCGCAAGGCTGATTTACATCCACATCAACCTTTAGCTCCGGAGTCTGCAGAATTTGGCTTAGAATGTCACATAAACTAGTTCCTCACTGAGATGCTCAGAAAATATTGGGGGGAGGCAGTAGATTACCAGGTAGATTACATCAGAGATCTTTTTCTCCTGGTATTTTAATCTTCTGCTTCGGTTTCTGGTTAAAACTAGGAAGTACAAAAGCAGCTCAAAAAATGAGAAATACAAATTTTTAAACTCCGTTTCTTTGAAACTCACGTGGTGTCTAGGACTAGCAGGTGTGCAGATTTAGTAGCCTCTCTGTCACAAGAGATCACATGTAGAGCTCGTTGCAACTCAGAATTTTTATTCTGGGGGGGGGGAATTTCTAAATTGCATCCTGAATCAGAACGAAAAGTCAAAATTTTGAAATTTCCTGTGAAACGAAATCTCTGTTGAAGGACATTTAAAAAGAAAATTCTCAATTACCTTATCAAAACGTGTTGTTTTGCGAAAATCAGTGTGCTGAGTGTCAGCTTTCGCTTATATAATGCTGCAATGACGACGTCAAAATGACGCACTTTGACCTTATGGAAATGAAGCACTTTGATAATTTTTGACAAAATATTTGACAAAAATCAATACGTTCACACAAATCATTTCAGTTTTGTCAGATCAGCATTTTCGGACAGAAAATTGTTCCACTGGAAAGTTTTCCAACAGCTGTAATCATAAAAATACTCTGAGTTTGGAAATCTGGGGAATGTTACCACCAGGGTTGAAGATTTGGAATTGTATTCAGCAGTGTAAGCTGGATTTACAGCTACTATGCTCTGCCCCAACACCACAAAGCAGCCAGCACATAACAGTGAATCTGGCCTAGGATACAGAATTGTATTTATTGTCTGCTGAGATTGCAATGAGCGGTGCTAAATGTGTTCTAAGCTCTCATCTTAAAGAGCAGATTTCACTGAAACAGGATCAGCTTCTGAAAGAGTGAGTGTAGAATTCGCAGGGAGACTTGTCCTAGCTAAGCCTCTGCGAGCATCTTCAGGCAGCTGCTCAGTCTTCCTGTTGTGGAGACTCAAACCAGCAGAAGGACCGAATTTTGTTTGTTTGTTAAAAAGGCCATAGCCAAAAGGAACTTTGTGCTGTAGCAGGAGCTGTCTTCTCTTGTGTTGTAATGAAAGGTGTACATTTTTGCCTACAATTTGACCTATTCTGCTTAATTCCTGAAGTCCCTTGCTCTCAAAACACCGTGGTTCCCCTCAGTTTGGAGCAGGAGTCAGAAAAATGGGGATGGTGACAGTTATACAGAGCCTCGGAAAAAGACGGCATGAAGCAGACAGTGAGAATTGAGACAATCATGAAGTAAAATGAACACAAAAATTGCTAGTATAATTGAAGGCAGGTTTTGGCCTCAGGCAGGACAGCTGGAATTTCACTGGAGGGGAATTAAATTTGCTAGAGCTGTACACTGTAATTGTGTAAATGAAAAGGCCGGGAAGGGGAGGGAAGTGTATCCTCATTGGTGTGACACGAGCCCGTCAGATCCAGAGATTGTTGCTGCCCTTGTTGCGTGAAGCACTGAACGTGCCTGGCTTTGTGCAATCCATATGAGAGAAAAGTACTTTGGTATCTGATGGATCGGGCCTATAATTTCATGCAACAGCCAGGCTTGGAACTCAACATTTCCTTCGTCATGAACACAACTTAGCCCTGGCCTACACTTACTGGGCGATTCGGCGGCAGTCAGCAGGAGTTACACAAGCTACACAGAATCGCCTGCATAACTCCCGTTGACTGCTGTGCCTCCCTTCTGCGTGGCATCTTCATTGCACTGTGCTGACGGGAACTGTGTTCCCATTGACGCATCACTATGCCACTTGAGGGGGCGGTTTACCAGCGTCGACTTCTGGATCGATTGAGTGGGTCTTCACTGACCACTCAATCGATCCAGATAGCTCGATCTGATGGCGGCGACTTTGCTGCTGTCAGTATAGACGTACCCAAAGACTCAAAGCCAGCTGCAGCATGTGAACAATAACCCATAGGCTTTCATCTGACTTATTCGATGTCACCATGTGTGAATATGGATCTGCATTTTCGGTAATGTCTGAATCTATAGCCTGATTCTTGATAAGGCTTGTTTGAATACAAGTGCATCAATTTACATTTGTCTTCCCAGTATGTGTTGCTAAGCCTTTTAGACACAGCAGGCTTTTGGAGGTAGTTTTCGGCCAGCTGAGAGCTTCAAATAGAAAACGTAAATCAATTCACCTTGCCCTTGTTTGATGTTATTTCTCTTGCCACACTTGCTGACTTCTGGAGTTGTTGCGGTGAGACAAGTTTCTTCTCAGCCCAGCTTCTCTTTCTCACTGACCCTGGGTCAACTTCAAGTGCTAACACAGTGAAGTCACATTCATCATTCCCACAGCAACTGACTGTGATGTTTCAGAGGGGCTTGAATCCACACCTCAGATCCACACGCCTACAAACCTTGGGAGCATTCTGATCCGACTGGCACTTCACTGTTGGGCCTGGTCTCTAGAGTAGGACGAACCAAGACCGCCCCAACTTATCCTTTTACCCCCAAATGTTAAGAAAACCTGGATCTAGCTCCCAGCTTTGTGGCTCTAACTAATCTCTATTAGATGTTACAAGCAAAGGATTATGTAGGAACTGCCCTGAAGTTTGGCGTGGGCAGTAGAGCTATGTATGGGGACTGTGGAGGGACTGTATTTTTTCTAGTAATAAATTTTGTTACAAAAGGAGCATAGAAAACAAGTATCCAAGGGAAACAAGGTGGAGCAGGGAATATCTTTTACTGAACCAACTTCTGTGGGTAAAAGAGAGATGCTTTCGAGCTACACGGAGTTCTTCTGAAGAAAAGCTCGCAAGCTTCTCTCTCACCAACAGAAGTAGGTCCAATAAAAGATATTGCCTTCCCCACCTTGTCTCTCTAGTATCCTGGGACCAACACGGCTACACCAACCTGGCACATCCACTGGGAAAGCCTTTTGAATCAGTAGTTTATTTTTCATGTTTAATGTTCTTGGACGAGATCCTAAGCTGCTGTAAATCCGCACGGCTACTCTGGGGCACCGCTGACAGCCAGACCCACTAAAAATCTCTCCCTTACACTTCTGGGGCATCTCGCTTTAGGATTCTGGTGGCAGAGCGTACAGGGGCTTCCGCACAAAAGAGCGAGACCAAAGCAAAATCTAAACTAGAACTGAGCTTAACAGGAGAAACAGTATGGTCCAGTGGACAGTGCACCAAACTATGACTCCTGAGAGCTGCGTGGTTTTGAGCAAGGCATTTTCTGTTTTTATGGTGTGACACTTTAGGGTCCCTCCAGACCATGTCCCTGACACTATTAGCGAGCCCATAAACATGAGATCTAACCCTGACTCTGACCTGCACTTTGCAGGTGGACACCAACACCCTTCCAGCTTCAGGTTTCCCCAAATGCATCCTCCCCAATTTTTAATTACCAGACTCTTGGACCGTTCCCTTCTGGTTCGTCATTCCCGAAGGCATGAAGCCAGCTCACTTTGGCATACACACGCCGCACGGGTTGCATTCCAGGGCGCTGCCTGGGATAAAAATAAATAAAAAGTTTATTTAATAGAAAATCCACAGATTTAAAGACGAAATCATCAGGGGAAAGCAAATACAGGCAAGTTACACAGAGAATAGACATAAAGATGCAGCTTCAGGCTTTATGCTTTCAAATTAGATATAAAGCACTTTTCTAATAAGCGATACCTATGGTCTTAAACCAGTTTCCCAGCACGCCCCCCCAGCTATAGGAGGGATTGAGCATTCACAAACAGCTTCTGCCCTTAGATTGCCCCCCAAGTCTGGATGATCTTCCGTTCAAATCTCTTCCATATGAAGAGTGTTTGAAGCGTTATGGGGTTTGTTTTGTTTTTCTTCAGTCATGTTGTGGTGGAGATCCACTTCTAACAAGTCACTACAGATATTCAAAGTGGGGAAAATTCCCTCCTTACTTAGTTTCAGAAGATGGGATTTCTTTTCAGTTTCAAGCAGTTCCCATTTGTTTTGGTGGCTCTTTGTTGGTTTTTTCCTGGGCTGGACAATGGCTAGGTGCTTAGAGCTAGTCTCAGTCTGGTTGGGGACAATTTTATATATATATAATCTACACACATACATATATTCATAACCATATACTGTATGCATATATCATAATGACTATTAAATTCAGTGCATTGCAAGCTTTCATAAAAGATCTTACTCAACATACACGGATACTAAAATAATGTGGTATGTAAATGTAGTATGCAAAGTAAGCCGTTGGCTTAACTGATTATTTTTGTAGGGGTTAAACCTTCTGTTCTCTGCTTGGGGTGTCTGGACCCTGTTTTCACAGGTGGTGATCTCTTTGGAGCAGGCACTGTCTCTTTACTATGCTTTGATGCAGGGCCGAGTGCTTTAGATGCTGCTCACTGTTAGGCAGTGTTTCCTAGTGGATAATGCATGAGACTAGGACTCAGGACACTTGGGTTCCACTCTTAACCTGCTAAGTGACTTTGGCAAGCCACTTCCAAGCTCTGTGCCTCAGTTTCCCCATCTGCAAAATGAGGCCAATGATACTGACTGACCTCCTTTAGGAAGCATGTTGAGACCGGCTAGGTTATTATGTATACGTTTTTATGAGGAGCTGGGTATTATGAATAAACTTCAGCGTTATCAACTTGCCTTTTACAGACACCCCGTCCCAGTCACTTCCCCGGTACTTATCAGTTCAGACCCCAATGCTGCAGTTTGGTCTGTGTGGGCATAACCCTGTCCATCGCAGAGTCAGCTCTAGGATTGGGGCCTACGGATGCAAGTTACAATGGTGTAAACTGGGAATAATTCAATTGACTTCAGCTGCGTGAGTCCCTGTTTACAGCAAAGGAACTGAAAGCAGGGTTTGGCCATATGGGTCAATGAAATGCTTGTAGCTTTTGGTGCTGTATCAATAATTCTACTTAGTAAAATATCTTTGCTAATTAAACAGGACTCCTCCTCTCTTGCTTCTGTATCTTTCCCTTTAATCTTAAATGAACCAGGCACCTTGATCCTGCCACATGCCCTGGGATGCTGCGATCTGTCCCATTTCACCCTCCCACTGAATCATTTCCTTCTGCATTCATCAAAGCACACTGATGAGAGATGCTGATGAGAACTGCTGATGAGAACGATCCCATTCATCTATGTAAACTGCCACAAGAAATACATGCTACCTGCTCCTGGATTTCAGCACAGAGAGCTTCGCCGGTGCATCATCCCATGGACGCCCAGGGTCTGTCTACACGGCAATTCGATGCCTGTTGCTGGCCCATGCCAGCTGACTCATGCTCCTGAACCTTGGGCTGCGGGGCTGTCTAACTGAGTGTAAATGTCAGCCCAGGCTCCAAGACCCTCCCACCTCATAGGGTCTACACCACCCTTAGCCCAAGTCCCACAAGCTTAAGTCAGCTGGCAAGGGCAAGTCTTGGGTTTTTATCTGAAGTGCAGACATACCCTTTAAGGCCTCTTCTGCTGGATGGGCTATTGGGACTGATTGACCTATGCTTAGATCAATTGCAGATGAGTATTTTCCATCTGTTTTGTAAAGCATCTAGCCCTCCTTGGGCATGTCTGACATCAGAGCTTCCATGTCAGTTTCATGCATTACAACTTGCAAGCATTCCCACCATGTGTGGCTGGTCTCTGCTGAAAATAGCCTGTAGAGGTAATGATTTGGAGCATTCTGTGTGTATTCATCCAGGTGTTAATGCTACCCACTCCCCCCCCCCCCCCCCCCCCCCCGGATCACACAGCCACATTCTCTTTGCAAGGGAAAGTCTCTGTCACAGGGAAAAACAAGAAACAGCTTCAGACTGCATCCATCCCACAGGATCTATGGACCAGCACAAACAGAACCATGCTCCACACTGATCAGCAGGTACACAATTCAGTCTAATATACACAAAGAGCACTGGGTACATTTAAACACACTACCCAAACAAGGCACTCCACTGCACAGACATTTCCCCCCTCTCCCCTGGAGAGAGGATAGAGAGAGAGCCACGAGTGACAGATGTCAGTCATGTCACTTAATGCATGCCTGGAAGGTGCTCAGATGTTCTGGTGCCGAGCGTGATAGAAGAAATTGAAGAGAAAAGAAGAGACTCCCCCAAGCCACACTCTCAAAAAGTGACAGGTTTGCCGGCCCTGGGGCAGGCCATGCAACAAATTGCTGCCTAGAGGGCAATGCCCCCCACAGCGTTTAACCTATGCCATGTGAGCGGCGGGAAGAAACTGCAGGCCCAGCATGCAGTGGTTCTGCTGACCACGGAACCCGACTAAAAGGAAGCATTGCATGCTGGGGTCTGGGTTTCCAGTGGCTGCACCACAGCTGAAAGGTAAGCTGAGCCTACTCCGTCATCAAGCTGGGCCTCGCTTGGGCAGCCCTGCTTTGCAAGTGAGTTCTGCAGCCAAGAGATTCCAGTACATTCGCTGAACACCGCTCACAGGCGTCTAAGACACCAGTGTCTACGAAGGGTGTCTGGGCCAGAGCGGGTAATTAACCTTCGCAAGTCCTTTTCGCTGCACTTTCTGGGAACGAGCTGGTCAACTGATCATTCGCAAACCTTTTTCTGTAGCTATTATTGCCCTGGGTGCCCCAGTGACTCCACAGTGGCTCAGTCAGACAGAAATGCCAATTGGCTCATGAGTCACCATGGAAACCTTGGAGCTTGATTGCAGTTACTTATTTTCCCCCGGTAACTCACTTTGATCAACTGAGATTCTGAAGGAAAGGGAAACAACGTGCTGGGCCCTGAGCAACCTTAAACCATCCACTCCTTTAAAATAGTGGCAAGACACTATCTGAAAACTACAAATGCAAGCAATTCAGGCTGGTGAACTCTGTTTCAGACTCACTCTAGTGATTGTTTGCAGAGAAACACAATAGAGAAAATAAATAATAGCACAGCAACATAGACGAAGAGGAGGGGACAGCTGGAGAACAATCATGGAAACCTGAACAATGAACAGCATGGGTGTAGAGATGAAAAACATCACGAAGGACAAATGTAATGGCTGTTTTTGATGGTGTTACAAAATCAGTGGCTGAGGGGAAAGCTACAGAGGGAACATATCTGAATTTGGACTTAAGCTTTGATGTAGTGTCTCATGAAACCTTCTTTGCAAAGTCAGTTCAAATCAGCCTGGATTCAAGCGCTGTGCTGTGCATTGAAACTAACTAAATACCATAAACAAAGAGGAATGATAAAATGACAAATGAGGTGGGGGGAAGGTGTGCATGGGACGTCTACAGGGATATTTCTTAACTCTTGTTTTAGTTAACATTAGAACTGGGTGAAATAGTTTATTCACCACAAAGTGCAGTTTCAGAGCAACCAAAACTGTTTATGAATTTGGTTGAATTCAGCCAATAGTTTTGTCCGGAAAAAAAATTGGTAACAATTTACAAAAGAATGAAAACATTTGACTTCTTGTTTGGAAATGCCATTTTGTTTTGAAATTGAGCTAAAACAAAAAAATGGTTTTAAAAAAAAAAAACACCCACAAAACTAAAAAAATCCAACTTTTTTTCCAGTTTTTGGGGGTTTTTTTTTATGTCGAGGAAAAAACAATTGTTGTTTTGGGTTGACCCAATACAGGTAGGTTTTTTTTTAGATTTTTTCTCGTTAAGACATTGAACTGAAAAACCAATTATTCACACAGCTTTAGCCAATGTTTAAATGAATTAAACTCACATCATGTCCAAGCAGAAGGAAGACTAGCTCATTTACAAGTTTTCTCTTTCTCCTCTGTCTAATGCCTTGTGTAGCCCTCTAAGTCCCCAACTGCATTTGTGTGAGTACGGGGGCAGATGGGGGACAGGGCGTGTGTGCAGTGTTACTCCAGTTGGCTGGACAAACTGATCTGGACTGAAGCTCCACTGCTGTGCTCGTCACATGCACCAGTTTGTAGGACTTGGAGAGCTGGCAGCCAATGAAACTCCAGATGGCTGATTCTGGGGATCCCCAAGCCCCAGTTGCTTGCACAGAAAGACATCTCTGGTATGAAGAGTTCCTTTGCTACCACTAGGGCTGAGAATCCAGGTCCATTCCCAGAGCATCCTACACACCAGTGCTCCACTGTTACCTGGCAGCTCTGTGTTCTTGCGGAACCAGGGTGAAAAGCCCCTATTCTCTCTCTGGCTCACTTGAATCCCCCCCAGCCTCTGCTTGAACCAGAAACAAGAGCTATGAAAAGGCTGTGGGAGACACACCTAAAACCCTCCCAACAAGGGTGATAAGATTAAGACAACTCCCCATGCCTCATCTCCATAGAAGATGTAAAAAGAGGCATCTCAATTAGCACATGGAATGGAGAACTGGAGCCTCATTTACATTGAAGATAGAACAAGAATTAGCATGAAGAATGGAGAACCAAGCTCCAAAGCAGGAACCGCACTGAATTCTGGGATTGGCAAGGCAGGGACACACTGCATGATGGGAGATCTCTGCTCTTGATGTAAATGAACTCACACCTACACCCATCCAGCTCGGCAGTTATCAGACCAGTCTAGTATTGACATGCAAAACACTGAATCTGCCTGGTTGCATTGTGAGCTCCCCCAAGGAACATTGACCATAGCTGGGAGTGATCAGCTCCTATTGTCCAACATAGAGAAAACCACCCCAGGTACTTCAGTGAAACATTGTTTACCCACAAACAAACCTGGTTCTACAAAATACCCCTACCCAAGTTCAAATCTCTCTCTTGCTCTCCTCTTCTGATACCTGGACCCAAATGCTTTCCTGACTGATCCTGTTGTGGGTTTTGCCTCTCCCTCAAGTGTTCCTGACCCTAAGCTGAACAGCCTGTCTCCTGGGAACTTCTGAGCTGGAAGGAGTGGTGAGATCCCCCCCCCCCATCTTTCCCAATTCTCTCTCTCTTTCTCTCTCTTTAATCCAGGTATAACTTTCTACTTTTGTAATCAAACCTGGGCTAGCCTTCTCCAATACCCCTACTGTAATTTTGTTGTATTGCAAGATTGTTTTTCTCTCCTTGTATGGCATCACTATTAGTATCATAAGGTTTATACACCTGGCAATAAACTAACTATTGTAATCAAGCTGGTTGCCAGTTTCTCTCTCTCTAAATGCATTTACTCCTTTGTGTTCTTGGCTTCCCTACCTTGCTCTGCGGCAACGCTTCTTTTACCTAAGCCAAAGATCCCTGGAGTGCCCAAAATCCTGTGGGGTTTGCTTATCAAGGGGGTTAGTGCTAGAACAATTGTGTTGCAAAGAGGCATACAAAGGGGGTAGCTGAGAAGTGCTGCTCTGCCTAGCCTACGGAGTCCAGAGGCGCATAAGGGTGACAGCTGAAAGTGCTGTTTGACCCAGCCTGATTGAGTCCAGGGGACACATAAGGGAACAGCTGAAAAGTGCTGTTTGGACCCAGCCTGCTCACAAGTGTGCTCCATTCTGGTGCGGTGCAACGGGCACACGAGGGTGACAGCTGACAGTGCTGTGTCACCAGCCTGCTGAGTTCAGGGACGTGTAAGGGGTCAGCTGAGAGTGCTGATAGGCCGGTCTGCTCAGACGCACTCAGTTCATCTGGAATGGGTGTGTGTGTCTGGGGGGGGTTATCTGAATCTGAAAACCTTAGGTCCTGCAGGATAGCTCCACTGGGAGGGGATTTGTAACCATATGAACACACAAGTAACACACGCAGCACATTAATAGAATCACACCCCCTCTTCCAGGAAAGTCACCCTAATAAATAAGCATACCTCAGAGTGACGGGCAAATCTGGTAACACCACCCCACAGAACAATGGGCAAAGACAAAGGCAGACCCTGGGGATGGATTACAATCATCCATGAGATCAGAGATACAAGCCTCCTTCCAGAGATTTATAAATGACACAGAAGAGCGGGCTGGGAGAAGAGAGGAACAATCTGAGATGCTGCCGAAGCTGATGGAGATAAGAGAATTCCTGAGTCCCATTCAGAGAGCCCTGGAGGAAAGAGGCAGTCGCTCTTCTGTATATAGAACAGTTCACACAGTTTCCAAAGCCCGCTGTGGGGTTTCACAATAGGGATTTGGCTGGCTAGCTGCAGTCACTGAATGAGAACAGTCAGACAATGCCCCCATCCCCCATCTGCCCCACTGGAAGGGCAGGGACATATTTCTCCACCTTTGCTCTTGCTTGCAGAAGAAAGAAAAGGTAGCTCAGCAAAGTAAGTGAAGTGCCGTCAGGCCAATAGAAAATACTGGAATGGCTTCCCATGTCAGCTTTGCTCTCCCCATAAAAAACTGAGATGCATACCCTAAGGTCTGGGATCACCAGGAGAGAAGTGAAATAGATGGACAGTCAATCTCCACTGACATGGCAGCAACCTGCATGAAACATGGAGGGCAGAGTGCAAGTTTCAGGAGGGAAGAGTGTGGAGGAAGCAGCAGGAAGTCAGTCTGTGTGCACATGGTTGGATGCTAGCTGCAGCTGCAGCATCTCTGTAAATAGCTCTCTGAATAAAGAGCCAGGTTCATTTTGCAAGCATGGCATCTCCTTATATTGTTACCCAGTACACAGTACATGAAACAAATGCAGTGGCAGGTCAAGCCCCAGGGAACAAACATCTTCCAAAGAGAACATCTGGCATGTAGGAAATAGGTGCTGGCTGCAGGGCTAATCACAAAGATTAAGGATTGTAGGGCAATTCATAGTCCTGAAGTTTCCATGTTTTGCTTGAGGACGTGAATAGTTTGTTATAATAGAGGGTGAAAGTGTGCACAGAGTAAGGAACAGAGGAATAAGACATTGGCACGTACCCTGTGTTAGCTGGACAGAGACATAGTGAATAGGGCTATCCGTTATGAAAGGATAAAATATTATTTCTTTGCATGGCTTTAATTTGAAATTGATTGTGCCCACCAATTTATCAGTCATCAAAGTGGGGATAGTAAAGGCCACCTGAACTACAAAACAAAAGAAATATTGAGCTGACTAAAGAGGAAGTTTAGAGGCAATTTAATCATGGCCTAGTAGCACATACCGAAAGAAGATTTCTGATGCCATAGGGCTCTTTAATCTAGCAGACAAAGGCAGAATTAGACCCACTGGCCAAACGCTGAAGTCAACAAAGTTAAAACTGTAAATAAAATGTACATTTTCAACAGTAAGGATAATTCGCCCCTGAAACAACTTCCCAAGGGCTGTGGTGAATTCTCCATCAACTGGAGTCTTCAAATCAAGATTGGGAGCCTCTTTCTAAAAGAAATGGTCTAGAACAACAAGAAGTTCTGGGCTTGATGCAGTAAAAATTCTACTAAATTCTGGATGAAATGATCTGGCTTGTGTTTGTGCAGGAGCAGAGCAGAGGAATGGCACTGTCTGGTCCTGACATCTGTGGAAATCTATTGATGAAAGCACGTGATATGCTTGATGGTTTTTGTAGCTCAATATATATGAGTGAAAGCTTGATCAATAAAGACTGGGTAAAAAGTATATTGCAATTGCTGATTTACAGGCTGTCCCTAAGGATCCCGCTCGGGATCGCTGAAGACATATCACAGCGGCTGTTAAATCTTTCACAGATTAAGGTATTTAGTGTCACTGTCGTCAATCAGTTAGTTTTACCTTAAGACAAGAAGGGATTGTGTAAAATGATTTCACTGTAAATGTCAATGTGTGGATGTTCCGGAGGGTTCATCTGAGGCTCCTGGCTGTGACTGAGTGAGGATGGCAGAGTTTGAGAATCACAGGGGTGTAGTGGAGTCCCGTCCCCCCAACACACACACACATTTGGCTTAAGAAGTTTGTAAATAGCATATGACGGGTGGGCAGCACTTCCTCTTTCACATAGCAGAGCAATGGATCCTCTAAGCAGGAAGATGGGAGGGAATGATGGGGGTTGATGAGAGAGAAGGGAGAATAAGAGAAGAGAGGAAGCGTATTGCAAGCTTTTAAACATCACAAAAGTTTGGCATGAAGGTGTGCATTTTAAATTGGAGAAGCAGTAATGGCAGAAGGAGTTGCAACTGACAGTAACTAAGTTTGACGAGAAGGAGTTATGGCAATGGAACAAAGCACATTTTGGGTTAATGACAGTCCATAAATTTCCCTGCCTTACTTTAAATGTCAGAGGTTTGACTCATAACACGCAGCGAAGAATGACTATGCCTGAACTTAAGAAAATGCCTTTTTTTACAGTGTGAGTGAGTAAATACATGATGCTATGGATGATTTGGGCAAGAATTCTATGCAGCCAGTAGCATCAACAAAAAAGGAGTGGGCACAGTGGTTTTGAAGTCCTTACAAACTATGGCAAAGAGACAAAACTGGCCCTTGAATACAAAAAAAGGAGAAAGATTTGGCAGTAAAAATTCTTGGTTCCAAGAGGGAAATTGATGCAACTCTAAGAATTACTCCTTATTTTCTGACCGTCCAGTAGGTGGATACCACATCTGGCCCCACAAGGCCATTTTCACCATTCTGGGTGTTTGCCGGGTATACCTGGTGTTCTGTTGCGCTTTGATGCGGGGAGGGCCTTGAAAGGGGTCAGAGGAATTGTCTGCAAAGATGAATGCCTGCCATATAAATCCAGGGTCTCTGTCACATAACTAGGTCTGATGTTTCTGGGTCAGAGATTGTTTATGACTTTAACATCCCTGAAGCTGGCAATAGAATCTGCTGTTCCTCAGATAACAGGAGCTTGACATGACTTTCTAATCGCAGCCTCACCAAGATGGGCGTGTGTAGGTGGGATGGAGAAGGATGTTGGCTGGATTAAGGTGAAACGCTGATACCCCCTTGGACAGAAATCTCAGAAGAACTCCTAGCAGCCCTTTATCCATGCAGTGTGGTAGAATGGATCCATCAGTGAACAGAGTCTGAAAATCACTCGTTCTGGAAGCAGAGGTCACTGCCACCAGGAAAAGGGCCGTCCACCTCAGTCACCTGACTTCACAGATCAGAGAGGGCTCAGAGAACCCGAGGCGGAGGTGGGAGGGGAGGATCCTACACGAAGCTGAGAACAAGGGTCTGCAAAGACATTGGATCACTTTGAAATAGGCTGTGCGTTGCAATGGGGTTTATCCTTGCACTGATTGCAACTAATCATACGGTTGAATTGAGAGTGTGTGCATTCAGACTGACAGGACGGTGGCGCAGAGAATGCCCGGATGGTAATGGGCCAATCCATGGCCATAGTGTTGTGCTGGCTAGGGATGTTGCCTTAGTTTAGACTTCTCTTGTTTTTAAGCATTTGTCCTTTAGTGAGGCAATGCCTTGAGCAACTGAACTCCCACTTCACAAGGCATTTTGTGTGCAGCATACGTGCATTTGGAGCTGGAGCACGTGATTTATGAGGTGAGGCTGAGGGAACTGGGCACATTTAGTCTGCAGAAGAGACAAGTGCATGAGGGGGGATTTGATAGCAGCCTTTAACCACCTGAAGGGGGGTTCCAGAGAGGATGGAGGTAGGCTGTTCTCAGTGGTGGCAGATGACAGAACAAGGAGAAACGGTCTCAAGTTGCAGTGTGGGAGGTCTAGGCTGGATATTAAGAAAAGCTTTTTCCCTAGGAGGGCGGTGAAGCACTGGAATGGGTTACCTAGGGAGGTGGTAGAATCTCCATCCTTAGAGGTTTTTAAGGCCCGACTTGACAAAGCCCTTGCTGGAATGATTAGTTGGGGTTGGCCCTGCTTTGACCAGGGGCTTGGACTAGATACCTCCTGAGGTCTCTTCCAACACTCATCTTCTGTGATTCTATTTCATATTGCCATTTCCTCCTTTAACTAGCTCACAGGCTGCAGACACTTTGTAGAACGTAGACTGCTGTTAATCAAGAAGAACAAAGTTAGGCTGTCATTAAATGATTTCAGGAGTTGTTCTCTATTAATTAATATGTAAGCATATACCAAATGACAGCTAATATAAAAATGAATGATTTAAATACAGTATCCTCCATTTATTGCTATTTTAATTACATGCCATATTAATGTAACATCAAAAAGGTGACATACGGTTTCTGTTTAATTAGGTTTTTTGATCTCACATCTTTGCAAATTTCACTGGCCCCAGCAGGGTTTTTAAGCATAAAAATAGAGCTGTGCAGGAACCAGAATTTCTGTTTGTCAGGAAATTCTGTTAATTTGAAATTTCTGTGAACTCAAATTCTGTGATTTTGAAATTTGTTTTGTTCCAAATTGGAACAAAAACTAAGAAATTCAAGTTTTCCCACAAAGCAAAATTGCTTAAAAAATTGTCTTGGGGTCAATTGAAATGTTTTGTTTTGATTTCAACTTTTTTTTTCATTTTTAAACATTCTTATAATATAAAAGAAATTTTTTTTTAAAAAGTCATTATGAAATGAAAAATCAAAACATTCCATCCTGAAAATGTCAAAATGGATCCTTTTGACCATATCAAAAAGCTTTTTTAAAAAAACAATCCCCAAAATGAAATTTTGTAGAAATTAGCACAGTCTCATGGAATGTTTGGGTTTTGACTAAATGGCAGTTTTCAACAGAAAACAGATTGCCAGCGTTGCTGGATATAAAGTAGCTATTACCACAAGCTCTGAGGTGTTTCCTTTCTGGATTTAATGCAGTTCTTTGCTGCTGTGAGAGAAGAGGAAAATCCAGGGGGAAAGTGACAGTTAATGAAAGTAAAATCTCTCTCTCTTCTTCATGGAGGCCTGTGAAGTGGATCATCTTATCTTTAAATGATGTAAGCAGATAATCACCAGTTGGAACGAAGTCGCAACTCCTTTTGTCGGCCAGGGAGGCCTGTGTATTGGTAACTTATTCCCTTTTATCTAGTTGTTTTGGGATCCGTTCTGGAAAAGCTCCTTGGATGGTGCTTTTCTTTTCTTTTGAGACCCGGAGTCCTAGACTGACCCTGCAGCTTCTATTTTCAACACCTTCAGCTGCGTTCTCCACATAGCTGACACCCAATTACAGGAGCTGCCAGGTGGGCCTGTTGTCTCATCGGAGCCACTGCTAGTTCATGTTGCAAGCCCTCTGCCCTTGCACTTAGTCAGCGTACGGAGAGATATGGAGAGATTTGGGTCTCTGAAATTTTGCTGCTTATTACAGTGGCCAGGTTTCAGATGATTCCTTGTACAGTCTCGATGGCCGGAGCATGCAGTCCTCCTAGCTCCACATCTTCCCTGCCTGCCTGATGTGCTTCCACTCCTGGAGCTGTGAGTTCAGGCAGCGCATTTGTTGATGAGTGTGCTGGAGGAGGCATGGCTGTTGGGTGGGGCTGGCTGGAGGCTGTGCGTTGTGTACGTTGCTGGTGATCGGTTGCTAAATAATGGATTTGACTTACCTGAACCGTGGATTCACAGACTTCGGGAGTGTTTGGGCTGGTGGTGGTACTTGAGTCCCTGAGCTGTGCTGGTTTTGTGCTGGAACAGCACACGCGCTGATGCCAAGTCAGCCCTTCATACAAAGAGGGCATACCAGGGGCTGGTCACCCCAAGCCTAGCTTTTTCAGCCCCTTGTTTTCCGTCAGCCCTACTAGTCCTTAGAATTGCCTTCCCTTAGGACAGCCTCACCAACGATGTTGAAAGTCCCTCACTCTCTGCTGCACAGCTTCACCCTGCCTCTCTCGTGCTATCTTGGCTGGCCCTAGTAAGAAGAGCTTGGAAGAGCTTGCAATTCAAATAAATAGAGAGGAAACAGAGAGAGAAAGTGACTCACTCAAGATCTGAGGTGTAGAGCTGGGATTAGGACATGGGCTTCTAGACTCCCAGTCTAGCACTTTAGCCACTGGACCACACCGAGTTCTCCTCTTGTATTACCTTGCAGTTACACCTGACCATGCTCATGTAACACTCGCTATGTAATGGCTCTGGTGTCACAGAGTCTAGAGCAGTGGTCCCCAAACTGTCGGGGGTGTGGAAGAACATTGATGGGACGTGGTGGGGACTGGGCCAGAGAGAGTACCACCCACCTACTCTGTCCCCAGCTCCACTCCAAGCCCCGACCATGGGCCCCGGCTCCCAGGTCCAGCCACAGCCCTGCCAACTGGGTCAGGGCCTCACTGTGCAGAGACAAGTTGAGTTAGTTAATGTTCTTCTCATCGGAATTTATTCTTCCAAGGAAAAATGGCTCTTCCAATACTGCAGTCTCATGAAAAAATTGGGTTGAGTTCAACATTTTCTGTCAAAACAAAAAATGTTGTTTTTGATCCAATGTGATATTAACTGAAAACAAAACATTTTTTGTTTATGGTGTTCATTGGGCAGGTTCTCACCTTTCTCTCCCTTTTACCTGTCCTCCACCCCTCTTTTCCAGCAGGAAAAAAGAGGGTAAGGAAGTGGGGAAAAAATTATAAAAATGAAAACTGAAAGGTGAATTCTTTTCTTTTTCACCCAGATCAGCTCCAATGGACATTTTTCATTCTGAATTAACAAAAAAATGCAAAATTTACTTTGATGAAAAATGCTCTGAAAAGTCTAAAACAAAACAAAAATGATTGTATTTGATCTTTGCCAGGGGACGCTAACTGATGTTTTTGACCAGTTCTAATTATCAGATCAAGGATGTCTGAACTGCAGTCCTGGGCTGAGATTGCAGCTGGACCTGACATAGTCAACTTAGCTTTAATCTAGCTAGTGTCGGCACTGGAGCCGTGAAGACGGGGAAGTGTGCACGTCACCCACACTAGCCCGTGCACAATTAGCCAGGGCTCCAGACAGGTTTATACAGCCCACGCTGACCGCTGCTGGCTGACCGGCAAACACATTAGCTCCATTGTGGTTAATGCCGGTGAACCAAACTGCTCTCAGGGTCACTATTCATGCATCCGTTCCATCGTTTGGCAAATAACGTGTTTGCGAGCCCAGCTGAATGGATTGCGTGCGTGAGACTGTGTGAGATGCCGAGATAGCACACTGTTGTATTCCTTTTGCCTTCTCCTTCTCTAATTGCACAGAGAAGCAAGCAGGTTTGCCTGGCAAGAGTTATTCATTACAGCCATGCTGCTGATTGCTTGTGGGCCTCTTCTCCTTTGGCTGTTTCAGATCTTTCCTCTCAACAAGGTCCATCCTCAGACCGATGCTGCAAATCGCTAGAATCCTGAGATCGCAGCAGCCGCCCCCACAGGGCCCTAGAAGGAAATCTGGGCACAAACCAGGATGGTGCAGCAGAGAGCAGCGCCTCCCAACTCTCAGCCTCTGAGGTCGGCAGGACCTCTTCCAGGCAGACCCAGCACCGGCATAGGGCAGGGAGGAGTCAAGGCAGCAGCTAGCTGAAGCCCCTGGGCCTGGATGATGGTGCGGCAGGAGCGTTGTCATAGACTCATAGACTCATAGGTCAGAAGGGACCAATATGATCATCTAGTCTGACCTCCTGCACAAGGCAGGCCACAAAACCCTACCCATACACATTTATAACAACCCCGAACCCATTGTCCTGCCCAATCCCATGGTCCTCTCTGTGGCAGATGTTCCTGGGTTCCTTCTGTGAGGGGACGAAGGGGTATTGGGGAGACAGGGCTGACCCGCCTTGTGGGTGCGAGGGAAGCTCTCGGGGGCCTTATGCTAGATGCCGGCTGCTGCCATCCCACTGAAGAGGAGTCTCATCTATTCCTTGCTCTTCTGCCTCTGACAGGCATTGGCCCAGATCCTGGGCTGTGCCTGCTGCAGCTCACAGGGCAAAAGGGGTGATAAATTACCATACACCCAGTCCCTGATCCCGGGGCAAGCTGCCTGCCAGGCCACTTCCTGATGTAAAGAAGAGCAGCCTCTGGGCTGCTGTGCTTTGCACTGGTGCCCACCCTCTCCAAAGACTGGTCTGACAGCAGGACATTTCTCGGGCACAGCCGTAACCTGCCCATACCGTCCACTCAGGGCTTAGAAGGGGAGTGAGGGCGGAGCTGCAGGATTTCTCCACGTCTCAGGGTTTGACAGTGGCTTTGTGGTGTGAAGAAGTCAGAGCTGGGAGATGTGCCGGGAGCCCAAGGTGGCCATTGGAGTGCAGTGGGGAAGAGGCCGCTCCCAGCCCTGCACAGAGGCAGGGTGAATAAGGCAGGGGTGTCAAACTCATTTGCTATGGTGGGGCAGATTTGAATTAAATGTACTTCAAGTGGGCCATACATGCCATAAATCAAAATACGAGGCACAACCATTTTTATGTAGTAGTATATTTTATTTGCTAGATATCGGCGATACAAAAACTGCAGTAGATTCACTTCTACAACTACTACTATTTTACCATGAAAAGACTTGATCAATGATTAAGCATTATAGTACTGCACGATGCCCCAAGACCACACTCTCCCTCTCCCGCCTTTTGGAGCGCTGTGTGCACAAGACACAGCGCTCCACGCGCTGCTGCCAGAGTACCCAGATTTCGTGGCAGCGCGTGATGCTGCCCGAGAGTACAACGCCGCGAGATGTCACAGCAGGACGCACTGCTGCCAGGGGCTGGACCAGAGAGGTTGGTGGGCTGTATCTGGCCTGTGGGCCGGATGTTTGGCACCCCTGGAATGAGGTTTGTCTTTAATAATAGGGAAACCATGGAAGAGGAAAGGGAATCTCACGGTGGTGAAGGCAAAGAGCAGGACTGGAGGAACTGGTTGCCACTTTGATCCCCACCTGCAGGCCGTACAGACCCTCCCTTTGAACACACCTTGAAGCACCCCGCTTGCTGTGATGATGATAACCCGCACCCAAGTATGACCGAAGAAAGAAACTGCCACTAACTCATATCTCCTGCACGGCCCAGGAGCCCTGCGCGGGGCTCCGTCACATGCTGCCGAATGAATGCGGAGTGTTTCCTCCAAAATTATTGCTTTACACAGCACGACAGAGGCTTTGTCCTGATGTGGCGCAGCCAAGGCACCTTCAAGCCTGACTCTTTGTGAAGTTTCTTGCTTCATGTCAGTTTCCCATCAATTTCCCTAAGTAACAAAGAGGTAATTAAATCTTGCTGGGGCATTCAGGAACAAAGCTTAACTGAGGGCACCATGTATTGAATATTCCAAGCTCATCATGTCTCCAAATTAAGCGTGTGTACTCATCTCATGTGCCCTCCTTTAAACCAGTGGTAATGAAACTGCAAATTAACTGTCTGCCCATCTCAAGCACATGTCCCCTGCACTGTGTAGGGCCGGGCTCCCCTCTGTAATTTAGTAGTTGTGGTTAGAAAACAGATTGGTATTCACAGGGAAATCAATTTTCCATTGTTTAATTCTCCTTTCTCTGGGGAGGTGTGAAATGAAATTACCTCCTGCAGCTCTCTCTGAATGTCTAAGTGTGGGCTGGGAACAGATAGACGGTGTCTGAGGTCTGGAAGCCATCAGGGTCTAGCTCGCTCACCAAGAGGGCTGGCACTCAGAGTGAAGGAGCAGCCTGTCAGTCAATCCAAACATCGAAGGGGGCTTTCAGATAGCTTGTTAGGCAGCCCCATGAACAATGGCATCTAAAGAGAGATTTTTATGGCAAACCCTCCCCATCATTGTTTTTTCTTAAAGTTTCAGCTTGCTAGAGTCATGTGAATCCGGGAGAAACCCAGATTTCATTTGAAAAACAAGACTGTTTCTTGTGGTCGTGTGTGTCTTTCATAGCTTCCTATATTTGAGGGCCAGGAAGCCAACATTAGATCAAGCATTTCACCCCTGTGCAGAGGCAACGAACGAAGATTGCCTTCTATCAAAGGGAGAAAAGGGGAGGGGTCAGAGCAGGGGATTTTCATAGAGGAAGAGACGATAATAACAAAAGAAGAGAAAATTTTGAACGTGCTACAAGTAAATGGCTCAGAAATTTGTGATTTGTAAGCCACTCTCATGCTGCCGGGGGGCCAGACTCATGCCTTCTGAGTGCTCAGCATTGGCAATAACACGTCGACTGAGTTACTCTCTGGTGCCACCCAGTAACATCTGGGAAGGATGAATGCTGAGAACCCAACCTGAAGACCCTGGCATACAGGCCTAGGTGGACAGATGTGGAAGTGGGAACATGACCCCACGACTAATCAAGGAACCACCTCCATGAACCAAGTACACCGAGGGCTTGGGAACATTCTTTGGGGCACATATGATTGGGGGGACAAACAGACCCAGGTGCCAAGCACAGCCCTGGGCCCATAGCACTGCAGAGTGGGAGACCTGCAATGACAGACATAGACATGGAGTACATCCAACCACCCAGTGGAACCGGGGCAGCCCTGAGTCCGCTCCCACCACAGGCCACCGGCCCAGCCTCACTGTGTATATCACATTCCTGTACATCTCCAGCCTGCATTGGAGCAACTCCTCGCAATGACATCTTTTCTAGAAATCCTGGCTGTCCTGGCCCTCTGATGGGGATTTGAAAGGACTATTCCCCTGGGGGTGTTCAGATACCGCAGTGATGATTGCCAGGATATAAGCTGTCACAGCTGCGCTGGTCACCATTTTCCAGATGTTGACTTTTCACTACAAATTTCCACCAAATTTTTTGCAGTTCAATGAAGAAAATGGGGAGGGGGAGATGTAATTTATTAGAAGTCCATGAAAAGATTTTCCATTTTCAAACCTGCATAGATGGACAGATGGACAAATGGATGGATGGATTTGTATGAGGATAGATGGGTGGATAGAGGGATTCTTAGTGTATTTGTGCACCGATAGCACATTGTTATGCTGAATATTGCCAATGGCCCACAATCAGGGGTCTGGGTACAAATGCATTTCCCATTGTGCCCAACAACACCGAGCAATTTGTCTGCACAAGGAAATTATTCTGCAATAAATTAAGAGTGTAAATTTAAAGCATTGCTGTTATTCTGGAGTAACTCCATGTGTGGACATGCCTATTCCTGCATAAGAGTTTCCACACTGGGAGCTGTTTCAGAATAGCTTATTCCACAAGAGTTATTATGGTCAATTTCCTCATGTAGACAAGGCCCCTGGTTCTTGTTGTAGTGCTACAGAGCTGGACACAAAAGAGCTGCTGGAAACCAGGAGAAAAGCCCATGCAGCCAGCTGGAGCATGTAACGCTAACAGGGCTTCCTAGATTCCAAACACAGTTGCAGCATGACCCTGAAAAGAGTCAGAAGCAGAGAGACAGCTGCATCTTGGGCCTGGGGCTGGGGTGCCCAATTTGGGATTCCTGGGTTCTGCATGCACTTACTGCTGTCCCAGGAAACAGGACTTTGTGTCCATTGCTGTAAATACACAAACTACAAGAATATAACTTGAGCCGATGCCACGAATTTCTCATCCAACCCTGGAAAGGCCCCAGATTTGGCTATAATTCAGCCAGGAGAGCAGCACTATGTTTCCAAGTCATTACTACTGACATCCTCTGTGCTGCTGGTCTCCCTCCAGATCCTGTGTGGGGACAGGTGTAACATCACAAAGGCAACATCACAGCTTCTGCTGATTATCTCCCTTGCTGCTGGGCTCAGCCGTAAAGCAGGATGAACTGCTCTGAGCAGATCTTTTATTCCACCAATGCAGCCTTGTTTTATTGAGCTCATTCCAGATTAGTGACAAACAGACCTTGAGTTTTACTAACTTGTTTGTTATTTTCAACAAACCGCTTACGAGACCAGATGTCAGCTATTTGAAAACTCGCT
Source organism: Mesoclemmys tuberculata (assembly GCA_007922155.1). NCBI lineage: Eukaryota > Metazoa > Chordata > Testudines > Chelidae > Mesoclemmys > Mesoclemmys tuberculata. Next base: position 1,079,163 of record ML675646.1, on the reverse strand, counting down.
GCTCCAAGTATTGGTACTCCGCACTGCTCTGAGCCCCTCCAAAGAGCCCTGCAAGGTAGATTAAATGATTTGTCCAAGGTCACATAGGGACGGTTGCGGGTGAGTCGGGAATTGAACGCGCCTCTTCTCAGCACTTGTTCAACGCCTTACTAAACAACCCTTCCTTTTTCGTGGTGTGCGATTGGTCACCTAAGAGCCTGAGCAGAAAGATCGACCCTGTTATTTTTAGCACTATAGTGCACGCTCCACCAGCCCACGTCGCTAGACCCAAGCTCTGAGACTCGCTGAGACGTGCTGTGATTGCACTGCTATTTGTACACTTGGTACTCTTTGCCCTGTAATGCGAGCCCTGCAAGCCCAAGGCAGTTGACATGGGCTCTGGGACGCACTGCCTCATGAGTGTTTTGCAGTGTACATGTGCCTGCGAGGGACACTCATACTGCTCGTGCACTTTTCCTGTGGCCACACATAGAGTTAGAGGAGCCAGGGTTATCAGTAATGGCAGGGGCTTTTGTGGTCCCTTATCTATGCACACATCCAGACAGAGTTCTGCTGGGCACCATTCACTAACTCCTTGGAGTCCATCACACAGCAATAGATGTTTTCCGAGCTTCTCTGTTTGGTGTCCCCATCTGGTTCCCTCATTGTGACCCTCTGACCTGCACCCCTGTTCCTATTTGCTCTTCTTTTGTCCCTAGTTCTCAGTGGCTCAGTGGCTCCTCTCCCACCAGCCTTTCATTTTTGGGGGGCTCTGCCATTTATCAGCTAGGCTGGTGCTCTTCATCCTAGCTAAATTTATTTAAACAAATGAAATATATACACACACGCACACTTGCCACTGCTCACACACCTGTCTCCAACCAAAGGAACACACCAAGATTGGCACACGCAGATTTCACTGGCTTTTCACTTACATTTATTATCCTTCAAACTTGGGCATTCTTGAGCCCCACTGCACTGGACACCTGTGGTGCTGGTGCTCATTTAAGATCGGAAGCAAAGAACTTTCTGAATTATCCTTTCCACATTCAAGTGTATTCGATGTGCAGTACAATAGTGAAAAAACACTACAGGGGGAAAGATGAACGCCTTCCCTGCAGAAACCTAATTGTATTCCTTTCCTATAGCTCATCTTCTTACTTAACAACAGTATTTGAGCATCCACGTCAGCCACTAATTAAGAAACATTCTTTATAAAAACTTAAGTGTCATTGAAACAAACTGGCCTCTCCGAAGCTTCAATTACATTTTAAGATAAATGTGCCTTCCCCACATCTCAATCACAGAGCTTGGAAATCTATGCCAATTTATTCAGTTATTACTGTTTAAATATCCTTCACCCAGTGCTCTTTATGGTTATGAAAATGTACAGTGCAAAATCAGAATCCTCCAGACGCAGACTGGGGGTGCATAAAGTATAATGACAAACATAGAATCATAGAAGATGAGGATTGGAAGGGACCTCAAGAGCTCATCTAGTCCAACCCCCTGCTCACAGCTGGACCAGCCCCAACTAAACCATCCCAGCAAGGGCTTTCTCAAGCTGGGCCTTAAAAACCTCTAAAGGTGGAGATTCCACCACCTCCCTAGGTAACCCATTCCAGTGCTTCACCACCCTCCTAGCGAAAAACTTTTTCCTAATATCCAACCTAGACCTCCCCACTGCAACTTGAGGCCATTGCTCCTTGTTCTGTCATCTACTACTACTGAAAGGAGCCTATCTCCATCCTCCCTGGAACCCCCTTTCAGGTAGTTTAAGGCTGCTATCAAATCCCCCCTCATTCTTCTCTTCTGCAGACAAAACAAGCCCAGTTCCCGCAGTCTCTCCTCATAAGTCTTGTGCTCCAGCTCCCACATCATTTCCTTGCCCTCCACTGGACTCTCCCCAACTTGTCCACATCCTTTTGTAGTGGGGGGCCCAGAACTGGACGCAATACTCCAGATGTGGCCTCACCAATGCCGAATAGAGGGGAATAATCACTTCCCGCCATCTGCTGGCAATGCTCCTACTAATGCAGCCCAAGATGCCATTAGCCTTCTTGCCAACCAGGGCACACTGCTGACTATTATCCAGCTTCTTGTCCACTGTAATCCCCTTCCTTTTCCTTTTCTATAAATTTACTGATGACACCAAGGCCTGGCTCTCCCCACCAACACCTATCCCTTTATGGGCTCATATGTACGTTGAGCTGGAGGGGAGCAATAAGATTTGCTCTATGATTCTGAATCCTCCCTCTTTTCTCAGGAACTGCCCACTGGGATTGCTGGAACCCACTGATCAGGCAGCACATACTTTCTAGGGTTCACAGGCCCTGTTCCCAAGTGTTTGCTAAACTGAGAACCTCATTTCACAGTCTGAATGCTAGTGACAGTCTTGAGCCAAAATTAACTGGGAGGGAACACTCCTGAACGTGGGGGAAGTCTGGATCTGTGTCCAGGAAAAACTTCAGTGCCTGCTTCACCCCCCCTTTCCATCATGGGCCATCTCAAAGCTTCCTGTGCGAACACCCAAACTTTGGGAAGGTTCCGAGCTTTCCCACACAGGCTCTTCTCTGTTCTCTTTCTAGCTCCCTCTGCTTCCTTCTTAATCCACATTCTATATGTTTCCATAGCTAGAGGAACGATTAAGTCCTCCTCCTCTGTAGCTTCCGGTGACATGCATTGCGCTGATGGCCCAGTTAACTGGGCTCCATGGCAGATCAAAGATTTCAACGGAGTAATGAACGCACCTTAGAAGCCCAAATTTGAGCCATACCTAAATGGGTTTTTAACATGCAAATACTTTCTTTGGTTTCGACCCACATAGCTTCAGAACCCACCACCAAATCTCATCTCATACTGAAGTTATAAGCAAAATGGATTTCACATTATTTTGATGCAAACACATAAACAGCCCCTGGTGTACTTGGGACTGGATCCAGGAGCCTTGGGGATATTATTGAAGTGATTCCTTAACCTGGGCTGTATCTCTAGTCTGTAATGGGACCCCAGGCCAGCAGAGATTCTAGGCTTCACTAAAAACAATTTCTCTCACTCTAGCTGAAATCCTCCAGTCCCGGTCTATCTCTCTTGGAGACCACAAAGACAATGAGGAGGATGTGCCCTCATCCAAATAGATGCCCTACAACCCACTTCCTCCCTTCTCAGGCCATTCACAATTCCATGCACCTTACCTTACCTTACTGGACTGGAGAATTACCATGAAAGTCCAAACCCTGTTGGCTTGGCACTTACTAAGCTCTTCCGGCTGTTTGGTGGCACCTGTGTGAAATGAGTTTGGGTGTGGTAATTCAGTTGCTAATGGACAGGTGTCCACATCACACTACAACCAGCTGCCATAGTAGAAAGGCCAAAAAACTGAAGGAGCCCTGGATTCCTAGAGCTTCTGCTTAAAAGTCAAGGATTCAGCAAATTTATCCACCATCCTCTTGTTCAAGTCCCTCTTTAAAAATGTCTTTGTTGATTCACTTTTTGTGGGAATCTTGGGAGATATTAATAGTATTTCATTTTGTAGATACACACACACACGCATATGTTATATACCAAGTAACATCGTTATGAAAGAGTAAAAGCTGCAATATACATAAGAAACCCAAGACATAGGAAATGAAAAGGCAGTCCATTGGTCAGAACCTCCATGTTGTCAGTGCTGTGGAATCTTGTTAAGGCTGCTAAGCTGTTACGGCTACTCTGTGTATCTGTTCCTGGAGCTCTGCTGCGACCCGCACAAGCAGAGAACGCAATACGCTGATTCAGCAGTCCTCGACGATACTGATAAGGAAAGGCCACAGTCTCAGTTTAGTGGCGAAGGCACTCGGCCAGGTTTGTTGTTGACAAAGCATGGCACTAGCATCCTAGCTCTGTGGTTACAGGAACACTAACACATTTATGCCCATGACAAGGTAACTGCTCAATCACCATACCAGGATGCCAGTCCCTTGGCAAGTACAATGACTTCTCCTTTTATACATTGTGTGATGAGGTAAACTCGGTCTGGAGACCCCCTGCTGGAGGCCTCACAGCCCTGCCTCACACTGCCCCAGAACAGAGCAGAGGAGAAGTCTGCCAGTCAGCATAGAGTGGCTGCAGAAGAAGCAGCCAGTTAGAAAGGCTGCTGGAGTGGCCAATCAGGGCTCAGAAGGGCCATATAAAAGGGACCAGCAGAGGAAGAGCAGTCTCATAGACTCATAGACTCATAGGTCAGAAGGGACCAATATGATCATCTAGTCTGACCTCCTGCACAAGGCAGGCCACAAAACCCTACCCATACACATTTATAACAACCCCGAACCCATGACTGAGTTATTGAAATCCTCAAAAGTGAGATTTGAAGACCTCAAGCTGCAGGGAATCCACCAGCAAGCGACCCATGCCCCACGCTGCAGAGGAAGGCGAAAAACCTCCGTGGCCCCTGCCAATCCGCCCCAGAGGAAAATTCCTTCCCGACCCCAAATATGGCGATCAGCTAAACCCCGAGCATGTGGGCAAGACTCACCAGCCAGCACCCAAAAAGGAATTCTCTGCAGTAACTCAGTTCCCATCCCATCCAGCATTCCCACAGACCTTTGAGCAGACTTATCTGCCGATAATCCAAATCAATTGCTGTCTGGAGCTGGAGGAAGAAAAACCAGGTGCCTGGCTGGCTGGAAGAGCAGCAGGACCAAGGATAGGTCAGTATAGGCAGGCTCAGCCCAGAACTTAGCCAGACCAAGCGAGGGTACTGTGATGGGCCCTGCTGGTCTGGTTGAAGACTGAGCCCAGGCAAGGGATGACAGAAGGATGCCAAGATGGGCCCTGTTAGGCTGTTAAAAAAGGCAGTGCCTCTGGGAAGGAAGCCTTGGTGCCACAGCTCCATACCAGGGCCATGAGAAAGAACTAGGGACTGTATACCATAGAAGGGGGAACAGCGTGTGTGACTCGGCCGGAGGGCGGAGTCACTGAAGACCTGCCAAAAGGATCATTGGCCGGGGACGGGGTATACTCACGAGAGGCGGTTGCCACCGCACTGTAAGAACTAAAAGAAAAGCAGGCTCACACCTGACCAGAAAGTGGAGTGCCCACATGAGATGGGTGCCGCCCCATTAAAAACTGTGTGATTGCAGGCTCGTATCGGCCAGAGGGGAAGCTTGTGAGAGGCAGCTGCTCACGCCATTACACACTGATACAAACAAGTTACATAGCGCACTCCAGATATTGTTAGTTACTGCCCTTATTCTAGTGCCTGCTAATTGAACCCAAACATCCTCAGCCATTACCCTGTCATGCCCTCCTTGTCGACAAGGGGTCGGTGTGTTCCGGGACCATCTCTTGGGAGCTAGTTCATGTAGTTACATGAGAGATCTGTGTGGCTTTTTTTTTTTGGTACCAGTCTCTCCAGTCAGGAATAGGGTCACTTGCTCAGCCAGTGCCTGGTGTGTTACTGTTCTGCCAAGGCCAGGCCTACTGTGCTTCACAACCTTTGGTCCGTGCTGCGAGTTATGGCCAGGGCTCCAGCAAGGCGAGCACTCACATTCACAGGGCATGTGAAAAGAGCCTTATGCATAATTAGGGATCACCTGGATTTATTTTTGGCATTTGCTGTGTCTTCTTGGCCAACAAATAAGATGGTGATGGGATGTGATTTTGTAACAACATTCACACAAAGATCTCAGGGTGCTTTACTGAGATTGATTAATTCTCACTGCACCCTGTGGAGTGGCCTGGATAAACATCATCACACCCATTTTCCTCATCCGGGAGCCAAGGCTCGTGGGCACACAGTGAGCTCTGTGCCACACTCAGGGCTAGAATGCTGGAGGAGTGACTCCGAGGCCGTTGCTCTAAGCAGTCCGGCCCCTCCCTTCTTCCCTCCCACACAGCCTTCAATACCATGCCCCAGTTCAGGGAAACACTGGAGCACACACCCAAATGCTCTCTGCAGTAGGGTCACTTTCCGCAGCGGAGGGCTACGTAAGTTCCTTTCCTCTTCTGAGCACTATTTCATCAACCACATTGTCCGCTCCTCGTTCGAATTTACACTATCCAGGGTAGATGATATTCACTCCGCTCAGATGGCCAGCACAAGAAGTTGACATCATTTAAAACCTACTGAAGCCCTCAAAATAGAGCTTGTGTAGGATTTATTGGGTGTGGCTTTGTGCTGACCCTCTGTATGGGCAGATTACGTCTCATCTGAACGGACGCCCTGATTCAGAACAGCACTTATGCCAAGTGTTGTCCTAAATCCAAGTCTGGCCTCCTACAGGCAAAGAGCCAATGGTGACGTTCACTACTGGCAACCAGCTACCCCTGTGGTTACACCCAGTGACCTTGTCCAGTGACAGAGCACTTCTCTCAGGAGACCAGAGTCCTCGCAATAACCTTTGGCATAAACCGCTTTAACAGTCAAACTGCGCCACACAGCATTTGAGAGGCGGGAGGTGAGTAGGATCAATACCGTTGGCAGGTTTTCCTTTTCTTTTGTGCACATGCCACCCCTACTGCCATGCAGATTCAGCTTGCTGAATCAATAACTTAGACTGCAAAGCCTGGGCGGCAGCACGGAGACAATGCAGGAATTCCACCCAAGGGTAAAAACGCTTCTATAGCTGTGCTCAGATGGGTGATGCTGTTCATAAGTGTTACATCCACGCATTAGGAGCATAAGAACACTGCTCGACCGTGCAGGGGTGAAATCAGGAAGGCCAAAGCACAGTTGGAGTTGCGGCTAGCAAAGGATGTGAAGGGGAACAAGAAGGGTTTCTACAGGTATGCTAACAACAAGAAGGTGGTCAGGGAATGTGTGGGCCCCTTACTGAATGGGGGAGGCAACCTAGTGGCCGATGATGTGGAAAAAGCTGAAGCACTCAATGCCTTCTTTGTGTCTCTCTTCAAAGACAGGGCCAGCTCCCAGACTACTGCAGTGGGCAGCACAGAATGGGGAGGCGGTAAGCAGTCCTCAGTGGTGAAAGAATAGGTTCAGGACTGTTTAGAAAAGCTGGACATGCAGAAATCCAGATGCAATGCATCCGAGGGTGCTGCAGGAGTTGGCTGATGCGATTGCAAAGCCATTGGCCGTTATCCTTGAAAACTCGTAGCGATCAGGGGAGGTCCCAGACAATTGAAAAGAGGAAAATGTAGTGCCCATCTTTTAAAAAAGGAAGGAGTAGCTGAGGAACTACAGATGAGTCAGCATCACCTCAGTCCCAGGAAAAACCATGGAGTAGGTCCTCATGGAATCCATTTTGAACCACTTGGAGTAGAGGAAGGTGATCAAGAACAGTCAGCATGGATTCACCAAGTCATTGCTGATCAACCTGACTTTCTAAGATGAGATGACTGGTTCTGTGGATGTGGGAAAAGCTTTTGATATGGTTTCCCACGGTATTTTTGTCAGCAAGTTACAGAAGTATGGGTTGGATGAATGAACTATAAGGTGGATAGTGAGCTGGCTAGATCATTGAGATCAATGGCTCAATGTCTACTTGGCAGCTGGTGTCAAGGGGAGTGCCCCACAGGTCGATCCTGGGGCTGGAGTTGCTCAACATGTTCATGTGGAGCATGGAGTGGATTGCACCCTCAGCAAGTTTGTGTATTATTCTAAGCTGGAGGTTAGGAATAGGATACAGAATGACTTAGACAAATTAGAGGGTTGGGCCAAAAGAAATCTGATAAGGTTCAACAAGGAGAAGAGAAGAATCCCATGTACTGCTACAGACTGGGGACTGACTGGCTAGGCTGCAGTTCTGTGTAAAAGGACTACTTGGGGGTTATGGTAGACAAGAGGCTGGATATGAGTCAACTATGTGCCCGTGTTGCCAAGACAGATAATGCCATATTGGACTGCACTAGTAGGTGCATTGCCAGTAGATCGAAGGAAGCGCTGGTGAGGCCTTATTTGGAGGGGAGACTTGATAGAAGCCTTCAACTATCTGAAAGGGGGCTCCAGGGAGGATGAAGCTAGGCTGTTCTCAGTGGTGGCAGATGACAGAACAAGGGGCAATGGTCTCAAGTTGCAGTGGGGGAGGTCTAGGTTGGATATTAGGAAAAACTTTTTCACCAGGAGGGTGGTGAAGCACTGGAATGGTTATCTAGGGAGGTAATGGACTCTCTATCCTTGGAGATTTTTAAGGCCCTGTGACACCCTGCACCCCAATGGTCACCCTTAGAGTGTAATTGTTTACTGTTTAATGCAAAGTATGTCATGGAAGATGTTTTTGGAACGCTCATGACGTACTGAGCATTGTTATAATAATAGGCCTGTTGCAATGTTATGAGTGTTATAGTTATTATATAGACCACATCTGTACTGGCGGTGGCAAACTCGCCGCCGTCAGATCGATGTCTCTGGATCGACTGAGCAGTCTTTGTAGAAATTGATGGAGGAAAATCACCTCCATAAGTGGCACAGCACTGCCTCGAGGGGAATGCTGTTCCCGTCGGCGCAGCACAGTGTGGACGGCGCACGGAACAGACGCAGCGAAGTCACGGGAGATACGCACGTTTTTTTACATCACTTGTGTATCTCCCATTGACTGCCGCCAAATCTGGAAGATAAGTGTAGACCAGGCCATAGAATGTTGTTATAATAATATGTTTGTTCCAATGTATGGTTATGAAGTTTCACTATGTAATATTCCCAAAGATGTGTCCTCATGGCTTGAAACATATCCAGGCAAAACTCTCCAGGAGATGACGGGCAGTTCACACCTCATTACGGCATGTATAGAACAAACCCAGCTCAGCATTCCAGGAACAAAGTACTGGCCTGGGCATCAGCAAAGAACAAATGAGACTCTCCCTTACTTTGGCCATATTGGAACCAGGATGAGGTGATGCTCACTGACTCAGGACATGGGTGAGTCCATGTAAGGCCATTGTTTGTCACCTGACCATGAGAGGTGGAGGCCAAAGCCCCAGAGGAGAGAAGGAACATTTTTGAAAGGGGAGACATTTGCCATGCTCTCTTCCACCTCTGTCTACAAACACCACCAAGCAACTGAAGTGCTATAGGGGTAGCCTGGCTGAAACAAAACTAGCCAGCCTGTGGTGAGAAACACCTACGTTTGTAAGACTGCTGAAAGCATTAAGCTTAGTTTAGAATGCGTTTTGCTCTTGTTTTCTCTGGACCAAGTCTGACCTGTTATCCTTTGACTTATAACCATTTAGTAGCCTTCCATAGTGAATACATTTGTCTGTTTGTTTCATCTGAAGCAGTGCCTTTGATTTTAAATGTGTGGGAGACGTCACTGGGAATAACAGGACTGGCGCATGTCAATTTATTTGTTAAACTGACAAATTTATATGCGCTTACACTGTTCAGGAGGCATAACCTGAACATTGTAACATGGAGGTTCCTAGGGTTGCATCTTGGAGGTCTTACCAGGGGTCTTTTCTGTCATATAATCCAGAGTGGCTGGCTAGAAGCGCCCACTCACTCACTCAGTTAGGAGTAGCTTGTTTACTGGTTGCTGTGCATGGACACCCAACGGAGTGGGGGATTCTCACAGCAGAGCAGGGTAAGATGGGCTTAACCCTCAGATCAGCATTTTTTGTGAGTGTTATTGGTGGAGGCAAGTGAATGTAAAGACATGGTGGGGTACAGAGAAAAAGCGTTAGGGGCCAAGACAGCCCCAGGGGTTTAATACAGGCTGGGGGTATGCTCGCGATTCAACAAGGGGCGCTCTTGTTGCTCACTCACTATCCCGGCACAGTGCTGGGGCTGTGGGCTGCTACTGATTTCATCTTGCAGATGAGAAACAAGCCTGACCGCTTGTGGCAATTACTGCTCTATTGGCATGAGTCAGGTCATCGTAGGCACCAAGCCAGATTCCGGCTTGAACACCGTTGTTTGTAGTTACCTTGATTTCCCAAACCAATGTGCAGAATTGCCCTGTGCTGTTTAAAAGCAGCCCTGCTGTGGCTGCGTTTCAGCGACCTCTCTATATGCAGAATAGCTCTCTGACTACTACGCATCTCAAGGGATGCTGGGGGACCAGGGCGTTTCAGATGATCACAGGTGCCAGCCCTGCAGACTTTGAAGTCTGCCCTCAGGGTCTGCAAATCCTGAATTCAGATTGCAAAATGTGCTGGCTGGTTCCCCAGACCACTTGATTCCAGACATGCATCCAGCTTCTCCAAGGCTGCAGAGCCCAGCAGAACAAAGGCATGCAGCTAAAGCACTCATCCTTCTGTAAAGGGCTGTAGTTGTGACCCAGCTCTAAAGCACCTGTGTCCTCCTGCGTCATGCTGAGCCCGCCAGCTGGGGAAGCTATCTGACTTCCTCACTGAGTGTGGTGTGCCTGGCCCTCCCGTCTCTGAAATGCAGTGTGAACTGAAACAGTCAGGGCCCTGACCCTGCGTGGGAAAACGGGGGGCTGTGGTTAGGTCAGGTTTGGCTAATCTAGTTTGTTCTGCATTTGTATTCAGTGTGTCACGTTTGTGGGGCTTGTCAGGCTAACTGGATGAAAGACATGAGGAGGAGGTTCATCACTGAGCTATTTATCCCCTACCCCTAGCTCTCCTCTCAGTATTTCCATATGGCCCTGATGTTCCATAATGCCTGGCGAGCAGTCCTGCAGTCACCCGTGCAGCTCTGGTTTGCTCTGGCTCTGCACTAAGCGCTCAGGATTCGGTGTTTCCTGGCCAAGTGGTGCAATTGGTCACTGGAGGCAAATGGTCATGTGTCCATTCCTTGATTGGACGAGCAGAGAAAAGGCAGCTGTAGGGGTGTGAGGATTCCAACAGCGCTGCTTTCATCATTGTACGTGGGAGAGCTGAGCTGTGGGTGGCCGGGGGTCGCAAGGGGTCACAGACAATGGACCGTGTCTGGTAAGCTGCACAGACTGAACTCACCGGGATGGGATCAGAGAGGGGGTCTTGTTGTTTGAAGCCCTTGTTCCTCAGTTTGAACCTCTCCCCAAAGCCACAAAGGCAGCAGCTGAGCTGTTTCAAATCAGTCTTGGTGACTTGACAGCAATTCTGTTGAAATGAACGAACAATAGATGACTCGGTCCCTTAGACCACTTTGACTGTCTCAGGCAAGATCCATAGGGTAGCCTGGCAAGTCTCCTAGCCTGGACTGACAGTTGGCATAAGAAATATAGCAAGCAGGGACTCTTGCTGAAATTGTTTGTGTCTGAACTGCGCGGCGATTCACACACGTAACAGGTTTTCGTTCCTGTTATAGGGAGATGCAGTTTTTCCCTGACTCACCCTGCTGCCAGGTTCCAGGGTCCTGTGTAAAGGTCTGCGTTGTTTCCCTGATGCGCACATACAGTGAAAGAAGATAGATCCTATGAGCTCCAGCTCAGGATATAAAGTAGCTTGAGTACGCTTCTGAAACAAAGTTTACTAGGGCTAGGAATGGACAGGTCCTTCTGGGAGAAACCCTAGGAGCAGCCACCCATGAGCCAGCAGTAAACTGATGGAGTCATAGATCATAAAGCAAAAGGAACTACAGTGATCGTCCACTTTGACCTCCTGTATGTCACAGGCCAGAGAACTTCTCCAGGATAATTCCTGTTGGAATTAGAGTATATTTTTTAGAGAAGCATCCAGTTTTGATTTAATGCTTTACAAAGATGCCTAGAAGCAGTCCTCTGAATGCCTAGATCAAGACCATACTGCACTTCCAAGGGACCTATATTAATTGTGAACAGTAAAATACTTCACTTCCCACTTCCCACTGATGTTTTTTTAAAAGAAGTTGCATGGGAATTGCATAAAATGCCTGTTACAGAATTTCCCTAGTCTGGATTTTTGATTCTGCAAAGGATCAGAAAAGAAATCTATAAAAAGGAGGGGAAAGCAGCCTTTTAAAAACAGTTGAAGGCCTTTCTCTAAACCTGTTGGGAAATCATATATGAATGAACATCGACTCACACTTCTGGATACTTTCCTCCATCATTTGAATAAAACAATTTGGTCCCTTTTTATTTTCTGTTTAAATCGGCTCAATCCAGTCCCAGGCAAAGGATTTGCAGTAGAGTTAATGAGTGGCGTTCCCTAACATGGTCTTCCAATATCTGCCATAGACCTAGAAGTGTAATTATTTCTAGCCCCAGTCATTAATCTAAATGCTGACTGCTGTCTCATTGCTTTTTCTTTCCTTTATTTTTATTGATTTTTTTCTTTCGATTTCTCTCTCTCTCTTTAATGATTTCTAAATTTATGATGACCTAGTGTAGAAGGAATATTTTAGAATAACAATAAAAAAAGAGTTTGGTTCTGTAATGAGTTTTTTGCACTTTGCTGGTACTTTTTTATTAGCGACACTGCAGTGTCTTCATTTTACAGCTTCAAACAACTTCCAGGAGAAAGCCCTATTTTTGATCCCTCCTTTATAACTTTGGATTGGGAAATTGGTTTGGCCTTTAGATGGGCAGACTTACACAGCAGGCCAAAGAAAACAAAGCTTGAGGAGAACGTGTCCTCCAACAGTTTGTGAATTATAGATGGTTTAAACATTATTTTGATTTCAAAGGCATACTTTTGTCTAACTTTCCTTTGATGCCTTCTAACAAATGGCTTGTTAATTACCCTTCAACCTTTTCATACTCTTAAATCTTCTGGGGAAATATGTGTGCCTACTGCACTAAAAGAAAAGGACCTAGGGGTTACAGTGGACAAGAAGCTGGATATGAGTCAACACTGTGCCCTTGTTGGCAAGAAGGCTAATGGCATATTGGGCTGCATTAGTAGGAGCATTGCCATCAGTTAGAGGAAGTGATTATTCCCCTCTATTCGGCACTGGCGAGGCCTGAGGTAGAGTATTGTGTCCAGTTTTGAGCCCCCCACTGCAGGAAGGATATGGACAAATTGGAGAGAGTCCAGTGGAAGGCAACAAAAATGATTAGGGGCCTGGAGCACAAGACTTATGAGGAGAGGCTGAGGGAACTAGGCCTGTTTAGTCTGCAGAAGAGAAGAATGAGGGGGGATTTGAAAGCAGCCTTTAACTACCTGAAAGGGGGTTCCAGGGAGGATGGAGCTAGGCTGTTCTCAGTGGTGGCAGATGACAGAACTAAGAGCACTAAGAGAATGTCACAGGCCCGACTTGACAAAGCCTTGGCTGGGATGATTTAGCTGGGGTTGATCCTGCTTTGAGCAGTGGGTTGGACTGGATACCTCCTGAGGTCTCTTCCAGCTCTAATATTCTATGATTCTAAGAAAATATGTTTTAATTAAGCAAACTTATTAATGGTCTAGGTTGTAGATAGTTGGGGCCAAGTCTTGGTTACATGGATTTAAAGAGGTGTCTGGGGCCCAATCCACCTAATACTGATGTCAATGAGAACTTTTTGCCAGTGCCTTCAATGGAAGCAGAATCCTGCATGCTGTTGGTGACACAAAGGCATTTCTACAGATAACAAAGAGTGAGAATCGTCTCTTAACTCAAGTGTTAGAACCCTGTGTTGTCCATACTAAAGCACCTGCGTTGCCTCATCATGGAGCAGGAATAATCTCTCCTTCGCTAAGGCTTGCAATCAGGCTCCTCATGACAATCCAGAAATGAAATCCTCACCCATTCCAGCAGGTACTGTTAATTCTCATGGGTGACCGGAAGTTTTCCCAAAACAATTATTAACTTTGAATCCTTTCGGAGATTAAACTCTTTAAAATGGCCTCATTTGCATTGTTTCTATGTGTCCTTTGATCTGTCCAATAAAATCACACCAGGCGATTTGAAATATTAAAAAGTTTCAGCAATGGCTACCGACCTAAAGTACCTAATCGAGCCACCACTACCATAGAATGTCAATGCCTCACCATCTTCAATGTATTTACCCTCCCAGCACCTCTGTGAAACTGTGAGGTACTCAAATACTATGGTAATGGGGACTGTATAATTTCTTTATCTACATAGGCCCAGATCCCCAAAGGTATTTAGGCCCTGAACTTCCATTAGTTTCAATGGGAGTTAGGAGCCCAAGGCCACACAGGGAATCTGGGCACAGCACAGAATTGAACCTGATCTCCCCAGCTAGCAGCCCTGGCCCCTCCTTCCATTCTAATGGCTCACCAGGGAGGACATTTCCAAGGGCAGGAAACAGCCATTAGTTCAGAACTAGACACAATTGTCTCTCCATGAAACCAGAGGAAAATGAAAACCCAGTGCAGGAGAATGTTTTCACTGTTAACCTCCAGACAGGCCATTGCTATTTTTCCAAAGGAATTATTGGCCTGGAAATTCTTCCCTGGCTCAGCATTTAGACAGGGGACTTTGCCCCCTGCAACATGAGAGTGCCCTGCCCCTTCTCTGCCAGAAGAAGTGCTCTGGCTATTATGTATTTATTAAGCACCACCAACATGCATGGTCTTGTGTGAGACTCAGCATTCACCAGATGTCCCTGCAATGGGAGATCTGTGTCCAGCACCCAAGACTGGCTTCTGCAGGGTTGGCAAAGCTGTGTCTGGGCCCAGGAGTGCGCTAGCTGGCTGTGTAACGGCGATAACAGAAGTGCATTCACAGAGGCGGGATTTGGGGGCCCAGGGCCTTTTTCGTGGTTTTAAGTTAAACTCAGAAGCTTAGATCTCTCAGTGGGCGTGAGTCGGTGTAGCACCTTTGGCCTCACCAGTTGTAATGTCCATTTCACTCTTTTCTGTGCTGTGAAGAGTGACAGGACCAAGATGTCTCAACAGCAGATGCTTCCCCCCATTCACGCTGTGCGCTTTATAGACCAGCAGCTCCAGAAGTCCTGAGTAGAGGCGCAATGGCAATGTGTACTTCACAAAGGATCTTGTCTGAAGCAGAACAGAGTCCTCATCCCCATCTGGCATCCATTAGCCTCAATCCAGTGTGCCGGAACGTCATGTTTTGGAATGGTTATTACAAAAAAAGGCTCAAAGGTAAGGGCCAAGTTGCCTGATCTCTGCATGACTGGATTGGTTCAGTGTGCATCTTACACGGACAACCAAGTTAAGAGACAAATATTTTCCCTCTAGAGATGAGAAATATGTTGGGCTCTCCTTTTCTGTGGCAGCCAAACTCGTCCCATGTGTGACTGATTCACTCCAATCCTTGTGGATGACACAAATTTGGCCCAATCTCCTGAAACTCCTCTACCTTCCTGATGCACAGCCACAGTCTGTCTCCATGCCCTACCGCTGTTCTAGGAGATAGGGGTACAAGGCAACAAGAAGACTCTTGGCCAATATCCTGCTCTTTCTGGGTGTGGCAAGCTCGAGTGCTTTGGGAGACTGCTCAGCGACCAGACTGCAATTGGTTTGTCCGTGACATGTGATCTTGGATGAGTGGAAACAACAAAGACTATTCGCTTGAGCTGTTCCAGTTGCTAGGGGCACATCAGGTGTACATAGTCTGTTGTGTCAATGAGCTGGAGAAATGTGAGCTTGGCGGAACTACGGTTAAGTGGCTACATAACTGGTTAAACAAATGCACACAAAGAGTAACTATTAATGGAATGATGTCAGGTTGGAGGTCTTGAGTAGAGTTCCACAGGGATCCGTTCTGGATCCAGTGCTGTTTAACAACTTTATTAAAGTCCTGTATGTCGTAGAGAGCAGACTGATCAAATTGGTAGATGACGCAAAGCTCAGGAAAAATGTCCTCACCGTATGAATGGTCGGACAAGGGAACAGAGGCCTCAGAAAGTTGTGGAAGCTCCTTCACTGAAGGTTTTCAAAAGTAGGCTGGATAGCCACCTGTCTTGGATGGTTTAGATACAACAAATCCTGCATCTTAGCAGGGGGTTAGACTAGATGACCCTTGCGGTCCCTTCTCACCCTATGGTTCTATGGTGTACGCATCTTTGTGTACCTGGCTTGTCAGGTAGATTTTCTGTGGAATTTGGAATCGCTAGAGGATGATTAAAGCAGAATCCCGTTGCTGGCTATGCAGATACCCAGCCCTTCAAGGTTTGCCCCCTGGCAAAGTGGCACTGTGTGATTTTACTTAGTTCAGGAGGCCTAGGAGACAAAGGTCCCCAAAACTCTATATAGCATGTGATGCTGTTCGGTATATGAATGATCATTTATAGTATTATTGCTACTAATATCGCAAAATTGCAATGATTCATATGAGCTAGCCCATGTCAGGTAATACTGGAGAGGTTATAATTTGCTAAGTATGATATTACATATATTGTTTATGTGTATGTATCAACTTTGTATTGTAAGTTATGGCTATGTGTGATATATTGACAAATATATTGTGTCCAAAAACGTGTCCTGTGCTACTGGGTGACACTCCCAACAGATTAGCCTCAGCGCTGCCCAGCCTCACTGAGGGTCAATCAAGCACCATACAAGCGCCAGTCAAGCGCCATACACTGAACCCAGAGAAAAATGGCAGAAAATGGGTCATCAGGACATCTTGGGAGATGCCTGTGGACAGAAACTCTAGAGCTATCCCTGCCCATATGCATAGGTGGCAGGTATAACAGGTCTGGAGTGGCTAAGCCTCTCCTGGAGCAGCCAACGCCAACCCGCCACCAGACGCCTGGACTGTGACGGCCCCACCGCTTCCAACTTCCACTCCACCCCACTCCCTGCTGTGCGCCAGACACAGTCTGCAGTGGCGGGGTTCAGAGCTCCTCTAGGGGCCCAGGCTCAGAACTGCTCCAGGCGCTGGCTGGGGCCTGGAGCTGCTCTGGAGGTGGGGGCTACTCTGGGCGCTGGCTGGGCACCCCTGGGGCTGTGCTATTCAGGAGGTCAGACTAGATGATCAGAATAGTCCCTTCTGGCCTTAATCTATTAATCTAACGATTGAGGAGAAGGGGTTCAGAGTCTGTTGCTGGGTTGGCCCATCTCTTGTAGAAATACGTTGGTGAACGCAGAGATAAACAAGGATTCTGAGACCCTTGGAAGTTTTAGAATTGGAACGTGTTCCATTCCTCAGCGGAGGAACAGCACGTGCAAGAGTTTAATCTGCCATCGCTTACAGCAGCACTGGTTCTTTAGTAGCGTTTCTCTTTGTTAGGTTGGGGAAATTAGATTCTAAAAAAAAAAATCTATTTATAGAGAAACATTCCCTGCCATCAGATGATAACAAGTTTAAAGAGTAAGCGGTGAAATGAAACGCCTGCTTTCTGCCAGAGCGTGTTCCCGGTGGGTAATGGAACACGCAGGTGGGGGCGATGGCTGAGAAGCCACAAATAAATACATTTCAAAATTACAGGTACATGCCTCTCCCACTTTGTGTTACTTCTATTTGGGTTTCTATGTTCCCCTGGACTGTTTTAATGCCACAGGAGTCTTTTATGCAGTCATGTGGCACTAAATTCAGTTTTCAGTCACGCAGGTCAAAGGGAGTGGCTTGTTATAAAATGAAAAGGTCATGAGAGTCTAAGTGGCTGAGAGGACTAGTAATGAGATATGGGATCAGTGAAGTGACAGCCGCTGACTTCTCAACAGCCTGGAATTGAGCCAACACTTGCCTTCCATTTTTTTCACACTTGGTTAAATTCCCAGCATGTCGGAACTAAATTCAGATTTGGACACAGTGTTTACACTGCAGGTATTCCAGCCCCTTCTAAATCCAATTCCTTTAACAGGATGAAGATAAGGGGAACATCAAAAATAAAGCAGCAACTGAATTCAGCTCTGGTTTCTGTGTGAAGCTGTTCAGCACAGAAAGAGCTTTCAACTAACCATTGAAAATTTGTTTCTAGGCTCAGTGGTATCATCCAGGTTGACTGGTGTTATCCCAGAATTCATTATAGACACCTTGCACAGCAGTGAACTTTTTATGACGTGTTCTGTCACTCAATGGGATAGCTACAATGACCCAACAAGCGTCAGAAAGTTTTGCAGACTCTGAAAATGATATTTAAAATGGCTTGCCTTGTGACTGGCGAGCTTCACGCAGCCTGGTTCCCAGGAACATGCACTACGTTTTCTATGTTTAGCTCAATTTTCATCTTAGATTAGCATCTTACTTTAAATGCTAAGAAAGTACCGTGAAAACTGGTGTGTTTTGTATTTTTTCCCCAGTGAGCAGCTGAATGGGAAGCAAACATCAAGCGATTGCACTGTCATTTATATCCGTGTTGTGAACAGTTTCTAAAGGTGGTGAACGACCTCAAGATAATTTTTTCTTATCTGTTATTGTCATTTTTAAGCATTTTTCTGCAGGGAAGATACATAAGTGAGCACTGAAGTACCATAAAAACACCCAGGTATAAGAATGCTCATTGAAACAATGGCAGAAGTGTCTTCACTTAATCTTGCCATTTGGGCAAATTTTAGGAGCTACCTGTTTTTCCGAACGTCATGGTAACACGTGGGTTTTTTTTTGACATCTTCATCTATTGCTATGGAAAGCTCCACACCACAGAGTTTACTACTGGATAAAGCTTGGGAAGGGAATGTTTTAACAGGGAGTTTCACTTAAGGAATTAAAGCCTCTCCTCTAAATGCTGTTTGCACCTATAAATTATGTTGTAGTGTTGCCACTGAAACATAAGGTGTGTACCATGATTTGAACATCCTCCTCATTTAGCATAATAAGTGTTGACGCCTAACTTTTCAGTGACCCAAAGAAAACTAGTTCCTAAACCAGGGTTTCTTTTACTATCTTGAATCCATTCTTGCAAAATAAAATTCTGGCTTGTGTTTTTACCTACTAGCCGTGATGTTTATGCCTGAGCAACTGTGAACCCAGAGTTTATGGGATGCTAATGAAGTTCGGGGACCTGTACCCAGAGGTCAAACAGCTGGGACAAACTGTGAGACTACTGAAATCTACTGTCTGCGTTTGTAATGAGGACTGGACCCTGGATGTGAACACCTACTTTGCACCCCAGAACATCCCTAGATCGCCAGCTCAGTTTGTCACACCTGTTTAATCACCATCGTAAAGATCTGTTCCTACACCTTGAGCCAGAGCATACTTCAATAAATGCAGACCTTGATCCATGCTAGTAGCCCCATTGACTTCATCAGGATCAGGAAAGGTTTGCATGTGCTTCAGTGTCGGCAGGATCTGGACCCTAAATACACCACCGTAACTGGCATCAGCTATAAGGAGAATTTAAACCCCAATCAAGCAGCAGTCATTTACCCTCCTCTAACATTAGGCAAAATCAGTGCGCTGGCCAATGTCCCAGTAGAACTGACATCCCAGATTAGCACATCCCAGTGTACTGCAGCTCACAGTTATACAGCAGCT
>ML675646.1:1045702-1060045 GCA_007922155.1 Mesoclemmys tuberculata | reverse complement strand
CCCCCACTAAGTTTGCAGATGGCACTAAGCTGAGCGGAATGGTAGATATGCTGGAGGGCAGGGATAGGATACAGAGTGACCTAGACAAATTGGAGGATTGGGCCAAAAAATATCTGATATTCAACAAGGACAAGTGTAGTGTCCTGTATTTAGGACAGAAGAATCCCATGCACTGCTACAGATGGGGGACTGACTGGCTGGGCAGCAGTTCTGCAGAAAAGGACATGGGGGGTTACAGTGGACAAGAAGCTGGATATGAGTCAGCAGTGTGCCCTTAGTGCCAAGAAGGGTAACAGCATATTGGGCTGCATTAGTAGGAGCATTGCCAGCAGATCGCGGGAAGTGATTATTCCCCTCTATTCAGTATTGGTGAGGCTGCATTTGGAGTATTGTATCCAGTTTTGGCCCCCCAATACAGAACCAATGTGGACAAATTGGAGAGAGTCCAGCAGAGGGCAACAAAAATGATTAGGGGGCTGAAGCACATGACTTATGAGGAGAGACTGAGGGAACTAGGCTTGTTTAGTCTGCAAAAGAGAAGAATGAGGGGGGATTTGATAGTAGCCTTCAATTACCTGAAAGGGGATTCCAGGGAGGATGTAGCTAGACTGTTCTCAGTGGTGGCAGGTGACAGAACAAGGAGCAATGGTCTCAAGTTGCAGTGGGGGAGGTCTAGGTTGGATATTAGGCGAAACCTTTGTGATAGCAGGGTGGTGAAGCCCTGGAATGGGTTACCTAGGGAGGTGGTAGAAGCTCCATCCTTAGAGGTTTTTAAGGCCCAGCTTGACAAAGCCCTGTCTGGGATGGTTCAGTTGGGGTTGGTGGACTAGATACCTCCTGAGGTCCCTTCCAACCCTAACCTTCTCTGAATTGTCCCCCAGCAACTTAGGGATCCTTTAGCGCCCCTTTTTCACCGTTGGAGCAGTGGATGGGGCCATGGCAGGCAGCACAATCAGGCCACTGTTTTGTTGCCATGAACCCTGATTACACTGAGAAAAGGTTGAAAAACCCTCACTGTACGTACGTGATCCCATCTATCTAATTAGCACCGGTTTGAGTGATAAAAAGATAGGCTTGAACTGCTCTTGTTTCTCTATGTTTATGTGAGTTACTTGAGCTAATTGCCCCTAACCGTGTTATATACATTAGCTGTAATTCACTGGCAGATACTTAAGGTAATTATTAGCCAATCTTCAGCTAAGTAGGGTTGATTGCTCATTTATGAGGTTAATAGTAACCTGGCACTTTATGTGATATTAATGAATGAGGAAAGGCAAAGGTTCGATGGTGGAGTCAAGGGAAGGCAAGAGCATGTTTAGACAAGGTGAATATATGCAACCCAGCAAGGTCTGCTGGAATTCAGCCGGGAGCACCAGAGGAATTAGCAGAGCCACTGGCAATTAGTTCTGAGACCCAAATGGCTTGAAACAAAGCAAACAGAGGGCCTAATCCTCAGGCCATGCTAGACAGCAGTAAAGGGCATGTGCATCCAAAAACGCCAACCACTCTGGCTGTGCGTCAGACAAACGACGCTGAAGATGAGTGCTCCGGCACAGCCGCGGCGGAGGAGCGGTGCGAGCATTCACAGCCCAAACCTTGCCCTCCTCACTCTTGGCCACATTAAGTAGTGCCATGCCCGTGACTCGGATGGCAGTAGTCCAATACAGCTGCATCAGTGAGAAAGGAAGGGGTAGGGTTCGCCCAGCTACATCTTTGCTGGCTGGGTCAGTCACCAACGGAAGGAGTGACATTTGTCATTCAAAGCTTTTTTTTTTTAAGAAGAAATTCAGTGCCACATCGACCAAAACTTTTCATGAGTTTGGGTCAATTTTGCCAACTTTTTTTGATAAAAAAAAAAAATACCCCCATAATCACCTAAACAAAACTTGTGAAAAACCTAAACAAAACATTTTGTTTAGAAAACAGCAAAACAAAATGATTCAAAATGACTTTTCATTTTGAAGTTTACCTTCAGTTTTATTTAGAAGAAAATAGCTTTTAAAAACCATTTTAAAAAAAAGCTCAAAATCCAAATGAATTTTTTCAGTTTGGTCAAACTAAATGTTTTGTTCAACCCAAAATATTTTTGGTGGGTTTTGGGATGGGGGATGGCTTTCAATTTGTTGAAAATGTTGAATAAAAATTGATATGGATCGATCCAAAACAATTTTTATCTGATTTTTTTGGAACTGCCAGCAAACCAAAAAATCAATTATTCACACAGTTTTAGTCTCCGCTCAAGCCTACTGCTTGTCTGGCATGGAGGACAGCCTCCATTGACATAAGTCTGCAGAGTTTGTTCGCTTTAGACATTAATCAAGCTGTGCTGTTGTAGACTGATGCTGACACAGGCTAGAGAAGTGCATAAGCAGTAGGCAACCATTTCAAATGGGGATTCTTCCCCACTGGGTGTGCTGTGGCTTTCATAGCAATTGAGCCCAGAAAGGACATGGTGTCCCCAAAATTCCAGGAGTTGGAAGCCACAGAATCTGGTGGTACTTAACCCAAAGTGTTTAGTTTTCATCAGAAAACAAGACCCAGGAATTACAGAGCAGCAAGTTTAACCTGTTCAACTGACACCTGCATGAAGCAGCTGGAGGGGAAAAATGGAGATTAAAGGCAATGGGCAATAATCCCTGTTATGTTTCATGGCATACAAACAGAGAAGTTAGATAAAAACATATGTGCTCTTGCTGGAAGATTGCAACATAAGACGACTTTATTGCTTAGAATTCTGAACGAGAACACACAAGAACTGAAACCAGAGAGACAAAGCAGGCTGCTTGCTAAAGCAGCTCACCCCATCTTACTTTTGGCTGCCTGGCTGCAGAGCGACTGCTGCTAGCCTGATGGCACAGCTCCTTACAGAGCCCCCTAACCTGAAAAAAGGACCAGGAAAGCCCCTGAAATGTCATGTGAGAGACTACAGCTTTAATACAGATTTCAGTACACCACATTCCCAAATAGAACACGCCAAACTGACTTTCTTTTGAAGGACACACAGCTTAGGGGCTAATGGAAATGTGGCAGACTTAGCATGTCCCGCCTTTAGTAAGGCATTGGCTATAGTTCCACTGGACATTCTCATAGGCATGGGAAACGCGGATTAGGTAGATAGCTATAGAATTGGCCAGAGACAGCCTGAACATGCAGCTTGATGATTAGTGGCTGAATGGGAGGAAGAGGTCTGAGTCCAAGGTCATCAAGTATTTCCATGCTCATAGAATCACAGATGATGAAGATTGGAAGGGACCTCAGAAGGTCATTTCATCCCATCCCCTGCTCAAAGCAGGACCAACCCCAACTAAACCATCCCAGCCAGGGTTCTGTCAAGCCGGGCCTTAAAAACCTCTAAGGATGGAGATTTCACCACCTCCCTAGGTAACCCCTTCCAGTGCTGATGCAGTGTTAAACCAAAGCAGAGTTGGGAGAGATCAAAATAGTTCAGAAGAAGGCGAGAACCATTACATTGGAAAGAAGGTCTGAAATCAACCTCTCAGAAGTCACTGAAGGCCAATATAAGATAGCTCCTCTCCGAGCTCCAACGGATGTGCCTCCCACTGGAAGACAACCCAATGTTGGCACTCAGAACATCTCTGCTGCCACTGGCCCCACCTCCCTCTTCTGCTGCCCTCTCTCAGCTTATTCTCTCAGAAATAGAGTTCAAAGTGCATTTTATAGATATGACATATCTATCTGGCATCTATCTGACATATGACAGATATGACATATCATCTCAGTAGCAGAAATGCATAATATGAGATGATGTCACATGATTTGACATCATATTTTGTAGTTTTATTACTAAAATATCATAAAATAACTTAAAAATTAAAATAAAGTACATTTTGAAACCAAAATATTTTTTTCCCCAAAACAAAATTTTCCTAAAGGAAAAAATTTTCATTTTGGAAAAAAATTTGTTTGTTGAACTATTTTTATCAAAAGCAACAAGAATTTGTTTTAAAAATGGGTTTTTTTTTCAAAATGGTATTTTTGGAAGGAAAACTGGTTTGACAAAAATATCCCAACCAGCTGTGATTAGCAGCTGTGTTACTTAGAACATTACTCTCACCCAGAAGACAGATTCAGAGCACAAGAGAAGAGAATACCTTGATAGCACATCTTCCCTTTATTAGATCCCTTTCTTAAATTTCCTGACAGAACTAAAACACTGTTAAACTAAACTAACAAACTATAACAAATACAACAACTGACTGAACAACCTTTCAGGTTGATTTAACACGACCTTAGCAAGCCTTGATCAGTCTCTTAGGGTGTTTCAGCAATCTTCCCAGGCAGCTATGTTGCAAAACGCTATACAGGCAAGTCCTTAGGGACGGAAGGGACCTCAGGAATCCAACCCCCTGCTCAAAGCAGGGCCAACTCCAACTAAATCATCCCGACCAGGACTTTTTCTAGCCACAGCTTAAAACCCTCTAAAGATGGAGATTCCACCACCTCCCATTCCCAGGTAACCCATTCCCAATGTTTCACCATCCTCCTAGGGAAACGGTTTGTCCTAATATCCAACCTAGACTTCCCCCACTGCAACTTGAGACCGTTGCTCCTTGTTCTGTTATCTGCCACCACTGAGAACAGCCTAGCAAAAAACTGGTGAAATAGTCCATTGTATCCAGGTGATCCCGTCCTCCCAAATTTTACATGTCAGTTCCTCCTTTGTGCCATGGAATTGCGAGTTGTTTGTGAGCTGTCATTGGTTCTTTCTGCTGGGAATCTCTGTACTTCTGACTTGTTCCGCACCAGCTCACTGTTTCCTTCAAGTCTCTGTTCATCTGTGGCCAGCATACTTCTCTCCTAAACTTCAGTGAGCTGTGGCTCATTCCCATGAAGTGGGAGGAGTCAGAGGTTGCCCCTGTTCTCTGTTGACTTCAATTTGCTCTCCCTTGAGGAGAGTTACACACACGTGCCGAAAGGCTAATTGTGGTTCTTTACAGTCCTTTCACCAATTTCATTGCTCTTTGCTAAACTCCCTCCAGTTTGCCTGGAGATGATATGCCCATATTTAAATACATTTTTTCCAGGCTCACTGGTATAGTGTAAAGCCCCAGGCATTACTTAACACATTTTTTTATTATTAACTTTGAAAAAATCCTCACAGGAACTGCAGAGCAGAAAGATTCTTGGTTTCTTGGTCAGATCACACTTAACTAAATTATCTCAAGAGCATAGGGACAGTTATATGTTTCACAGGCACCATTTTGGCTGTAGACAAACTCAGGTATGGGGGAAACCGCAGGAGTGGATGGTTTGCTTTCTGCACCATGTAAATTTCATTTACTTTGGGCATGTCTCATGCCAATCAAATATTTACGAGCTGCCTGGATGATCTGTCCACCTAAACGGGGAAAAGATTCAAAGGATTAAATACTGAAAGACACTAGCCAAGATCCTAGGGGAAAGGTCATTGCGCCATTGGAAGAATAAATACATTTGGACCAATTGGGTTTTGCTCACACATAAACTACCCTTGTTAAAGATTGAGACTAAATTTTGTGAGCCAAATTCACTGCTCGGCACAGGCAGGTGCAGACGAGGGGAGTCATGCCTGAGCCAGATCATGGGCTGGGTAGTGGTGCAAGGCACTCCCTCACTCCTCTCCACTGGCTCCGGGCATCGCAGCACGAAGGGAAAGCTGCCTCTGACAAGCTGCTTTTCCCTGCTTCCCTCCCACCCCCCCAGCTGGATAAGTGGGCAGGGATGGGCAGTGGGCTGCATCCCCACCAACACAGCTGTGCTGGTGTGGCAGGGGAAGCGACCGGTGCCAGCTGTGTGGCTGGGGCTCATTTCTTCCCCACCCCAGAGCACAAACCCGATGGTGACTGCGTCTGGCTTCTGGTCCATCCCTGGGACAGCACCTCTCCTTGCTGCCCTCTGCGCAGGCTGATGGCAAAGCTGCAAGTCAGCCCATGGAGATCGTTAGTGCGGGGCTTTGGTCCTAGGTGGTCAGAATTTATAAGAAGCCAAACGGGGGCTTTGCCACAGGCCTTGGGCAAGCGGCTCCATGTAGCGGCCCTGGTCCAGGAGCACAGGAGGAACCAAAGGGTGGCTCAGCAGCCCTGTTTGGCCCCTGGTTTAGACTTGCTCCACGGAGAAGCCACTTGCCCCAGCCATGCGCTGCCCATGAGGGAGCAGCGCCACACAGCTGTCTGCCCATAGCATGAGAGACAATCTCCCCAAAGCGACCTCAGCATCTTTTCAAATGGCTGCTCCTAGGCCAACCTCAGCCCCCTTTTTGCTCAGTGAGCTAGATTTGCCCCTGGCCTTGCCCGCATGGCTGCCCCTGGAACAGCGCAGAGGCTAAATTGTGACGCAGCATCTCAAGGCCAGCTCCGCTGCCCCAGTGCTCTGGAGAGATGAGTACGGGGGGTGTCTGCACTGCAGCTGGAGACGTTTCCAGCGCGGGGAGACGTATCCACCCTAGCTCTGATCCCGCTAGTGGGCTGTGGTGGGAGGGCCCCAAGGGCTTCGAACGGGACCGGATTTGGGTGGCTAGCCCCTCTCACGGCTCAAGTCTCTTTAGCTGCACTGTCTGCTCAAGCTAAAATTACACCCCCAGGGTTAACACAATCAAAGCTGCTTCTCCCCATTAGTATAGCAAATTAGCCCATCCTGTGTGCCCAGGGCTTCTTCCACTTTCCTCCCTGCCCACGTCCTCTCAGCAAGAATATTGGGCACATCATCCCAGCTCTTCCTCAGCCAGAATTACAATCCAAACAGGAGGCAGGGGGTGTTGCTCTATTGCGTAGCCATGCCAGGTCTGTTACAATCTGACCTTCTACTTCTTAATTATTCATTTCTCCACCAGTCCTTGTTCTGTTTGCACATGGACGTCTGTGAGCCCACTCCTCAGCTCCTGATGTCAAAGGAGTGACACCCATTGACACCAGCTGAGAAAGTGGCCATTTGACTACTACGCCACAACAAAGGGTGGTGAGATCCAAAAACTACTGCCTGCTCTTTTCACCCCTTTAGATTTTTTTTTTTTTTGTTACTGACAAAGGAAATTTGAGCGAGACAGGTAGAGATTGAAATTGATTCTGCCTATCAAGGATAGTGGCAAATATCTTTAATGTTAAAATTCCCTCTCCGCTAGTCAGAGAAGTAGGATATAAATTCTATTCCATCAATCTCTCACAATCACCCATTGTATTTCTCTCCAAATATCAAAATGACATTTCTGCACACTGGACAGAGCACGCAGCAAAGGACTCTCTGGATGCTTCATTTACTGGCAAAAGTACAGGCCAATTAATCTGGTATCCAAAGGCTTTGAAAATCATCCTAGCATGTGGATAAGGGTGATCCAGTGGATATAGTGTGCTTGGACTTTCCGAAAGCCTTTGACAAGGTCTCTCACCAAAGGATGTTATGCAAAGTAAGTTGTCATGCGATAAGAGGGAAGGTCCTCTCATGGATCAGTAACTGGTTTAAAAGACAGGAAACAAAGGGCAGGACTAAATGGTCAGTTTTCAGAATGGAGAGAAGTAAATAGTGGGTGTCCCCCAGGAGACTGTACTGGGTCCAGTGCTGTTCAACATATTCATAAATGATCTGGAAAAAAAGTATAAACAGGGACATGGCAAAATTTGCAGATAATACAAAATTACGCAAAATAGCTATGTCTATAGTAGACTGCTAAGAGTTGCAAAGGGATCTCACAAAACTGTGTGACTGAGTGACAAAATGGCAGATGAAATTAAATGTTGATAAATGCAAAGTAATACACATTGGAAAGCATGATCCCAACTATATGTACAAAATGATGGGGTCTAAATTAGCTGTTACCACTCCAGAAAGAGACCTTGGAGTCACTGTGGATAGTTTTCTGCAAACATCTGTTCATTGTGCAGCCACAATCAAAGAAACTAACAGAATAGGAAAGGGATAGATATGAAGTCAGAAAATATCAGAATGCCACTATATAATGTTAAGTCGGAACCAATAGGTACCAAATAAGGTTCAAATTATATGATACAGAGGGGTCAAAGAGACAACAGCGAGGCTTTATTTCTCTTAATCAATAAATCCTTTATTTTTAACAACTGATAGTAAAGGAGGAGGAACTCCGTGCGCAAAGGACAAAATGCGCCACCCAAGTCTTTTGCATTAATGATCTCGTGAGATCAACGCACGGCTGTCACTTTTGTTACACTAGGGTGCCCGGTTATGGAGTTCCTCTAGAAGGTTTACAAGACAGACAACAGGAAAAAGTTAATTCATAGTCACTAAGCTTAGGTAATAACAAATCATCTTGGCCAAACTTAAACGACCGCTTGCTTTAGATTCTGCAGATGAGAGAGAGTCGCTTCGGGTGATCAGGCCATTGCGAAGCAGGCTAGTAAGGATGCGTCAGCCCACTGAACTAACACACTCGAGACTCTGGGTGTTGGGCGATTCCTTTTCCTCTCTGGCTACTGCTGCTTGGCAGCTTGGTTTTATAGTTTTTCCACATGCAACAGTTTGCTATGTCTTGGTGACCACTGGATAGCATTTGCTGCATAGCCTTTTGGGGTAACCCATTGGCTAGCATTTGCTGCATAACCTTTTGAGGTGACCCTTGGTGTCTGGCCAACCAGAGGCTTACACATTGCCAAGCACTTGATGACCATGCACTGGTGCCTTACATCACCCTTGTCATATCCCCATAGGACATGGCTTAAACCTATGCCATTCCCTTATAAGGCGACATATACGTGTAGTTCATGTTGCTGAGTCAACCCTCCCCAGGCCACTTCCTCATTCCGCATGGGGGTCTGTATGTGGTGCTGCAGACGCCATTATGTGATCCCAGCTCCACATATAAATCCATGGTAAGCCCACACCTTGAAAATTGCATGCAGTTCTGGTCACCCCTTCTCAAAAGAGATATATTAGAACTGGAAAAGGTGCAGAGAAGGGCAACAAACATGATTAAGGGTATGAAACAGCTTTTGTATGAGGTGAGCTTAAAAAGACTGGGATTTTTCAACATGAAAAACAGATGACTGAGAGGGAATATAATAGAGATCTATAAAATCATGAATGGTGTGGAGAAAATGAATAAGGAAATGTTATTTATTCCTTCATATAACACTAGAACCAGGCATCACCCAATGAAATCAACAAGCAGCAGATTTAAAACAAATAAAAGGAAGTACTTCAGACAATGCACAGTCGACCTGTGGAACTCCTTGCCAAGGGATGCTGTGAAGGCCTCAACTATAATGGGATTCAAAAAAGAATTAGATAAGTTCCTGGAGGATTTGGCCATCAATATCTATTAGTCATGATGGTCCGGGATCCAATCCCATGCTCTGGGTATCCCTAAACTTCTGATTATTGGAAGCTGGGAGTGGACGATGTGATGGATCACCCTTCCTTAGGGAGAGATTGTGACTTTAAAGAAAGCCCTGAGCAAGGGTAATGCACACTTGTACCACAGCTAGCCCAGGGTGGTTACTCAGACACACTCACCTTGCTCCATTGAGGGAAGACCCCGTGCTCCAGGGTGGCAGGAATTGCTGCTGGCCTAAACCTGTAGAAAGTGCCAATACCTCACACATGGATTCAGCTGCAACGGCCAACATCCCAGCCGGCTGTTGCCAGGTGGGTGGGGTGGAAACAGGACAGTGACCAATCCTTCCTACCTATGTGGACTCAGGTCCAGCCGGCATGGGTGGGAAAGGGGAATTCTCATTTCCCCATACTCAGACGTGTAATCCAAGTCTTGTTGGAGGCCTACGTTAATACATTTAGACAAGGCAACCTGGACACTGCCATGCATCCCCCTGTGCAAAACACTGAGGTAAACACCACTTGGGAATCACCCCGATGTCCTCACAGTGCAAAGAGATATGCTTTTAGGAGGTGACAAATGGGAGGAAATTTTCACATAATAGATTTAGCTGGGAGGAGGGGAACTCATGCCCCTTGTGATGAATTCCCATTTCTGGTTACCAGGACAAGTAAGAGAGATTACAAAACCACATTACGCATTACAACAGGATATGCAAATGCGTGTTCAATTCTGATCTCTTCCTTCTTTGGGGCTGCAGCTAAGATTACTATTCCATTTCCCTAAGTGACTCCTAAAAAGACAATCAAGATGATATATGAAGAGGAAGACAATCTCCTTTACCTGTACCGGGTCAATAAACCCTAGACATTTGAGTCCAGCAATATTCAGGGAGATAACCAAATTCTATGATCTTTAATCTCATTTCTTATGAACCCTGAGTTTTCCATCATAACATCTCACACTCAAACCAATTAGCCTTTGAGTTGCTGAACGGAGTAAACAAAGCGGCAGCCTTTGCTACAATTATTACTATCAGAAACCAAACGTGTCACAGGAATATAAAAATACACATTAAATGCAGCACACTCCCCACAGCCATGAGTGTGCATGGAGCTCACCTGGAGGAGATGCAAAAGTGCTGGGCAGTAAATGCCATGTAACGCACAGCCGCTGTTTCCAGCAGAGCACATAACCACAGCAGGTTCTTCGCATCATTGTGCATTTCATATCTCGTCCCAGGGCAGCAAATCAAACAGAATGTTAGCTCTAGCCAAAGAGGCTAAGGAAAATAAGAAGTGCTCTCATAAATGTAGCAGGGGGAAATTCATAGGGCACAAGAGACAATCGTGATTGTGACTAACTAGCGCGACTTTCTGCCTAACCCAGATTCCTCCCTGGGATTCCTGCAGCAAGCCCATGATGGCAGGTTGGGATAGAGAATCTGTTAAAAAGAAAAGCTCACTCTTGATGTAAAGATTTCAGCAGATGATGAATCCATGCCAGCTCTTGCTAAGCTGCTCCAGTCAGAGGAGGTAGGCTCATTAATAGATAGAAGGTGTGACAGAGGTGCAAAATTTTAATGAAAACTCAAAAGTCTTTTGAAGCTTTAACAAAGCTACACAGCCCCACTGGGGAATGAGAAAACAGGCCTTGCCAGACTGGCTCAGCCTCATGGCCCATCTATCTTCTCTTTCTGACATTATAAGCTCAGGAAAGAGACCCAAGCACCATTGGAAACAGCTCAGTTGAAGACCTCTGCTCAACGTACAGCTGCAGGGAAATAAGAAAAACATGTGAGGATGCATATGGAATGGGATTGAGAACAATATAGAAAATAATATAATGCCTTCCTATAAATCAGTGGTGCAGCGTCATCTGGATACTGTGTGCAGAACTGGGTATCCCATCTCCAGAAGGATATTGCAGAATTAGAGCAGTTCCAAGAAGGATGCTGAAAAGAGATTGGAACAACTGCAAGTGTTTATGTTAGAGACCCAAAGATCAGAGGGTAATCTAAAGTAAGGCATTGTGTTAAGAATGAGAGAAGTTCACAGTCTCCTAACACACAAACAAGGGGACAGTCAATGAAGTGAAAAGATGGCAAATTCAAAACCAGTCAAAGGAAAAGCTTTTTTATCCAATGCGTAATTAGACTTTGGAACTCACTGTCACAGATTATCGTTGAAGCCCAGACTTTAATATAGGGGCTGGCCTTTTATCTCGTTATCAGGAATAGCCTGAGCTGTCTTCATGAAGGTTAACAAGCGTTTGGGAAGGGCAACTGAACAGCTTGCAGCAGGCTGCTCTAACTGACAGCATGCAACTTAACATGGGGGGCAAAGTTCCCACACCTGCTACTCCAGGGATTTTTACCTTCCCCTGTGGCATCTGGGGCAGTTAATGGTGTAGGTTTACGACAGCTGTAAATAAACTGCTATGCTGAGAAATTCAGATCTCCACGATGATGATAACAATTCATAAAAGCTTTTCCCTGCATAAATAATTAAAAGGCTTCAGAAATGTTAACTCGACTCTTCTCAGGGCAGGTCTACACTAGAAGAGCTACATCGGTGCAGCTGCGCCAGTGTAGCGCGTCTGGTGAAGATGCTACATGCCAACGGGAGAGCACTCCCGCCGACGGAGCGCTATGTCTCTGCCAACAGCACGCCATCGTGGCCCACGCTTACATCACTATAACTTGTGTCACTCGGGGAGGGAGGAATGGGGGGAGAGGTTCTTTTTTAGATCGGCAGTGTAGGCCTGTGCTCAGAGTTGAAATCCAGTCTGATTCTGGAGGTAGAAGACCAGCAATTGACCAACCCAAGAGGGTGCTAGCCAATTATTGCACCTGCTTTGCAGCTCAGGGGCGTGCGTCTACCCCCAGTGTAAGCAGCTAATGCCTCTCAGAGCCCAGGTGCAGCATGTGGAGGTCACACCTGCTGCCTGGGGGGCAGAGAGAGCCAGAACTGTTTCTAGACACAGCTTGTGGGGAAATTGTGGAAAGGGCCCACCTCTGCCCTGTCTTCCCTGCCCCTCCAGCTGAGGCAGCCATTCTCACAAAGGAAGAATGGCCAAGTTGTGTGTGTGGCAGGATGGAGAGAGAAGAAGCTAGCCAAACCCACTGGGAGCCAGACACTGGCCACTCTTGCAGTCATGAGCGTTACTGTCCACCCAACAATTGTTTAAAGGAAGTGGAACTTAAAATACTTGTGTCAATGCGCTTCGTTACACAATGAGTCTGGGTGATATTGCAAGGATGGGGGGGAGAGAGTGCGTGTGGGGGGGAGCGGTCCCTAGGCGGAATGGAGCGTCACAGCCCCTTACATAGGACTCTCCTTCTGACTGAAGTAGTAGAGGCTGACAATTCCTCCCGCCCCGTTGAGGTCATTGCGAGGGGATGTGGCAGGGGAGATGCGGTGGGATGCGAGGGGATGAGATTGGGAGACAGGCTGTGGTGACTAGGAATTCAGTGGAAACAAGTCGGGAATGTGGTGCCCATGGAAATCGCTTAACAACTTGCCTGCTGGGTGCGAAGATGGCAGGTAGGCACTGGACATGGAGCTCTGACAAGCGCTGGGGGAGATGTAGGAGGAAGGTCCTGGAAGCTACACTTAGACTGCTGGGGGAAGATTTCAGCCCATGGCCTTGGTGGTTTTTAGCTTTCTCTGAAATGTTGCCAGTTCCATGCGCAGGACCAGCTAGGCAGGGGAACTTCAGACTCTCCATGTGTGGTGGAGAAAATGGTGCAAAGAAGTCGTTAACCCAGCATGTGAGGAACATTTGGAGGAAGGATGAACCTATGCCAAGGGGAAGGACTCCATCTTAGTCAAAATGGAACCAGGCTGCTGGCATGTAAAATGAATTTAGGTTTGGGGGAGCATTTAAATTAGGAGGGAAACCAGCAGGCTCAGGCAGGATGAAAGCTGCAATGGAACTAGAGGGAAGAGAGGTGAACAACCCAGAGGAAAGCCTGTAAACCTGTGGGAAAGATAGTGTGACCTTTTTAACAATGACAAAATGTGGAAAAAAACACAATCTGTTCATGGACTCTTTGTGAACAGAATAAAAAAGCAAAATTCACTGAATAAATAATGCATAGTGAATAATTTATTCCCCGCTCCCAAAAAAAAAAAATTCACAAACCTCCTGCTGTCCCTGGCCCCCAGTCAATCTCTCTCTGCTGCTTAAGCATAGTTTTTAACATTTTCATCAGGATTCTTACATCTTTGTCCTTTTAACATCCTACTGGCAGGTACTGCCTGAAAAATTAATTCACCCTCTTCCAAAGCACCAAGTCAGTGGTTAGATTAGGTTACATTCTCCCAACCTAATTCATCGCTGTTTATCAATTACCTTTTGTTTATACCCAGTTTTTTACTATGTCCCAGCTCACTGGAATTTGACAGTCTGATTGCAAGCGGCACGGTCTCCAATGTTTGACTCAAACTTCAGATGTGTAGCCCCTATCTCATGGCCTCTCCCCTCTAATTTTTTAATGTTAATCTTTCAAAAACATCAAGTTTGGTTTACATGATTCATCGGTTGCTGTCTATAAAAGCCGATGGCTTATTGCTCATGTTTCCTCGCTGCTCAGTACTGGAGAACGGATGGGCCTGTCGTTAACACACAGGATTAGGAATCAGAAGATGTGGATTCTAACAGACTTCCCGTGTAACTTGGGGAAAGTCACGTAGGCCCAGCTACTTCAAGGTATTTAGACACCTTACTCCCATTGACATCAAATACCTTGGAAGATCTGGGTCTAGCTCCACAGACGGGCGTTGCAACATTTAGCGTTGTGCCCAGACTCCCTACACAATGCCTGGGGAGAGCGAAGTGCCTGAGAATGGGCTAGTGGGGAGTTGCCTAACCTAGCCAATAGTGACATCAAGGAGAGGGGTGTGGCCAAGGCCCGCCCAGCCAGGAGATTAAGGCACCTCAATCCAGACTGGAGGGAGGCACCTATCTTTGCTGAAGATGCCCCACTATGAACCCTCTCCTGAAGTCAGGTACCTGAGTTGTTCCTTTTTTGCACGGAGGGA
>ML675646.1:1020485-1045692 GCA_007922155.1 Mesoclemmys tuberculata | reverse complement strand
TCCTCCTGCACCAACAAAGAGTTAATTATGTCCAGAAAAGCGAGAACAGAAAAGACTAAGAAACCCCTGCCCCAGAATACTCCTAAAGTGGTCGCTATGCACCTAAATCCCTATGTGGATCTAGCCCTTGCCCATTTAAGGCACTTAGGCTTTGCAACACTGAGCAAAACAATGCCTAAATACCTTTAAAAATCTGGGCCCTAGTGCAAAGGTTTCTAAACAGGACAGATGTGATGTTCCCCTTTGCAATCTGGACTGGTGTATAGCTGTGTCACCCCAGGCCCTCGCTTCTGGGCCCATCTTGCACTTGTTCCGCTTTGTGAACCCTCATTCCTGGGTCAGCCCACGCCCAGCCGCCTGCAAGCAAGAGGCTCTTACCTTAGTGAGCGAGTGCTTTTGGCCAGCCATTCATGGGATTATGCAATAGAATGATCCCAGCAAACACCCCCAGTCCCAGGTGCAAACCTAGGAACTTCCATCCTGCAATGTTCAGTGCTGCCCACTGAACCTTGGAAGCTCATATTAGCTTGACAATTTATCAAAGAAATTGATATGCACTAGCTGTGTCACTTTAAATGAAGTCTCTACACACACTTAAACCACATGCAGTGCTTTAGATAAAGCAAACAAATACGTTTATTAAGTACAGAAAGATTTTAAGTGATTATAAACCAGAGGAATATAAATCAGATTTGATCAGGATGAAATAAAAGCAAATTGCTTTCTAAACTAAGCTTAATATTTTCAGTGACCTTACGAAGTCAGTTAATGCTCACCACAGGCTGGCTGATCTCCTTCAGCCAGGCCCTCTCCCTGTGGACAGTCCTTCAGTTGCCTGATGTTGTTTTGTAAATGGAAGTGGAAGAGAGCGAGCGAGCAAAATGCTTCCCTTTTCAGCATGTCCCTTCACCCCTCTCTGGGGCCACACCCGCCCCCCGTCAGGGTAAGGTAACAAAAGTATCCGTGCATGGTTTTCTCCATGTCCCGAGTCATATGGGTCATATAAGCATCCCCTTATGGACGCCTGTCAGGGATGGTCTAGATAATGCTTGGTCCTGCCGTGGGTGCAGGGACTGGACTAGATGACCTCGTGAGATTCCCCTCTAGTCCTACGATTCTCTGACTGCAGTCCCAACTCCTACCCCAGGGGAATCTAGAAAACTGTGAGAGCTGAAGAGTTTTCTAACCCCCCTCATCTTAGGTATCATCTTCTTCCTCTTTTCTATTTCTGTTTTTGACAGTGGGGATATGTGCCTTTTTATGTTCCGTCATTTTAGTGAGTGTGGAAGTATTACTATGGGATGCATATGTGTACGAGCACCCACAGGGCACTCCTACACTTACAGCAGTGTGTAGAGTACAGACACTTCCACCCAGCTAGCAGGGGTAAAAATAACAGGCATGGCTTAGATGAGTAGACTAGCATGCCCTGCACTCCTGACCTCCAAGGTATAAACGCTGCATGGCCCTCTACATGCCCAAGCCATGCCTCCCACGTCTACACTATTTTTATCAGTGTAAAGTCCCGCCGCTTCCCCTCTGCTGGACCCTTGCCCTGCAATGTGTAGCTACACGCGTAGTGACCATGCGTTACGCACGGCTTTAAGTGTAGCCACAGAATCCACATGGCGAAAGAGCAAGAAAGAAAGGTCCCCAGGTTACGATGCCCCTAAATTCCATCTCATAAAACTATTCATTAAAGTGTGTTCTGTGCCCTGTGTCTAAACGGTCATCGGGACCTTTTGTCTGCGGTGTAGCTGTAGCCAGATCAGTCCCAGGGTGTTAGGCGGCCCAAACGGGTGATATAAGACCTTTTATTGGGCTGTCTTCTCTTGGTGAGAGAGACCAAATTTTGAGATGCGCAGAGCTCTTCTTTTAATTATTGGTATGTAAGAGTTGTCAAATTTCTGCTGATCCAAAAAGGTTCTGTTAAAAGCTGTATTATAGTAGCTCTGTTATGTGTGGGGGTAGGGTGGGGTGGGGCTGGGAAACTAACAGGGAAGATTTATAGTTAGGCCTGAGGTTGTGGTTTGGAAATTGGATGATCATTTGGTTTCAGTATGAAAATATTTAACCAGCTCCTAGTTACAGATCTGACTGACTTGGTTAAACTTCTTAAAACGGGGTTTATGACCAAATGGCCGGCTATGTACTTACATCCTTTCTTAAGATATATGAAGGCTGATTACTTGTTAAAGCATCATGTTAATGGAACTAATCTGATTTAATTCCCACCCAATACTGAAACCAAGGGTTGCTCTACACTAGGAATTTACATCGGCATAGGTATATTGCAAAAGGGTGTGAAAAATCCACACCCCGGAGTGATGCAGTTAAATTGATCTATTTCCCGGTATAGACAGCGTTAGGTCAATGGAAGAATTCTTCTCCTGACCTAGCTTCTGCCTTTTGGGAAAGTGGATTGACTATGCTGGTGGGCGACCCCCTCCCGTTGGCATGGAGCATGTCTGTAGTTTTATTAACATCTATAAGCGTCAATAAGTGACATGAGTTCAGATTCCTTGAGGTCCTGAACGGATACCAGCTGGTCAACCTAGAAGCCTAGCCAGCTCCTCAGAATTAACTTTTGATTCCCACACCTAGGTGCTCACCGTATTAAGCTCCTCTTTCAGAGCGGAATTTAGGAAGCTCCCCAGGTGTTTCCCCTAAACAAAGCCTCACCAGGTATGCCTGCAAAACTGTTCCCCATGGATCGTGCTAAACAGTTACCTTGGTATTTTCCTTTAACAGCTGATCCACAGGTACTCACAAAATACCCTTCCCTGAGTGCTGCCCCAAAGCTGCTTCTCTTGGGCACGCCCTGAAAAGTGTTCCCTTCTCCTCCCCTGCGGGGGTCTGGAAGGGTCTCTGAGAAGTTCTCATCTGCACTCGCCTCACCATCAGCACTCTTCCCAGGCCCCAGAACTCTTCCCTTCCTCCACCTAGACATCCTTTACTCTTTTCTTGTGGTCCTAAATGGAACACAATTAATGGTCACCCTTCTTATTTCACCTCTTGTCATCCTGGGAGCAGGGAAGCAAAATAGTGTCCTGTTCCCTTTATCCAGGTCATAAATGTCTCAGATCACTGCCCTTGCTATTGAAGTGCTAATCAAACCACTTGACTCCTTCTTCCTGGTGACTTGTATGAAAGGCACTGTGAAAGATAAAGTGCTATTATATTGCAAAGCTTGTTCAGAAGGACTGAGTCCTGTGCCCCAGTCTTTCTCTGCAACCTAGCTGCCAGTTCATGATGCACACAAAAGTTATTTCATAATGGGCTTTTGTGTTAGCAATGCCTTGATCAAATACTTGGCTAATTAGCTCTCCAGGCACAAATCAGGCACTCACACGCTTCTCAACTACAAAGGCAAAAGGCAAGTGTCTGAAGGAATAGCAATGGTGGAAAGAAGGAATGTAATTTCACACATAGATCATTAGCTAACGATGTCAGGCCTTTCTAGTCAGGCAGTAGCCACTTACTTAGGCTTCTGTTGCTCTGATCTCAGGCTCTAAGCGCATGGCCCTGAAAGGCAGCCTATAACATGAAATAAAACAGCCTTCCCCATTGGTCTCCAGTACGAGCATCCTTATGGCCTCTACCCATCCCCACGACCACTCCTGGATGCATTCTGCTGTGTGTTATCAAATCTGGGCACCACCCAATCAAGGTGGCAAGGATTATGATCCCGTTTTTTCCCCCAGATGTGGGAACTGAAACACAGAGAGATTAGGGTCCAGATTTACAAGGTATTTAGGCACCTAGTGAGATTTACAGAAGTGCTTGAGCAAGTTAGGTGCCCAATTCCCATTGACAGTCATGGGAGTTAGATGCCTGGTGTGACACTCTGCACCCCATGCACACCCTAATGCTGTGATTGTGTATCATTCGTGTTCACCCTGTGGTATAGCAAGGCCAAAGGGCAGTAGGAAAGTTCTGGAAGGACAGTATGCAAGTTCTAGAATGATCCTGGCTTTATTCCCTATAGACTAGCCAGAGTCATTAGAGGGTAATTAGGGTCAGCTGACACCAATTAAGGCCCCACCCAGGTGCCTATAAAAACCCTCTACTCCTGAGAGACAGGGTGGGAGTTGAAGAAGTAGGTGTGTGGTGAGCAGAGAAGTGTGTGGAGTCGTGAAAAGGAGCAGAACGGAGTACAGTTGTGTGTGGAAAAGAGGTGGAATCCTGAAAAAGGTACTGGGCTCAAGAAGCCAGAAAGACAGAGGGGGGAGAATAGCCCAGGGGAAAAGTCTGCAGCTACAAGTATGGTGCCAGCAGCACATAGCTGCTACTGAGAGGACCCCTGGGCTGGGACCTGGAGGAGTGGGCGGGCCCGGGTCCCTACCCCGCTCCCTGGGAAGACGGGGTAGCCGGCGATGCCCTGGCCCACTACGAGAGGCAAAACTGCGAGACACACTAGGGAGAAGCAGGCCATTTGCCACAACCCTTATAGTGTAATTGTATATTGATGAATGCAAAACAAGCCATGTCAGGTGTTTTTGGAATACTCGTGACATACTGAACAGTATTGTTATAGTAGTATGTTTGGTGCAATGTCATATATGGTTATGAAGCTCTGCTATGTAATACTCTCAAATATGTCTCACATGGCTTGAGGCAGATCAAAGTAAAACCCTCCAAAAGCAGAGAGGTTATTCATGCCTCACTAAGGCTCGCATAAAATAACCCAGCTCTTCCATGAACAATGGATTGGCCTAAGCATCTCCATCTTTAGAGGTTTTTAAGCTGAGGCTGCACTTGTCCTTGTTGAACCTCATCAGATTTCTTTTGGCCCAATCCTCCAATTTGTTTAGGTCCTTCTATATCCTATCCCTCCCTTCCAGGGTATCTATCACTCCCCCTTACTTAGTGTCATCTGCAAACTTGCTGAGGGTGCAATCTACCCCCTCTTCCAGATCATTAATGAAGATGTTGAACAAAACCGGCCCCTGGACTGACCCCTGGGGCACTCCACTTGTGGCTGGCTGCCAGCTAGACATGGAGCCATTTTCTGTTATTGTTTTTCCCTCCTCTGTGAGTAACAGGCCTACCCTGTCCTTGGTCTTCCTCTTGCTTCTAATGTATTAGTAGAATGTTTTCTTGTTACCTGTTATGTCTCTAGTTTGTTTAATCTCATTTTGTGCCTTGGCCTTTCTAATTTTGTCCCTATTCACTTGTGTTATTTGTTTATATACATCTTTTGTGATTTGGCCTAGTTTCCACTTTTTCTAGGGGTTTTTTTAAGGAGCCAGCTGATGAGGTTGCTGGCTCAATGCTTTTCATGAGCAGACCTTCTTTGGGTGGAGGAACACAGGTCAAAGGCTGGTGTAGCCTACATGTTGACATCGTGATTTCTTCTCTCCACAGTGATCAGACTTGGAGATACTGAAACAACAGGCTTCCTTCAGGTGGCTTGTTGTTCTGAAAGTTGAGACTTCTCAGCCTTGCCTTTGGGTTTTATGGTTTGTGATCGTCTCTTACTCTTCCTGGCAGCACCTTCTTGCAAGACCTTCAGACAAATCAGGCGCAAGGCCTCCCTTAGAGCCACACAGCTTAATCCAATCAGGTTCAAATGGGGTCATCCTTAGCAAGCCTCAATTTTGGGATAAGCCAATATTTTTTAAAATAGCCAGCGTTTTGCATGCCACAGACAATACAAAAATATCACACAGAAAATCAGACCACTGCTGAGGAAGTTGACGTGGCCTCACCTGGGTGAAGAGGACTTGAGATGATGTCATCAGTTCAACATGAAAAAAACCTTATAAAAATAGCTGATTGAAAAATAGAGCCAAGCAACAACTAGCCACTCAACATTCATCCATTAGCAAATTTGGACATCTTATGATCTATGCCGTTAAACTGTGAATTGTCATGTTTGGGAGAATCTTCCTCTTGAGAAAAGTTCTTTTGAAACCTACCAAGATGAAACCCATTTGACAATGTTTAAACTTTATATAACATCTCATAGAATCATAGAAGATGAGGGCTGGAAGGGACATCAGGAGGTATCTAGTCCAACCCCCTGCTCCAAGCAGGACCAACCCCAACTAAATCATCCCCAATTAAAACATTTGTATCGGTGTACACCCTATTTCTCTCACAGAGGGACAAGTTTTTTGTAGTCAGAGACTCAGGGAGGAGATGGTTGGGGTGAACACCAGGAGAACCAGTTCATTGTTGGCACATGAAGAGCCATTTAGGGCTCTTAGGGTAAGTGTTCACAGATGAGATGTGCAGGGTGAAGACCTTTGGAATAAGAACACATCCAGGCAAGACACAATAGTGGCAAATTGGGGAGAGGTGTCTGGGTGTCTGCCCATTGACTCCTGCTGACCACTAATACTGGGTCGCTGGTCCTCCTATCCCTCGTCCTAGCGCTCTCACTCACGGCTCCAGACACGTGTATGTCCAGATTCACTGGGGCCTCCCAGGAATCACCCTCTGCAAACTCAGCAGCAAGCAGCCTCCTCCTCTCTTTGGTGCTTGGGCCTCTGGGTAAATGGAAAACACCAGAGCTCCATTTTAAGGGCAGCAGCTCTGAGAACTTTGGGCCTGTCTGGCCGGGAAGCCGAAGCTCCTGCATGTGGTGCCTGCCTTTAGCTGCTGGATCTTGATGATGGAAGAATGGTTTTGTTTTGGACGGTGGGTGGGCAGATGCTGTATCTCTTGCTATTACGCCAGACCTTCTGCACAGTGTGAAGATTGTGGGTGAGCCCTCAACAGAACAGATGAGAATTCATGTGGCTGTATCCCCCTAGTGAATGGGAAGTTTATTATAAAATCTCATATACTGGAAAAAGAAGAGAGCCTGAGGGCTAACACAGTCAGAAAACTATGGTATCACGCTTCAACCGTACGACAAAATCCAACAAAAGCCAGTGTGAATCTAAACACAGCTTATGAACAGTACAGCTGCCGTTTCACTCACATGCAGAGGGTGCACAAAAGTTGTGGGCACAACTCTGACAAAACGACAGACCAATATCAAAGGAAGCCTCTCTGCAAGCTGAGCGGAAGTGCTGCAAACTCAAGACTGTGTATTTAAAGAGGAGATTTTGAAAGCAGGGCTGGGGATTTAGCTGCACATCCTCTAAATCCCCTCTACTGCTTTGAAAAGTCTCGGGAGAGTTCTGAACTCCTGCTCCAATTGTTTGCACGCCTCTCAGTGCTGAGACGTGTGGAATTCAGAGAGGAGAATTCGGCTGCAGAAACAATCAGGAAGGGAGGGCTCAGTTTCGTGTGGCTCCCTAACTTTTTTTTAAAAAGTCTTTATCTTACAGCATCAGTGTTGCTAACGTGACGTGTTCACAACTCATGCTTGGGTTCCCCAAAAACCCCCAAAACAGGCTGAAAAAGTCATGAGATTGCAGATACATAATACATTTTGGGGTCTTTTTTGCCTTGCTTTTTGACTCTTTACTCAGATCACATTTTCAAACTTTCCTCTGCAACCATGAGGGCTAGAACTTTTTAAAGCTGGGATTCCCACCTGATCACATGCCTTGGGTTATGACAAAACACCAGTTATCACACCAAATCGACATTACTGTGCATTACTATACTCCTTGCACTCATTGCTTGCCTTCTATTTATTGTCTCGCCTGACATATTCCAAAAATGGTGCTTTAACGTATTTTTCTGTCGTTTCTTGAGACAGGTTCCAGTAGTAAACAATAACAGTTGTAAACATTCTGCCTTTTATAGGCCTGTCACAGGAACCCATGAATTATAAATTGATTATTCAATAAAATATTTTATCTAATGAAGGACGTTTTTAAATTTTTTGCAATTCACATGCTGCTTTTCTGTCAGGATTATTATGAAGATGTGATTGCGGGCGCCTGAGTCTTGGAGACTGGCTTGTGCTGTTGTTAACTATGTTTGTCATGCAGTGGTCAGCACCGTAAATTATTGCTGCTTATTTGAGAGTAATCACTTTTATATTTCACTCCAGCAAGCTTCCTGTTGTTCATTTCCCTGCTTTTATGGCATTTGTCATTTAAAAGGCAAAGAAAAAATATAGAGAGCTCCACCACCACCACATTCCACATCATTTGTTGCAGTAAAACACATTCTTCTCTGAGAGGTTTTACTGGTTTCTTAAGCCTGAGTAAGTCTCCAGAATTCCATATTCACATGATAAGAGCATCCCCTGATGCCTGTCTCCTGCTGGACAGTATGATGGATGTCATCGAGCGGGCTGTTAAAAGGATGAGGCAGGTGCTCTCGCAGTGCTAGAGATAGGAGGTGAGTACCCTGTGGTACCAGACAGCTAAGCCATTACTTGGCAAATCATCCTCTTTTTCCCACTCTCAACTGTGCTCTGGTTAAAAGATGCCAGGGTACAGCGCGCATGGAGCGGGGTTCCCCTCTGCTATGGCAGTGGAATACGAAATTGGCCAAAACTCTTTTTTCGAAAGCTCGTTAGAAACTAAAAAGTGTCCGAAACACCTCGAAAAGGCAGATCTTATTCTGGACATGCTGGCACGGAGTGGTGCTGTGATGTTAATCACAGGGAAGGCTGTGGTGGTATTTGTATTGAAATTTGCAGCAAAAGCAGGTAAGTAACCATAAGGTGTTGGCTGCTTATGCTGTTCCAGCTCTGTGCAGATACCCAACACACCAAATCACGACTGGATTACCCAGTACGACCAGAGATCCATTTGAGCAATTGATTCGGATTATCGGCAGATAAGTCTGCTCAATGGTCTGTGGGAATGTTGATGGGATGGGAACTGAGTTACTGCAGAGAATTCCTTTTTGGGTGCTGGCTGGTGAGTCTTGCCCACATGCTCGGGGTTTAGCTGATCGCCATATTTGGGGTCGGGAAGGAATTTTCCTCCGGGGCGGATTGGCAGAGGCCCCGGAGGTTTTTCGCCTTCCCCCGCAGCGTGGGGCATGGGTCGCTTGCTGATCAATTCCCTGCAGCTTGAGGTCTTCAAATCTCACTTTTGAGGATTTCAATAACTCAGTCATGGGTTCGGGGTTGTTATAAATGTGTATGGGTAGGGTTTTGTGGCCTGCCTTGTGCAGGAGGTCAGACTAGATGATCATATTGGTCCCTTCTGACCTATGAGTCTATGAGTCTATGAGTCAGTAACAAAGGCTCCAGGTCAGGTTTATTGCCGATGAAACACAGTAAAAAGCACTACAAATACACTTAATACATGGATACCCATGACAATGGACTGGCTTGGTAAACGGGGGACTTTCCATCCCTCACTTGGCCAGACAAAGACACTCCCTTTGAGACTCCTCTTTTGCGCATTGATACAAACATGTTTCATATTGCCCCTCTGACGTGTGTAGTTGCCACCCTCTGACATGGCAATATACCACCTTTGCTTTGTACAGAATGCTTCCATTAAAACAGCTCTATCATATTGTTAGCTTGACCGTGGAGGGGGTGGTGTGTCCTTGTTATCTTTGAAGACTGTGTTTGTACCATTCCTGGTATTAGGAGCTCCTGGACGGTGCTTGCATGTTCTGTGCCTGTGTATTTCTGCAATGCCCACTCTACTCTTGCCGATTTCTGTTAACTTTGCTTCATAATAACAGGGCTTAACTGCTGCTTTAGCTCAGGCCTCAGGCGCTGGCCTGTCAGACTAGGCCTTGTGTCTTAGGGTCCCACTTTCTACTACGTCCCCCACGTCTTGTTGTTTTATGGGGAGGATGTTTACCCATCATCCTGGAAAAGCATAATGCATGGACTACAGATGACTCAGTGGGCTAAATACTGTTATATGGCCACCTTACCTTACCATCCACACACTCATGCCCCCACTGTCCCTTAGTGTGCACATTCCCTTGTATGACTGGTGGACAGATTTTATTTACCAATTATTCTGAGTTTTTTATGGTGGGCCTGGGAACGTTAGGCCCGGGACTGATTGAGGAATGTAGTTGTATGACTGAGCCTTGGGGGCCACTTTTAAATCATGAATATATATGGATAATATGGATATGGTGTGTAAATATATAGGCTTGCGTGGTATATCTGTGTAGCATGTATGGTTATATCTAACACCACCTTGTATTTCCTTTTTCAATTTAGTGTTATAATTTGGCCCTTTCACTTTGATAGCGTAGATAGTAACTTAATAAAACAGTTGCTTTTACAAAGTAGCCAAATTCAGCTGTGGGTATCTATAACACCACTTTTAAAAAATAAAATAAAATTGGTGTTTATAGTTTAGCTTTTTTTTTTTTGATACCGCAGATAGCGTACACTTTTATTAGTGCAATTACAGTTACCACCTGTGTTGTTGGTAGTAGTAGGGTTGAGTGTGTTTGAAACACTGGAATAAGTATTATTACAGTGTGCTTTGTAGTGCTATGTAGATAAGAAGTAAAATGGCTAGCTTTTTTTGTTTGTTTTATTGGTTGCACAGCTTTGTGATACCCCAGTAATTGACAAGGATCCAGTTGCTTGTTTATAGCTGCTGTCTTTCAGATAACCTACTGAATGGACAGTAACCAATGTATTAAATATGGCTGTGTCAGGACTTAGTCGCTGCTCCTGTCTTGTAATGTGCTATGCGAACTGTCATACTAGGCTTGTGTCTTAGGTTCTGACTTTCTATTACATAAGGGAAGATGTTATGATGGCTTTTCCATGCACTGTGCCTTTCAAAATAAGGTGTTCTGCATTATCTGCTGGGGTGCAGAGCTGAGAGTCAATTTCACGTAGCATTGGCATCTCCTTGGAGAACTCACAACCATGCAAAAGCCATAAAAACAGGTGAGAATTGACCAATGTAGAATACCTGCTTTGTTCTACAGCATGCCAA
The DNA here is from genome assembly GCA_007922155.1 of Mesoclemmys tuberculata. Classification (NCBI taxonomy): domain Eukaryota; kingdom Metazoa; phylum Chordata; order Testudines; family Chelidae; genus Mesoclemmys; species Mesoclemmys tuberculata. Next base: position 1,034,899 of record ML675646.1, on the reverse strand, counting down.
AATTAACAAATATTTATATGTTTAATTAATGAGTTACTGATGCTGACATTTGAGTTTCCCTCTTGAAAAGTGGGAAAGTCCAGGAGAGCTGGTTGTATTTAAAAAAAAAAATCTTGAGTGCAGAAACAAACCACTTCGATGTGCAGAAAGAATAGCAAATATGGTAGGCGACTAGCTTGGCTTAACAAAGAAGTCTTTGGTGAATTTAAACACAAAAAAGAAGCTTACAAGAAGTGAAGCTTGGTCAGATGACTAGGGAGGATTATAAAAATACTGCTTGAACATGCAGGAGTGAAATCAGGAAGGCCAAAGTGCAATAGGAGTTGCAGCTAGCAAGGGATGTGAAGGAGAACAAGAAGGATTTCTACAAGTATGTTAGCAACAAGAGGAAGATTAGGGAAAGTGTGGGCCCCTTACAGAATGGGAGAGGCAACCTAGTGACAGAGGATGTGGAGAAAGCTGAGGTACTCAATGCCTTTTTTGCCTCTGTCTTCACAAACAAGATCAGCTCCCAGACTACTGCACTGGGGGGCACAGAATGGGGAGGAAGTGAACATCCCGCAGTGCTGAAGGAACAGGTCCAGGACTATTTAGAAAGATTGGACACACACAAGACCATGGGGCCAGATGCAATGCACCTGAGGGTGCTGAGGGAGTTGGCTGATGTGATTTCAGAGCCATTGGCTATTATCTTTGAAAGCTCGTGGCAATTGGGGGAGGTCCCTGATGACTGGAAAAAAGCAAATATAGTGCCCATCTTCAAGGAAAGGAAGAAAGAGGATCCAGGGAACTAGACCAGCCAGCCTCACCTCAATCCCTGGTAAAATCATGGAGCAGGTCCTCAACAATGCATTTTGAGGCACTTGGAGAAGAAGGTGATCGGGAACAGCATGGATTCACCAACTTGATTGCCTTTTATGATGAGATGACTGGCTCTGTGGATGTGGGGAAAGCGGTGGACGTGATATACCTTGACTTTAGCAACACTCTTGATACGGTCTCCCACAGTATTCTTATAAGCAAATTAAAGAAGTGGGGGTTGGATGAATGGACTATAAAATGGATAGAGAACTGGATTTGCTAGAGGCCTTTGTCTACCTGAAAGGGGGTTCCAGGGAGGATGGAGCAAGGCTGTTCTCCATGGTGGCAGATGACAGAACAAGGAATAACAATCTCAAGTTGCAGTCGGGGAGGTCTAGGTTGGACATTAGGAAAAACCCTTTCCCTAGGAGGGTGGTGAAGCGCTGGGTTACCTGGGGAAGCTGGGGAATCTCCATCCTTAGAGGTTTTTAAGCTGTGGCTTGACAAAGGCCTGGCCGAGATGATTTAGCTGAGGATAGTCCTGCTTTGATCAGAGGGTTGGACTAGATACCTTCTGAGGTCCCTTCCAACCCTCAGCTTCTTTGATTCTGTAAGTGACAGTTGAAGGAGCACGTTAAGGGCGGAAAACAATTGAATAATACAGATTCTTTATAAAAATGCAGAGACTGGATGGAAGGAAAGCAGGGCAGGTGGGATGTTCAGGGAAGGAGACTTTTAGCAAACAGTATCACCCGATTACTAGGACCTATGTTTATAATAGTATGTTTCACCCAAAATGTTCAGTGAAACGTGCCTTCTCAAGAGGAAACACTGCAAACTCTTGGGGTCGGTCGTCACGGCTACACACCCAAGCAACGCCTCCCACACCTACACTGCTATTTTTTTCCATGTAGTGTCCCTCGACCCTCACTGCTCTCAAAGTCTTTCCCAGCACCTTTTCCACACCGCAGAGAACGGATCCGGCACTCCTCACCGTAGTGATGAGTATGGACACAGCCAGCCTTTCCTAGTGGAGCTGCTCCACATGTATTGCCTATCTGCACCCTGCCTGACATGCAGACATGGTTCATTCCTAGTTATTAATTAAAAAGCCATGAATAAAAACGTAAAGCCATGAGGTCACTCAAATACATTCCATAGCTGCTCCCGCGACAGGTGCCCCATCCTTTCCCCCACACTTTTGCTTACTCCCCCCTTCATGCTCTCTCATTTGCTCCCCAAATGGCCTGGGATAAAGCCGTGCTACTTGCTCAGTTCAGGAGCTGGGAGCTGTGTGGGTGGCAGCGCCTTGTCTGGCTGTGGGGCTGCAGCAGCAGTGGGAATGGTGGTGTTTGGGGACCAGCAGTGGGTCTCTTCCCTCCTCTGGGGCTTGGCCAACTGGCAGGCTGGCCTGCAAAGGAGAGGGATGGAGAAGGCTCGGCTGTGAATGTTCATCACTGCCTAGGGACGCTGAGAAGCTCCTTCATTGGAGGCTTCCAAAAGAAGGCTGGCTAGCCATCCTTCCTGGATGGTCGAGACACAACAAAGCCTGCATCTTGGCGGGGGGTTAGACCGGATGACCCTGGCACTCCCTTCTCGCCCTATGGGGGTCAGGGCAGCACCACATAGCAGGTGGTGGCAGCAGGCAGCTGTGGGAAGGCCTCATGGGGCAGGCGCAGCATCACACAGCTCACGCATAAGAAGCCCACCGAAGTGGGGCAGAGTGTGTGTGTCTGCATGCTGGGGGACAGTGAGCGTTTCTGCATGCTGTCTCGTTAAGTTCAGACAGCAGCAGCTGGAAGCAACCATTCCTGCATTAGAAGCTGGTGCACAGACATCTGGTGTGCCCCATTCCCTCATCCCAGCTCAGCAGACACTGGTACACAAGCGGGGGGGATACCCTGTCATCAGCCCTCGGCTCCCTCCCTGCCTCTGCACAGCACATCAGGCATCTTTCCCCCTCTGCCCCTCCAGCAGCAGCCCACGCTGCTTGCCTGTCTGCCCAGTAATTTCCAAACTTCCTGGGGCTTTGAAAGGGGAGGGGCAGATGTTCAAAGGGCTGACCAGAGCCGTGGGACACATCTGGAGGCCATTTACTGTGATATAACCAAGGGCAGTGTCTACACCGATGCTGTGTCACTAACTTTGCTGTGGAAAGTTCTATGCTTCTCATCAAGGTGGTTTTATTCTGTTGAAAAAACAGGGCAGTTTTGTCAGTGGGGTGTGTGTGGTGTGATTCCAGTTGTGTACACCCGCACTGTTTTGCTGAAAAAAGCTGACTTTAGTGAACAAAACTCTCTAATGTAGACCAGGCCTTAATTTGTTCTTTCTTTGTTCTGTTGTTTTCCTTCATCTGAAGAAGTCTTCCGATGAAAAGGCATGCTCTGTTACCTGTCTGTGCGACATGTAAGAAAACTATGAGGTCAACTAAAAACACAGGTAGGAGGGTCTCTATTTCAGAATCACCAAGGTCTAGCACTAAAAAAAATAATGTCTGGCTTCCAAAAATTCACAAAAATGTCACAAAAATAATGAGATTTAACAAATAAACAAACACTTGGTGCTTTTCATTCCTCTTCTGGATATTGAGCCATGGGGGGGGGAGGAGTCGCCTTTTCAAGTTTTTCACTGCATCCACAAAGTCTAGAAATTTAATTTTTGCGTTCAAATGAAAGCTGAGGTGCTTCTATATTCACATGACTCCAGAAGCTGGGGCTTTAAGAAAAGGCAGCTGATCTCACATGGCATGTGATAAAATCACAAGAGCTGGCAGTACTGCAACTTAGAAGTTCACTCATCATTTCCTGTGGCTGATAGCAAACACTGGAATGATGGCATTTCAGCATGGTTCACAAGTCCCTCAGAGAAAAGAGGCCGGTACATCAAGGGCAGAAATGAGTTAGAGGCGAGTGACGTTTTCCCTGACATAATGGTCTAGGAGAGTTTCTTTATTCATCCAGTCAATCCAGGAGACAGCAACTGTACCTTCTTCTCTGAAACTACCACTAATTAGCAGCCTCCTACATTAGCCAGTGGATTTATGACTCTGTCTCTCTTACCTGCAGTACCAATCTTCCTTTCAGCAAGGAAAAAAAAACTGTCCTGAGCTGGGACATCACAGTGAATTGCAATGAGCACAGGAACCAGGAACAGACATGTGCACTGGGAGGGAGGGCGTAATATCGGCTAGTTGTGCCTGCTGCTCACATAGTATCCATTCCCTCCAAGCGCTTCTCCCCACACCTTGCACATGACCCTTAGTGGTTGCACAGCATTTTGCTAGGCCTGTGCCTATCAGGCTCTCAAAGAACGCTTGTAGCATATTTTAACTACTCCCCGGTTTCTCTGATCTCCCGCTGAGGAATTAGTTTAAAAATATTTCAATCAGCTCCGGGTTTGGGGCTTTTTCCATTTAAAATTGTACATTGCAGGAGTGCACTAAACCATGCAGTGTTTCTATCCACCAGAAGGGGGTATGGGCGTGCCATTGGCCTGAGAAGGGTCACACCACCCACTCGACCCTCTTCTGACATGCACCTTAGTGAAGTCCTGAGTCACCATCATGCTGGATCTTCAACATTGTTGTCAGGCTTGAGAGAAGTGCCCCCTTTCCTCCCACATACACACTATCTAGTGCTTTCAGGAGGGGTGCACATTTCTGACATAGCATGAAACTGGGTTGGGGGAATTAAATGAGGTCCCGCTCTCAGTAATGCACAGGGTTGCATGTGAAAGTCACTGAGGGCTGGCCTACCGTACTGCTGGCTTGGAAAATTTAGTTGAAATGGTTTTCTGTCCAAAAACATCATTACAAATCCAAAATGTTTCACAAAAATCCCATTACTTCAATGACATTTTCTGCACAAACATTTTATTCTACAGTGAAAAATGTTCATTTGTTGGAAAATTTCATTTTGGAAAACTTTTGAAATTTTGTATCAAAACAAATTGTTTCACACTTTATGTGATGATATATTATTTTCCATTAGGTCATGGCCTGTCATTAGTAGTATAATATGGCATGTGCGGGCAGGCTAAGTCGTGTCATATACATGACACATAGTAGACAAAATACTCTATTTTTTAATTTTATACTTTGACAATTATGTCATTATGACATCATGTCATATATATGCACCGCTACTAATACTGACACATCATGAAATAATGTTGAAACAAAATTTCAACCTTTTCTAAATGAAATTTTCAAAATTTCTATTTCATGGGAAATTCAGAAAATCATTGAGTTTGTTCCAATTTGGAACGAAAATGAAGTTATAAATGTCAAAACAGCCCATGAAATAGGAAGTCTAAATTTTGACCAGCTCTAATGTAAACTCAGTTTTTGTTCTGATTTAACTGACACCAGCTAAACGGATATCAACATTTATAAATCAATGCAAGTGCATCCACACTGAGGGTTGCGCTGATTCAGTTAAATTGGTGGAAAAAACCAGCATGTAGGTGAGCTCTGTTTGCTTTGGTTTTATGGCTCATCTGCCTGTGTATGCAGACTGGATATCATTCAGAGAGCGTTTATCCTCCTAATAAAGCCAAGAGTAATTTAAAATACCAGTATTGCCAACCTCAAGAAATCAAAAATCTTGAGTTGCACCTTCAAAAATTATAAGATTAGATGTCTAAAGGAAAGCCACTTCCTTGCAAAGAACCCTTATTTAAAACTAGTTCTAAGAAAACAAAGATGGCATGAGAAGGTCTTATCCAGCAGGTAGCTAATTCATGATTGCAAGAGCTGAGAGGTTTTTTGAAAGCTCAAAACTGTGCCACAAAGGGTGAGATACAGTTTTAATCTTACTGTTCCCAAACAACTGTAAAATGCAGACACATCCCTGCAAATTACAGGATGCAGAAAGCCGAGTTATTGACTGAGAAAATATTTCTTCTCAGCATAATGACATGCAACCAGCTGTGACCAGACACAAAGCAGCTCTTGATGAGCATTAGAAAATACAGATTAAAAATAGAAAACAGCAGCTCTGTTGCCTGCTCATTTAACTCATACTAGAGCCCAAAATTGTCCTCCATTATCACCTCCTCAATGGACTGTCTCCAGTTCATGTCATTGACATTGTCTCTGTCTCTTGTCATTCTCATTTACTCCAGTCATCTAGCACTAACTTCCTCGGCTCCTCATAAGTTTGCCACCTGTGGATGGGATCCCGCTTGCAGTAGCCACTACCACGTGAGATTTCTCAGCTGCAGCAAATCGACGATATGCCCTGGGCTGTCTTTTACACCAGCTGAGGCGGTAGCCCATGCAGTTAGCGCAGGAGAACAGAATGGGGGTGCCTGATCCCGGATCCACTCAATGCAGTGGTCATTCTCCACTTACCATCAGTGGCCGTAGGGTCAGTCCTTAAGCTGACACAAATCAGGAGAAGTAGTCACAGCAAACCAGGAGGTGAGGGCAGCTAGACAGGTTTAAAAGGAAACCGTGCGGCTGCAGACTTTGTTAGATATTAATCTCTATCGGCTCATAGCTGGCTTGGAACGCTTACGTAAGTTGGATGGTTCATTACAATGTAAAGCAATTACGCGTTTAAGTCATACCACCAATTCATGATGTCACAGCTGTTTCCATGGCAACAGAGTTTGGGACTGCAATGCACCAATGATGTGGTGATGGCGAGCTGGGGGGCCTTTATTCAAAGGTCAGAGCTCTTCAATTTCCAAGAGAAGAACTGGGAGAAATATGGGCCAGGTACCTTTTTCAGGTCTCACTTTCTGCCCCTCACATCCAGTAAATCTCAACTGGTTCATCTGAGGAAGCCCTCTCAGACTTCAGGGAAGGGCCGGGAAGGGCCGAGACTCCTATTCCCTGGAAAGCACATCCAAGTTGATTATGATGAACTGCAACCCAGAAGCTAGAAACCCTGATGCCTTGAGACAAGTCCCCTGGTAACAGGTGCAGACTATGAGGTCTTCAAAAGGAACATGTCAGCTTGCATTTTGAAAACATACAAAATCCTGTGCCTGTCTGTCTGCAGAGAGCACCTTGGAAACTGACTCCTAGATTCTGAGGCCAGAACAGATTATTAAGATCACCCAGTAAGAGCTATTGAGAGAACCTCACCCTCTGATTCTTGCATCAGTCACAACTTCTGGTGGAGCCATAGCATAACTTTTAGCTAGACACACCCAACTTGAATTTCAAGACTCCGGGGATTGAGTTTGTCCCTAGAACATGTTTTCCTCTCCTTTAATAAGTCTCATGGTGACTTGGCTCCGAACCCTCCCTGAATGAGCATATAAACTGACTGCTAAACTTAAAGAGAATAGTCAGTTGGGTCCCAGGCCCACACCAGAAGGGACCGAAAGTCACAGACACACATCACTGAAAATGTGGTCACTATGTTTGACGTCTATCCCAAAGAATCATCATGCTAACCGTCCTCAGAATCCAACAGGGAGGCCTGTAACAGGCTGATGGCCATGCACAGCTACTGGTTACACTTAAGAGGGAAGCGATGCTATGGCCATGCCAGTGCTTTATGCGTGTACCAAGTAATTTCCTCCCCAGAATTGCTAAAATTTTGCTCTGGGAAAATAAAGCTCAGGGAGGCCTCAGACTAAAAATTGCTTCTTGTGATTTAGGATCAGGGCTGTGACCCTGCTGTTTGTCACAGGAAGGTTGGTCATACCTTGCTTTAAGGAAAGCCAGGACTTCATCTTCCAGAGAGTGCCGCATAGCTGCCGGGACACGTGCTACCTCCCTCAGCAAGCGGCAGTGTGACTCACCAGCACCCCGATGGCCAGTGCCCAGGGAACAGCTGTTGCCTGACCCTTGCCCCATCCCTCCTCCAGCAGGCTGGGGTTTTATGGGGGGCGGTGCTGGACTGAAACAGCCGTGGGGCTCCAAGAATGGCAGAATCCAGGAGTTATTTGAGGGAAAGGCAGCGGCAAACACATGCCAGCAAAGGCCACCATGTCGTGCTTTCCTTGCTCACCTCAAACTTTATCTTTCAATTTACTGAAGGATCAGATGGGCTGAGACAGGAAACAGGACTTGGAGGGGCTGGAATTTGTGCTGTGAGAGGCTTCTCCTTTCACAGTCTATGTCATATTTGTTTTCTTTCTAAAACCAATTTTCTCCCAGATGTAGACGACACTGATTTCATTACAGACGCACAATGGCTCTTAATCACTGCTGCAGAAGGGTGGGGAGGACACATGGCCACTACTAAACTGCTGAGAGGGGAACGGGAACGCTGAAGGGAATAGGCCTTTGTCTGGTTGACACTTCGCTTTTGTTTGACAATGTTATTTGAGGCGCGTCTCAAGCAACACAGAGCCCAGCTGTAAATGCATTGTGGCTGAAAACCAGAACCGGTGGAATAGCACAGAGAGATTTCTATCTCTATGAGGTATTTATATGGCCCTGTCAACATATCGGAGCACCTCTCATACGCTAAGGATTTATCCTCACAAACACACACACTCCCGCCGTGAGGCAGGACCAGGCTATTATCCTCATTGTGCAGGTGGGAAACCGAAGCACAGAGAGACCCCAGGCCGGATTCAGAAAGGAACACCGATGTGGCCATGAGGAGTGTCACCACACCCAACTCGACCAACTAGAAAACTCCCTGGCACCAAGGCTATCAATACAAAGGATGGGGAGAGATGGGTGCATTGGTCCAGGCTGCAGGGAGGCAGCTCTTTGGATCCTCAGCTGTGAACCCTCCCTTAGCATTGGGTGCCTAGGTTGTTTTAGCAGGAGCCTGGTACGCGGGAAGGAAGAGGAAGCTTCCTTGTAACTTTTAGCCCAGGTGGGAGGGTACGCCAGCCAGCGTCCTGGTTCAAAACCTCCCCTACCTAAGATAAATGCTGTCACCACTGGGATAACTCCAATGAACTGGTTTTAATTATTTCTCCACAGGTGAGTGCTTTAACCACTAGGCTCCAGCATCACTCTCATGCAGGCTCTCTCTTGCTCACCCTCCGGCCCAATGATTCCTTCATTATTTATCCCCCGCGCAACATCATCAACAGGAGAGATGAAGGGAACAGCTGAGCCCAGGGGTAGGAGCGCTCACCTAGGAGGGGGATGGGCCCTGGTCAAGGCTTCAGGCGGCAGGGGAACTTGAACTGGGGGGATCCCCCACTTGAGTACCCTAACCCCCAGGCTACAAATGCAAAGCAGCCCTCCTCCCCTCTAGTTTGGTGCCTGAGCTGGGCAGCAAGGTCTGAGCATGCTGCGGGGATCGGGCCCCACAGGCAAGACAGGCAGAGGAAGGCCTCACTCTCCTGGCTCCGGGTATCTGCCCAGGGCCTAGGCCTCTGCATGCCTAGGGAGGTTAGGTGCCTATGGAGTTTTGTGAATCCCAGGGGGCTGATTCTGGGATTTAGGCGCCTTATGTGGCAGCCAGGTGCCTACGTCCTGTCATGAATCCAGCCCTACAGGAAGTCTGTGAGAGAGCAGGAGCTTGAACCAAAGTCAATTCTCCCCCACCCCACCCCAGTCACTCCAATCACCACCATGCCACTACAAAAGTGCTCCCCTGAGGCAGAGGCCTTGGAACGAAAGTGTCACTGCGCTAAGCAGCCGGGCAAGGGAGCAGAGCGACGCGACACGCAGCACGTTAAGGAGAAATATGATTAGAACCAATCTGAGATATGAGGTTGTGTAAATTATAGCCTCTTTGGCAGCAGTGGCTTGTATAATATTTACAGCACACCAATTTTACAAGCTTATTTATTCTGCTCTTCACCACAAGTGTCAGCTTAGCATAGAAACTGCTGTTTTATGTGGTACTCAGGGGCCCAGAGCATCCCTGGCTTAATGCACTGGAGTAGAGACAGCACCAAATGCTGTAATGGTCAGCTGGAAGGGGAGGAAAGAGGGAAAAGGGTATTTATTTTTAGCTTCTTTTCAGTACTTTAAAATCCCAGTGAAGTCCATTCGAAATGGAGCACCAATTCTGGAGAGAATACAGTGTTCACAATCAATACACAATCATACACTAAATCACTTGCTATGATGGGAACAGACCATCCTAAACAGTGATGGGACGTTTCATTCTACATGTGAATGAGAGTCTCCATTTACCAGTAATTTTCAGAGCTGGCCTAAATCTGGAAGCGTGAGAAAGCAATTATCAACTAACACAGGGCGAGGCGATGCAAACCTGCAATTCTTTCTCACACTGGAGACCGAGGGTTAGGACTGTCTTCTGCTATAGGTGGGTGAGCCAGTAGGAAAATTATTCCCACACACTCTTACACATTATCAGTGGCTCTAGATTCAGCAGTACTCATACCCATTCTGGCACGCAGATGTTTGCACAGATCCTTCGGGAACAGGCATTCATCATGCACACAGCTTTCTTCAGATCTAGATAGCTATTTGCACACAGACACGGCTGTTTATTCTTCACACGGCGCATTCTCATTAGTGTCCACAGGGCAAGAAGTTCAGCCCCAAAGTGCTCCCCATCCACTGATAATGCTTCAGGGAAGGCCTAGATTAAAAGAATTCGTACTGGTGTCAGAAAAAGGATTTAAAATGGATGTGTAAAGTCTACTGCATACCCTAGTGTGGTTTCATTTAAACTGATTTTAATTTCATAAGTAGGGCTGATTGAAAATGTATCATCAAAACTATTTTTAAACACAAAAGCGGGTTTTCAACAAAATGAATTTTTCTCCAAAAACTGTGTGTTTCCGATGGAAAATTTTGCTTTTCTGATGAAATATTTCAAACTAAAACCAAGAAATTTTGGCTAAAACTGGGGTGTTGTAATTTTTTCTCATGTCTCTGTTCTCCTCTATGGACCTGTATCCCCATCTGGACTACATCCCCCATCATGCATCACAGACTCTCCTCTTGGTGAGGGGAAACATGGAGTCTCTTGCCACAGTTGTCAGCGGCGATCTTCCAGCTTTTGAGGTTTTTCTGGGAAAACTCAAAATTTTCCACTGAAAATTTCAGTGAAAACAATATAAAAATAATTTCTGTGGTGGAACATGTTTTTTGTAATTGCCCCACTGGTCATTTACAGAATTGAATTAACCTGATTTCATCCTTCTGATAGCCTGCCCCAGCAGAGACCAGCTTCCCAGCAGATCAGGGAGGAAGTGGGCTATCATATTGTTTATCAGAACAGTGGCCTATCCTTCCTTCAGTCCCAAACCAGTCACCAGCTGGACTGCAAAATTGCTGTTGAGGGCAAGACCCACCAGCCAGGCCCCTGAGACAGATTCCGCCACCGGACCCACGACCAGGTGTCGGAGGGGCGCAGACAGAGAACGAAGAGCTGAGCTGGGGCTCCCTCCTTTGGTGGGAGAGAGGAGACAAAGCAAGGCTCGAGCGTCCAGGAGCGAGCCACGGGGGTAGGAGTTCTGCTGTCAGCGCACGGTCAGTGTCAGGCATCAGGCTGTCCCCCCCGTCTGTCTGGGAGAGAGGCCATGCCCCCTCGCTACTGTGCTCCTGCAGGCACAGATACTAGAAGGAGGGAATTAGCATTGGGCCAGGGGGCCTGGCCCCTTCTGCAGGCCACAGGCGTCTCCATGTCAGAGGCAGTTGGCAGCTCCTCTGGGTCGTTCCCGGGGGCAGCTCCTCCAGGTCATTGGCAGGCAGCTCCGGTAGCTGTTCTGGGTTGCAGGCCGGCGGCAGCTCCTCTACGTCGTTGGCAGGCAGCTCCGGTTGTTCCCTTGGGGGCCAGGCAGTGGGCAGCTCCCCAGCGGGGCAGTATCCGGCTGAGGCAGTGGCAGCAGCGGAGAGATGTCCTTCCCCTCTGGCAGCTCCCTCCAAACAGAGCTAGCTCTGCTGGCTCCATTTTTATACTTCCTGTCCTGCCCGTCAACTTCTGGTAGGACAGACAGGGTGGTTTTGGCTCCGCCCACCAGGGCTCTGGCCGTCCCTCCCTGGCCGTCTCCGGGGGAGACCATGCCTCCTCTCTACAGTCAAAATGAACTGCAGCTGCAAAATGAACTGCGACTCTCCTCCTGCTTCTGTTGCCTTTACGCCTCGCTGCTTTCCAGGTTTCGGTTACCACCACAGTTCCATACCCAAGGCAGTGCCGCCCTGTAACGTTTCTCGTGCGCTGAAGCTACGCAGTATCAACCTTAACCATTTTCAAAATTGTCTTAACCTTCAGAGCCAGACTCACCGATTCACTGTCACTACTTTGCAATGCTCTAGGTAGCACACAAGGAGCCTGAATGAACTCACCAGAGAAACTGGGTTTCCAGGTACTTTATATTGCTGGGACAGGGCAAACCAGCCAGAGCACGTTCTCCAGTTTCCTCCACTTTTCCCTGGACACACATCTCCTCCCATGTCTTCCACCCTGCTGCCTTCCACTGCACGCGCATGTACATTTTCACCCTCCATATACCCCACCATACGCGCCCGCCCCGTGTTCCACCTTCCTCCTGATTTCCCTGTTCAATGGATCTGATGCCAGGGGTAGTTTTTGAATCCTAAGTGCTTAAGATGAAGAGTCATTTTTTACAGTTATTTTTCTTAACTGGAAGTTTATCTGTCAGCAGAGGCTTAAAAATAAAATCTCCTTCTGGGAAACTCAGGAAGCATTGCCCTCTTTCAAAATGACAAAATTTCAAAGTGACATAAATCATTTGCGTATCTCCCGTCGACTTCGCGGCATCTCCTATGCGCGCCGTCCACACTGTGCTGCGTCGACAGGAACAGTGCTCCCTTCGACGCAGCGCTACACCACTTACCAGGGTGGTTTTCCTGCATCGCTTCCTTTGTAGACCCGCTCAGTCAATCCAGAGCAATCGATTTGATGGCAGCGAATTTGCTGCTGTCAGTGTAGACCCAGCCCTAGTATCAGAAAGCTTCTTCTCATGTTGGTACTTCTAGACTGTGATCAAGTCACCTCCTAACCCACTCTTGGTAAGATAAATAGCTCAAGCTTTGTTAGTTCCTCACTGCACCGTGCGGCATGCTTTCCACACCTCAGGTCATTCTTGGAGCCATTTTCAGACCCTTTTCCAACTGGTCACCATCCGTTTTAAAGGGTCGACACCAGAACTGGACATAGTATTCGAGCATGGGTCTCGGCAATGGATAAGATCACCTCAGTATTTGCCTGTAGATACATCCTACAATTGCATTCACATTCTCAGCTGCAACTCTTCACTTGGAGTTCGTGTTTGGTTGGTTATCCACCTTGCCTTTTCAGTGTGCCACTGTTTCCCAAGATACAGGCCCCCCATCCAGTAAGCGTAACCTACAGTCCTTGTTTCTAAATTTATAATGTAGCACTTAGTAAATCCTTTTTATTCAAATGAGCCCAGTTTACTAAACCATTCAAATTGCTCTGTATATTTCATCACTATTGTTCACCACGTCACCCCTCTTTGTGCTATCTGCAAACTACCAGCAGCGATTTGATATTTTCTTCTAGTAATTTGTGTCTTTTGCTGTTAGAAAGCAGAAGCGAGAAGGTGAATGGCCAGAGGAGCCATCTTTGTAAAGGCAGCCCATGGCTTCTGTCACACTGAGAACACTAGGAGATGGCATCCATTTTGAAACAGGGCAGGTTTCGTGGAATTCTGTGAGCTAGGATATTATACTTTAGCCTCAACTGAAAAAGAAACTGTCAGTTAGGAAACATAACGGCAAAAAATTACCACTAATCTTAAAATATTGTCTTCAAATGCAGCCTATGCACAAGAGTTCAATGAATTTAAACTATATGAGAAGTTTGAAGCACCTGTGTTATTCCGATATTAAGATAATTCAGGACAAAAAGAGAGCCAAGAAAGGATGCTAAATTTCTTAAAGGACCTAGTATTTATTCATTTAAACTCAAATTAATCAACAGATTCACTTGTCAATTCTCAGAATATTCATTTTATGCTCCAAGAGTATGTGCTGTAACTTTGGGGAAGCACACTGCATTTTTTTAATATACATAACAAAAAGCGATTTGAATTCCTGTTTTAAGTGCCAAACTCAAGTCACTCTTATCTACACAACCGTGAGCGGTGCCTTCATCAATAACCGTTGTCTCAAGACTTTCCGAGGCCTGGTCTACACTTACACGTGATATCAACATAGTTACGTCAGCTAGGACGTGTGAAAAAACACAGCCCTGGTTGACACAACAATACTGACAAAAATCCCAGTGTAGATGCAGCTATGCTGACAGAAGAGTGTGTTTGTTGTTTGAGGAGGTGGTGTTCCTACACCTGCAGAAACAAATCCTGCTGTCGGCATACACTGCATTGACAGGAAGAGGCTTTGCCGATATAGCTATGCCAACTCTGAGTTGCTGGTATAGCCTGTCTCAGGAGTTACTAAAATCCTTCCATAAAGCTAGTAACATAACACACAGACAGTTCTTCGTGCTAATGGTTCTATTGTGTTTGACAGTCACAAACTGCCTTCATCAGCCCTTCTCCCCTAATAGGATCGTTTAGCCGGCTGTCCCCTGCAGGGCCCATTAACACAAGCCAGAAAGCTCCGGAAGGTGGGAGGTCTGCTAATCAAATGTGCTATTAAGATCCTAATTCATTTCATTATTCCATTTCATTTCACCCTTAGTGAGATTCAGAGATGCTCTGTGCAATAGGGAGAAATATAATAGTGAAAAGTGCAAGGTCATGCACTTAGGGATTAA
>ML675646.1:1005255-1015485 GCA_007922155.1 Mesoclemmys tuberculata | reverse complement strand
TGGTCCCTTCTGACCTATGAGTCTATGAGTCTATGAGTCTATGAGAAATGCACACAGCTTTATTGGAGGGGGCGGGGGGGAATCATTTTCATTAGCCTTGTCCTTTCAATGTAACAATTTATTTACTTATTTTTAATGCTAAGGGGCATCAAATATGTGTAGCTCTGGCTGCAGGTGGATTCTTTTTCTAAGTGTGATGGGCCAGACAGAGACAGAGAGTTACATCTCTCCTCATAGAATCAGAACTGTGTCTTTAAGAGAAGTTAGCACTGGGACTAAGATGGTCTAAGCCAGCTCTGCTAACTGACCAAGGTCAATGGTCTCTGACTCAAGACAGGAGGTTCTCTACTGCACCCAGCTCCTTACATCCTGCTAAGAAAGACCAAATTAACTGTCCAGTGCAACCTTAATCCTGGCAGTTCCTGATACCTGAGTAGTTCACTTTTCTTTCAGTTCTGTATGGATTTATTTTTTTTTAAGACAGACGATTCCATCACATGGGACTATTCTCCAGAAATCAGCAGAATTCTGCATCCTGCCCAAGAAGCAAGGATTCCTGCATCGTTTCCATGTGCATTTGCCAATACTCTGTTCAATGGTGCATTGTACCCGCCACCTTTCAGGTGCACTGTCAGACTGTGGGTGGGAAAAAAAAGCAGTGTCCCTTCCACATCTGGTCACACAAAATATAAGCCTATGCCCCTACACATTAATGTGCAGATCATGAGTAGCACAAGTGCACATGCAAAGGGACAGAGAGAGGAGCAAGAAGATGACCTTTTTGTAGGGCTACCCAGGGGCTGTTCAAAATAGCAGCTCTTGTTATTTTTATCCAAAACTTCAGGTAATTTTAACAAGCTACAGAGAAGCCTCTGCTTCTCTAGATCAAATCTGCGCTGCAGCTAGTTGGGAATTTTCCATCAGGATAATTTTCTGACAGAAAATGCAGTTTCCACAAAATCAAAATTTTCCCATAGTCCTGAAAAACTTCAATTTTTCACCAGCAATCAGAATGAAATATTTTGCTTTTTGTCAGTTTGTCCTGAATTGGAATATTTCATTTTGTGGAACTGACTTGAAATCTTTTGATTCAAGTGAGTTCCACAAACATTAAACCGCATTTCCTAAAGAGCACATTGCCCTATGGGAGATGTCATTTAGGCCTTCAGTCTCTCCAATCAGCTTGGTTCCTTGGAAGACTACATCTCTCATAAGGCAATATTTATTTCCCACTGACCAAGCTGCATGGGGCATCATGGGAGCCACATGACTTTGGATGCTCCATGAAGGATGAGAGACAGAGAGCCTGGCCCACATGGGGAAATGGGGGCATCAAGCTTCAGAACCCCAATGTCGAAGAGGCAATGGGTCACAATGGAAAAAGGCAGCTTAATGTTGAACTGATTCAAAACTTTGGAATCAGTATTTTTGGAAATTTCCATTCATCCCAAAATTTCAAAATTCCAACTTTTGGGCCCAATTTGGAACAAAGACAAGTGTAGGAGTTTTCAACAGGCTGGACATTACAAAGTACAAATTTTGCCTAGCTCTTCTCTATGGCTTCATGAGCTACATCTCAGCGTGGAACACTGTCAGCGTCTAATTTGTCAGCTTTTTCCAGGACTCCAGTATACAATTCCCGTAGTGCGGCTGTCCATTAGATAGTTCCAGGGACACAAGAATTCCAAACTCAAACCCTGGGTTCTTCTGACCCAATGTCCTGTTTCCAGCAGTGGCCAATAATTGAGGCTTTACAGAAAGGTATAGCTGCACCCACACACTTTGGAGCATTCATCTAGGAGTGCACAGCTGGCCACAGTGCATGGGAAAGTCCCTGGCACTTGTGGAGATCAGCTGACGCCCTGAACCACAATGGTGGTGTAGCAAGGCGCTGTGGCCTTCCTCGGAGCCTGGGCCTGAGGAACAGTTGCAACCCCCCTGCTGGGCGGATCGAGGCCCTGCAGACCAGATACCCTGGGAGCAGAAGGGCGGGGCCAGGACCGGAAGAGGAGGTATAAAAGGCCGGCCTAGCTGCTCAGTCAGGGGCAAGCAGTTGCTGGAGAATGATGTGTTGTCCCTGAAGCTGCAGCCCAGGCCTTACCCAGGCCCTGCAGCAGGGCAGACCGACCAGGGACTCCAACGCCTGCCTGGGCAGCCGGGCCCTACTGACTGGATCAGGCCACCGGGCCTTCGTAACTGAGAAGGACTGCCAGGCCCTAGTAGCTGGGAAGGCTACCAGAGGCAGCTGAGTGGGAGAGCCCTCCCAAGGCCAGCCCTGACCTAGAGGAGCTGCCCCTCACTGGGGACCCACTGGAGCTGTCTGGGCCCAGTGTTCTGGAGGACCCCCTTGAACCTTGTGACCTGGAGGAGCTGCCATCCACCAACGACCCCAAGGAGTTCCTGGACCTGCCGTCGCCTAATGATGAGGGACTAGTAGGACCCCCGCTTGCCATCTACCCCGAAGAGTCAGAGGAGGACACCTGGCTTCAAGTCCCCGGGTTCAGGGTGGGAGGAAGTAGCCCAGGGGCAACCGACTTCAGTCGGGCTGAGCTTATACTTGAACCAGTCAGTGTGTTGTGGCTGGAGCCCCGCTGACTCAGTGGTAAACCACTTTGCCACTGGTAGGCCCCTGGGCTGGGACACGGTGGAGTCAGGTGGGCCTGCGCCCCCCTCCCCTCTTCCCTAGCCCCCTGGGAGTGCTTGGTTCCTCTGAACCTGCTGCCAGAGGATACCGAGATGTAACAGCCCCACCTGCCTATGGGCTGGGGGGCGACAGACTGCTTACCAGCCCTGCCCTGCTTGAGGGCTGGGGGCTATAAACTATTTCTCAACTCCACCACACCTAAAGGCTGGGAGCTAAAGACTCACCAACTGCTAACTTTTTCCTACCATAGACTAAGGTGCTGTGGCCTTCCTTGGAGCCTGGGCCTAAGGAACAGCTGCAAACCCCCCTGCTGGGTTGGGCCACATGCCTCTGCTTAGAGACTAAATGAATTCTTGGAAGGCTGCCATAAGAAAGATGAAGAAAAGTTGTTCTCTCTTGCCACAGAGGGCAGGACAAGAGGCAATGGGTTCAAACTACAGCATGGCAGATTTAGATTAAGTATCAGGAAAAACTTCCTAGCTGTAAGAAAAATCGGACAGTGGAGCAGACGGCCTAGGGAGAGTGTAGAAGCTCCTTCCCTGGAGGTTTTCAAAAGGAGGCTGGTTAGGCATCTGTTCTGAAGGGTGTCACAGTTACCTGGCCACAAGGGCCATTGAGGACAGAATTGTTCACTCCGTGGGCTGCACTGTAAAAACAAGAACATGAAAGGGACAGCACAACAGTGCAGCGGGTAGCCCTCGCCTCACACCTCCAGCATCCAGGATTCAAACCCGGATCCTCGCTTTCTCTGTGTGCAGTTTCAGCCTCTCTGCTGAAGCAGGCGGGGGCTGGGGTGCAGGCAGTCACCCAGCTGGGGTGGACCGGCCAGCCCGGGCCAAGTGCATCAGCGCTGCACCACTGGGGCCGGAGCAGGCTGGCCTGGCTGCCACTCCAGAAGTGGGGCGTGGGTGGCCACTGCCCAGCCAGGGGCTGGGACAGACTAGCTGCCCTGGGGCTGGGGTGCCATGCAGGCCAGCAGCGCTCCGGGGGCTGGGGCAGATCAGCCTGCCCGGGCCGGGCTGGGTCCACACTAGCTCTCGAGAAGGCTGGGCTGGCGGTGGCAGTGGGAGTGGGGGTTTGGTTACTATTGAGGCAGAAACATGGCTGAGATCTGGAGCCAGATTCTGGAGTCATTCTGGTTTTCTACCAGATCACAAGCTTCCTTGAAGAGAGGCTTGTTCTTCTAAAGTGCCACGTGTAGCTGCTGGCTAGCTTCATTCTCATTTGATGGCCTGGTTTTGTGTTGGATGAGAATAGGGAATTGTACCTGTCTTGGATAGAGACCATAAAACAGCCACAAGCATGTGAGACACCATCCCTCGGTGCTTGTTTTCAATCAGCTGAACTGACAGACTGCAGTTGTCGAATCACCGGGACGAGAGGCTGGGGGAACCCGGTGGAAGGGTCTCATAAAGTCTCTCATTTCAAAACTCAGGAAAGTCCCCGGCAATGTGACCATCTCGATGAGATCAGTTGTGAATGTGAGGAACACAAAGCAGGCATGAGACCTTAGGTTTGATGGTATAGCTCCCCCTCTTGGGCACTAGGCCAACAATTTATGTTACTTTAGATGATCCTACAGAAGTACTGAAGTCTATGGAGAGGTGTCATGTGACATAGCAAACTCCCTAGTGGGCTTCAGTAGCCACCACTAATTTAATGTGGAAATCACTCAGGTACTGCAGTGATGGATGGCAATATAAAACGCTACAACAGCTAAGTCTCATGCAATCCTTTCCAGCATTTGTTGCCACAACTCAGAGAAGTGCAAGCTTCTGAGAGAAGAGTATAATGCATAACAACGTTAGAAAACCCTTTTAAAAAAAAAAGCCACACTATCACTTGATAAGACATTACTGCACGACACTGCTGGGAAATTAACTAGAAGAGCCTCCACTGAATACTTTGGAAAGTGAAATGATTAATATCCAAGCAAAATCTCAAAGAATTTCTAATTTTTTTCCTCTTTTGATTGGGAGTCATGAGAGATCTTTTCAAAGGTCAGTAGAAAGGTGGCATGATGAACTAACTCCAGATAATTCAGCGGAAGCCTGGAGGTTTATGTATGAGCAGGTTAAATTTGTATGAATACATTTTAGACACAGGATGACATTATCTAACTTGCAGCTCAGCTTATATATCTCCTTAAAATAAATGAGTATGCCATATGATTCCATTTGGGAGCATTGTATTAGACACACAGGAGATTTTGTATGTGTGGCTTGGACGTGCAGGCAGGTCAGGCAAGTTGATACAAGGTTAGCTGAAAGCTGTTGGTCCATTTCATTCAGATGTTTGCATTTTAAATATTTTAGAAAAAGTTGCAATGACTAGCATTATCAGTAGCAAGAACACATATGAGAGATTGGACTCACGAATCCGTGCCTAAATTGCCAGATGGGGTCAAGTATTTGGATGCACGTATCCTGTTTGAACTCAGGACATCCAGAGATGTGGGCACACATGTAAATTTCATTTCATCGGTAAATATATTCCCATATATTGTTTAGCACAGTGTTTGCAGTGTTTTCCCCCACTTAAGCCAACGAAATCCTCTCACAAGAGAAGGGTGCACAAAGATAAGTATAAGGAAAGATCTCAATCCAGATCGGCCTCTGACTGAGACCGGGAGGGATCCTTCCTCTTAAAGCCAGCTGAGCCCTCTTTGCTCAGGTCCTACACAATTAGGTCTGCATAAAACTTCTATCCAAGAAGGAAAGGCATGAACAGGTCCAAGACTATTTAGGAAGATTGGACATACACAAGTCCATGGGGCCAGATGCAATGCACCCGAGGGTGCTGAGGGAGTTAGCTGATGAGATTTCAGAGCCATTGGCTATTATCTTTGAAAGCTTGTGGCAACTGGGGGAGGTCCCAGATGAATGGAAAAAAGCAAATATAGTGCCCATCTT
The DNA here is from genome assembly GCA_007922155.1 of Mesoclemmys tuberculata. Classification (NCBI taxonomy): domain Eukaryota; kingdom Metazoa; phylum Chordata; order Testudines; family Chelidae; genus Mesoclemmys; species Mesoclemmys tuberculata. The sequence continues at coordinate 1,009,929 of ML675646.1, read as the reverse complement.
CAAGAAAGGGAAGAAAGAGGATCCAGGGAACTAGACCGGCCAGCCTCACCTCAATCCCTGGAAAAATCATGGAGCAGGTCCTCAAGGAATCCATTTTATGGCACTTGGAAGAGAGGAAGGTGATCAGGAGCAGTCAATATGGATTCACCAACGGAAAGTCATGCCTGACCAACCTGATTGCTTCCTATGAAGAGGTGATTGGTTCTGTGGAGGTGGGGAAAGCGTTGGACGTGATATACCTTGACTTTAGCAAAGCTTTTGATACGGTCTCCCACAGTATTCTTATCAGCAAGTTAAAAAAGTATGGGTTGGATGAATGGACTATAAAATGGATAGAGAACTGGCTAGAGCATAGGGCTTAATGAGTAGTGATCAATGGCTCCATGTCTAGCTGGCAGCCGCTCACAAATGGAGTGCCCCAGGGGTCAGTCTTGGGGCCGGTTTTGTTCAACGTCTTCATTAATGATCTGGAAGAGGGGGTAGATTGCACCCTCAGCAAGTTTGCAGATGACACTAAGCTAGGGGGAGTGGTAGATAGCCTGGAAGGGACGGATAGGATACAGAAGGACCTAAACAAATTGGAGGATTGGGCCAAAAGAAATCTGATGAGGTTCAACAAGGCCAAGTGCAGAGTCCTGCACTTAGGACGGAAGAATCACATGCACAGCTACAGACATATTTGGGGTCGGGAAGGAATTTTCCTCTGGGGCGGATTGGCAGGGGCCACGGAGGTTTTTCGCCTTCCTCTGCAGCATGGGGCATGGGTCGCTTGCTGGTGGATTCCCTGCAGCTTGAGGTCTTCAAATCTCATTTTTGAGGATTTCAATAACTCAGTCATGGGTTCGGGGTTGTTATAAATGTGTATGGGTAGGGTTTTGTGGCCTGCCTTGTGCGGGAGGTCAGACTAGATGATCATATTGGTCCCTTCTGACCTATGAGTCTATGAGACAGGGGATGGATGAGTTAAGCAGCATTGTGCAGAAAAGGATCTGGGCGTTACAGTGGATCAGGAGCTGGATACGAGTCAGCAGTGTGCCCTGGTTGCCAAGAAGGCTAATAGCATTTTGGGCTATATTGGTAAGAGCATTGCCAGCAGATCATGGGAAGAGATTATTCCCCTCTATTCGGCATTGGTGAGGCCGCATTTGGAGTATTGTGTCCAGTTTTGGGTCCCCCACTACAAAAAGGATGTAGACAAATTGGAGAGAGTCTAGCGGAGGGCAACGAAAATGATTAGGGGGCTGGAGCACAAGACTTATGAGGAGAAGCTGAAAGAACTAGGCTGTTTAGTCTGCAGAAGAGAAGAATGAGGGGGGATTTGATAGCAGCTTTTAACTACCTGAAAGGGGATTCCAGGGAGGATGGAGCTAGGCTGTTTTCAGTGGTGGCAGATGACAGAACAAGGAGCAACCGTCTCAACTTGCAGTGGGGGAGGTCTAGGTTGGACATTAGGAAAAAGTTTTTCACTAGGAGGGTGGTGAAGCATTGGAATGGGTTACCTAGGGAGGTGGTGGCATCTCCATCTTTAGAGGTTTTTAAGCTGCGGCTTGACAAAACCCTGGCCGGGATGATTTAGCTGAGGTTAGTCCTGCTTTGAGCAGGGGGTTGGACTAGATACCTCCTGAGGTCCCTTCCAACTCTAATAATCTATGATTCTATGGGTTCTGAGTTATTACAGAGAATTCTTTTTTGGGTGTCTGGCTGGTGAAGCTTGTCTACATGCTCATGGTTTAACTGAGCACCATATTTGGGGTTGGGAAGGAATTTTTCCCCAGGGCAAATTGGCAAAGGGTCTGGGGTTTTTTGTTTGTTTGTTTTTTTGCCTTCCTCTGTAGCATGGGGCACGGCTCACTTGTTGGTGGTTTCTCTGTATCATAAACATAAAGTCTTTAAATCACAATTTGAGGACTTTAATAACTCAGTCGTACGTTAGAGGTTTATTACAGTAGTGGGTGTGTGGCCTGCATTGTGCAGGAGGTCAGACTAGGTGACCTTATTGGTCCCTTCTGACCTTAAAGTCTATAAGTCTATGAAATGGTATCAGCCTCAGTTGCACCCAACAAATCTAATGAGTGGTACCCAATGGTTTCGTCTGGGACGTCAATGCTGGGATCCCATCCAACAGCTCTGATGGTCTCATTCCGGGATCTCCAAACGACTGTCATACACTGCTGCCCCACTCCAGATTCCCCTGCATGAGGGAGGACCAAAAACTTCACCTTGCTGGGGAATACTTTGTCCTATCCACAATCTCCTTTGCTATCAGGTCCCAAGCTCCCAAACTATCCCTTGCTTAGAGACATCCCTACACCGTTGGAAACTAGCTTGAAGGGAAGAATATCACCCTCATCTCTTGAACTTGAACATGTATATTTATCACTCTTCCTCTTTCTCGCTTCAGTGTGTATATAATGCATTTACTTTTTCATAAGAACTTTTTTCTTGCCCTTTTCATGTGTCTTCCCCCCCTACCTTCTTCCCTCATCAGGATGTGAACTCAGCAAGATGCACGTTCAAACCCCTAATGTCTGAGCACATTCAAAATGAGTTCCCGCAGACCTCGTTAGAATACTGTAACCCTACAGCCATATTCAGTCAGGGAAAGAAACTGACACCTTTGCTCTCATCCCACCCCATTCCCTGGCTTCAGAGGTTTCCTTACCTGAATTAAACAACCCAGAGGCAGGATGTTTTATTTGCCTGTATTTTATAGCTCCACATTAGCTCTAGCTCCAGGACTTTCATTGTCTGATGTGTTTGCTGTCTGGGCAATTAGTGTGGATAATTCATATGTGCTCAACCACAGCAAAGAAAGATGTGGTGAGTCTTGGAAACAGGAATGTAAATCAGCTGCTAATTAAGAGACTGTAGAATATAAAACCCGCAGGATAGGAAGCAGAGAGACTGCTGTCCTGTCTGTTGAATTGTATTCCTGGTCAATCAGTAGCTGATCGTCTGGACCTGAATATAATCTGAAGAACTTCAAAATGAGTTGTTCATTTACATCCCTCCAGTTCTGATGGTTTAAATTGTGCTGGAGAAAAGCAGTAATCACACCATTCTCATGTAAGTCCAGGGCAGAAAGTTCCGGAGGGCCAAGGCGTTTAGTTCAGTCCATCACAGAGATGAGCCCTTACTGTAAAGTTTGGATCTCAGTTTGTGTCCAGATTCCAAACTCCCTCCAAAGTTCAGGGTTGTTTAGAGACATGGATCCAGTTTGGCCTGTTACACAAAGACACCTTTATTGTGACATTTGGGTCCAAGGTCAAGCCTGGACTTCAAATCTCTCTCCATGCTAACAGACGTCAGGAATGTTTCCATTTGGATTTGCATCTGGGGTCATCTCTTGTTGGGATAGTGCCACCTCGACATTGGGTAATGGTGCAGAGAACACATCTGGGCAGATGTTACATCCCACCGTGCTGTATCATGTAGCCCATTGCTCCCAAAAAAGCCTCTCTATCAACTAGGGGAGTGGTGAAGCACTAGAATGGGTTAGCTAGGGAGGGTGTGGAATCTCCATCCTTAGAGGTTTTCAACGTTTTGCTTGACAAAGCCCTGGCTGGGATGTTTTAGGTGGGGTTGGTCCTGCTTTGAGCAGGCAGTTGGACTAGATACCTCCTGAGATCCCATCCAACCCTCATCTTCTGTGATTCGGTGATTCTCTATTAAGCATGCTGAGTGACCAGTGTTATATGCTGAGGCTCTACAGTTTGCTGTCCCAGCAATCAGACCCATGCCCCAGGTAACACAAAATGTACTAGCAAAGAGCCGCAATTCATGATGGTTCTTATATGGTCCCACAGCTGCAGAACATTTCACAATGCCCCAGGAAGTAGGGATGTATTTTCATTCCCACTGCACAGATGAAGCACAGCAAGGCTGAGTAACTTGCTCCAGGGCACACTGGACTGTTGTGGTGCAGCATGGAACAGAACGTCTGTATTGAATGCAGGTCACCCAAACCCAGGCTAAGACCCCAAGTACTGGACTCTCTTCTCTCTTGCCCACACCAAGCAGCACTTACCATGGCAATGCATCCTATGGACTTTCACGACCACGCCTCAGTGCAATTAAGAGTGTGAGATTTAGGCCCAGCGTGTTCAGAAATGACACAAGAAGGCTTGATGTTCTGGAGAATCAAATGCGAAAAAGAGCCTGTTACTATTCCATCTAGGGGCTTAAGATCAAGTTAATCTGGGATTTACTCCACATCCCCTGTGGAGCGCAGTTCCTCAAGAAAGCTGGCAAATTTCCATTCTTAAATTCTAGAGCATTAAGCAGGTATCTCTAGTCAGTCATTGGACGGTCAATCCAAAGGTACTTAGGGAAGACCATACATCTGGCCATAATAATGTTCTCCTAGGCTGAAGCTGAAAGTTCACAGTTCAAGTGAGGGCCATTTGTTTCCATTAATATATGTTAAGTTTTAAATAGTTCCCAACATCCCTTGCACAGTTGTGATACAAACCTAGGTCTGGCTGAAGTTTGTAAATTACTCAGCTGGTTTGGGCTGGAAGGTTTCACCCTTGCTATGGCCTTGTAGCTGGTTAATCGGGAACCTCCTTCTCCACAGCAAAAACATGACACCTCAGCAACAGATTCCTGAGGGACAACAGAGACAAAATGCTCATAGACTCATAGACTCATAGGTCAGAAGGGACCAATATGATC
>ML675646.1:974892-1000255 GCA_007922155.1 Mesoclemmys tuberculata | reverse complement strand
AATGCTGAGACTGGAGAAGCAGAGTGGGAGCCCAAGTCAGACTGGAGAGACTGGTCCAGGGGGTGACTGCAGCAACATTGGCTGTTTTCCCTTCTGCAGCCAGAAGCTTGAAGCTGACTGAGCAGCGCTTAGCATCGGACCTGGGTTTTGGATCATCATAAGATGTAGGCTTGTCCCCAGCCCAGGAGAAGCCACTGCCACACCTGGAGTCTCTTTCCAGACATAGGTTTCTGTTCCAACCAGTGACAAAACCAGCCAAGTGCCTCACCCCACCCTGGGCTAGAGACCCCAGGGACTTCGCCCTTCAGACTCTCCTGCTTTGGGCCTAGGGCAGCATCCTGCTGTGCTTTTAGCTGCGCACCACCGCCCAGGGCTTTCTGCAGGGAGGCACTCCTCTCCCCACCCCCCCGGCAGGTTCCCACAGCCTCCGTTCCCAGAGAATGTTGGCATCTTCTCCTAGGAACTCCCGGCTTCCCCTGTGCATTGCCATGCTGTACTGTCAGCCGGGCTCTTGATAGCCCTAGGTGCTCTTAATTGACCGAAATGGGAACACCTCTTTTAGCACGGGGTACTGGACCGGCTTCGTCGAATGGGGCCTGTGACTGTCATCTTTGCATTGTCCTGATCTGGGACCAGCCTGCCTGAGTACACGCTCCCTCCCTGCCCCCTGGACTGTGGGAAGCCTTGGGTGGAGTGGCCGACGTTGGCACCTGCTGCACTTCTCTCCAGCGAGGGTGACCAGACGGCAAGTGTGAAAAATCGGGAAGGAGTAGAGGGGTGATAGGCGTCTATGTAAGATGAAGTCCTGGATATCAGGACTGTCCCTATAAAATTGGGACATCCGGTCACCCCATCTCCAGCCAGAAGGTCTGCTGGGTGAGGCCCTGCCGCCCGAGTGTCCCCGTGTAAAGGGCCAATGATGTCAATGGGACTTACTGGGCCCTGTAGTGGGAAAACATCGGCCCAAGTGTCCACACCAGCCAGCCAATGGGAATGTTTGCACAGGCTATGGAAGAGAGTGATTGGATGGAGGGGAGGGGGGCAGTTCCCTGAGGTCATGGGACTGGGTAAGAATGTGGTTTTTGTACTGAGGGGAGCAAAACAAGGGAGAGGTGCTGCAAACCCCTGCACCTCCTCTCCCCTCAACAGCGCCGCAGAGCAGAGACACTGGGGCTGGGGACCAGAGGTGGGAGGTGCTGCTGGCTAGTGCTCCCTTCATCTGACCACCTCCCACGCTGTGGTGGGGTGAGGGCAGATCCGGGGCACGGAGTCAATGCTAGCACAGCTCCTGAAGTTGACGTACTGCCAGAAGAGCAAGCACAGCGCCCTACCCGCCCTACAGTGATGCTCTGAGATCCGTGCATCTTCTTTCCCCAGGAATCTTTGCAATCTGCTGGCTTTCTGAACCATTCCCTCTCCCAGGAGAGAGCCAGTCAGACCCCTATGGGGTTTTCTGCTGAATCTCCCTTAGACAGAGAGCAGGTGGCCCGATGTCTGCTAAAAATTCCCATCTCCTTTAGCTCCAAGGGTCACAAAGACCGTGTGCATTTGTACAGCATGATGGAGTGCAGATGGGTGCTCTGTCTCCTGTCATGCCCTTAACCGTGATAATGTGGACAGCCTGATCTGATTAAGATAAATGAGTCAATTATTTGTATACAAGATTGCACGACTCCTTGTCGCCACTCTACGCCACTAATCACTATTGTGGCCTTCCAGTCTCCTTTCATTATTGGACACCTGTAACACAGCCCTGAACAATCAGCTCATGATACGCTGCCTTGAGACACTGCCCTGTGGTCAGACGGAATCAACAGGGATATTCAGCCATCATTTCAGCAAGAAATAGAAGTGGATTAGCCAGCATTTGGCATGGGAAACTGACTAGCCAGAGATTCATGAGCTGGACCAAAACGTTGACCTCCCAAGTAGAATGTCATTGAGATTTTGTAAGGACTTTAATCTCCCAACGAAGGATACAAGTAACTATGGCTGCTGGGTGTTATCTGAACCTCTGGCAGGGGAACTGGGCTTTTGAGCAGTTGTAGACACTAACCTTGCTACAGCCACAACAAGGGCTAGTCTACAAAACACAGGAACACTGTTGCAACACAGCGTTAGCACAGTTTTCTTGTGTAGTGTCAGTGACACCTGAACTGTGGCCCCTTGGACAGTCCTACCAACCGTTCAAGGCCATGACACAATTCATAGATCAGAGGAGACCACTATGCTCTAGCCAGCCCTCCGTGCATAACACAGGCCGGAGAACTTCATTTAGTGGGTCTTGCATCCAGCCCATACATGCTCATGGAGCTTCAGCGGGAATCTAATGAATATCCCATCTGCTGCAAGAAGGGGCCAAGGTTTAGCTGTTTGGGAGACCCACTGGTGTAACTGGGTCTCCCAGCTGGTACTCTTCCTCCTGCATTGTGTTAGGAAAACAATCAACCCCAGGAAGCTGTGATGACCCAGGGTTGGGTTGTCTGCAGTCTGCTGCTGTGTTATGCAGTCCAGATTTCACTGGTAAGTTTATTGGATAGGTGAATGCCTCTGGCATTGTTTAGGGGGCAATTCTGAAACCGGTATGCTCAGGGGAGGCCCAGCAGGTTGAGTTGGTCAGTAACACCATTGGTTAGTAACAATTCCACTTGCCCCACTCCTGCATTATCAGGCTAAGGATTCCATGCTGGCTCTTGAAGGTCTCCCCTTCGACCCCAGCCTGCTCACCGACTTACTGCATGGGACATGCCTTGGCTGTGGTTGAGCAATCCCAGGCATTCTTGTGGCGGTGCCATTGCCTCTGTTGGCTTGTGGGGAGAAAGATGAGGTCCAAACATCAGCCCTAGGAGCAGAGCATGTTACCACCAGCCCACTGAACCAGCCAACGTGTCAATTTCCTTTAATGCATGAGCAGATCAGGACTTTTTTTTCTGTAGACTCCTCACCCTGCTTTCATCAATGCAGGGCTATTAGAGGTGGAAATGACCTTTGGTTACATCTAGTCCATTCTTCTCTGGAACAGGTATAGGCATGTTCCCTGCTTTTAATTCTCCAAACCTTTAATCTGGTCAACTTTTATACATCCCAACACACTCAGTGGGGGTTTCCACAATTCCCTGGGGAGACAGACAAATTCTAATAGCACTCTCTGTTAGTTTGGGCTTGTGCTGCTCTGAAAGTATGCAATTGAAAGGTTACAACTCAAAGGCAGGGAATAAAAAGAGTTTCTCAAATCACAACAGATTGTGCTTTCTGTCGGAAATGCACATTCCGCCCTTTTCAGGCACGGAGTCGGTGCAAATACCAAGTGAATGCTAAGTGAGTGTTCAGAGTGACTCTTGTTCTGCTAGCGGCGAGAGCCCAGCCGTTGGACACACATTAAACATCCGCGAGATGGAAAGACAGCACATTCTGGCATTAACAAGCACTTCAGCTACTTCAGAACTAATTCCCCAGCACTTTCCAGCCGCGATGCTGAAAGCAATGTCCAGGGGCAGGCGTGCAGTGAGACAGCTGCCAGTGACTGGCATGAAACACACCTGATCTGAAGTAGCATATGCTGAATATGACAAGAATTATTAATCAGCCCAAAAGCCTCATTTTATAAAGTACTGAGTGCTCGGGTCCAGTGCCCAAAAACTCCAGCTGCTGGGTTTTTAGATCAGTTTATCCAGTGAAAACAAGACATGTTAATTACATTTTGCCAGCCGTGGAGCAACAGGTTCCCCTCAGAGCTACCCCAGTGATAACCCTACTATGCATCCTTAAAAAGGGTCTTCCCTTGTGAAAGACATTACCACCTCCTCAGCTGGAGTGTGTTATCTAGTCCCTGCTGGGTTCAGGCATGGGGGCTGAATTAATAGAAGCACTGCCAGTAGATTAACAGAAGTGATTATTCCCCTCTAATCAGCAGTGGTGAGGCCAAATTTGTCATACTGTGCCCAGTTTTGGGCCCACCACTACAAAAAGGATGTGGACAAGTTGGAGAGAGTCCAGTGGAAGGCAACAAAAATGATAAGGGGGCTGGAGCACAAGACATGAGGGGAGGCTGAAAGAACTAGACCTGTTTAGTCTGCAGAAGAGAAGAATGAGGGGGGATTTGATAGCAGCCTTTAACTACCTGAAAGGGGGTTCCAGGGAGGATGGAGCCAGGCTGTTCTCAGTGGTGGCAGATGACAGAACAAGGAGCAACGGTCTCAAGTTGCAGGGGGGGAGGTCTAGGTTGGACATTAGGAAAAAGTTTTTCACTAGGAGGGTGGTGAAGCACTGGAATGTGTTACCTAGGGAGGTGGTGGCATCTCCATCTTTAGGGGTTTTTAAGCTGCAGCTTGACAAAACCCTCGCTGGGATGATTTAGCTGAGGATAGTCCTGCTTTGAGCAGGGGGTTGGACTAGAGACCTCCTGAGGTCCCTTCCAACTGTAATGTTCTATGATTCTGAGCTAGGCTGTTCTCAGTGGTGGCAGATGACAGAATTAGGAGCAATAGTCTCAAGTTGCAGTGGGGGAGGTCTAGGTTGGATATTAGGAAAAGCTTTTTCCCTAGGAGGGTGGTGAAGCATTGGAATGGGTTACCTAGGGAAGTGGAGGAATCTCTATCCTTAGAGGTTTTTAAGGCCCGGCTTGACAAAGCCCTGGCTGAGAGGATTTAGTTGGGGTTGGTCCTGCTGTGAGCAGGGGGGGTTTGACTAGATGACCTCCTGAGGCCCCTTCCAACCCTCATCTTCTATGATTCTATGATTGAATCTATGACTCAGAACAGCAGACCAGATGGCACATGGGACCCCTGGACCCCTGGATGAGGAGCGTCCTGTGGTTGCGCCCCCTCCTGGTGAAGGGTTGCACCCATTGAGGGTCCCTCCATGGGGTCCATCTCATCTGAGGAGTGGTGTATATGGGCCCTCTCCTGTGCTGGAGGCATGGATTGCACCCCTGATGACAGGATGGATTGGGGCCCCAGACCCATCTGGATACCCCATGGGACCCAATAAGGCCATTGCTGTGGCCACTGACCCTGGGGCCAACCCAGGGCTGACTGCGCCACAGGCTGTGATGCTTTGTGGGGGCGTTGGCCCTCCCGATGGCTGTCCCCCCTGGGAGACCCCGGTCACTGGACCAGCAGCGCCATGCACATCCTCGATCCCGGGCACCCTTCTATACCGGGGACCGCCCTCTCGATGCCTCCAACCTGGAGGACGATGAGGACTGCCTCTGTCACCATAAACAGTGCCAGCGAGCGGAAGTGCACTCCAAAGAGCTAGAGGTACCGGAGCATTGTCTCGGTACCAATGACTTCCAGTACTGTTTGCCATGCAACCCGGCATGCCCTTTCGGTGACCGAGGTCAGCGCTTCTCTGAGCTCCTTGGTGCTGAGCTGGACTCTGGCAACACGAAGAATGACTGGGAGGGGCTAGGGGACAGGTCTGGGGGTGGGTGGGGGGGAAGAGGGCAGTCCCCTGGGGCTGGCGGGGAGGGAGGTGGTTGCTGCTGTAACTCCTAGCTAAGCTGCTAGCAAAATCCTGCTGTGCTGTGATCCTGATAACTAATAAACCCTTCTGACTGCCACGCTGGCTGTGAATCACATCTGACTGCAGAGGTGGGTGCATAGCCCCTGGGGGGGGATAGGGCTTCCCAGAGTCCCAGCCAGCTGTAGGAGACGACTGTGCAGAGACCTGGGGGCAGACTCCGAAGCATTAGAGTCCTGACTGGCTGTATCGAGAGAGATCCAAGAGCATGGTTCCTGGGGGACTCCGTCACATACGGGGAGCCAGTTAGTGTGACTACTACATCAGCAGAGACAGGGGAGTGACAGTGTTAGGAACAGTGAAGGTAGAATAATATATAGAACACCAGCTCGGCTATAAGACACTGCATGAGCATCTGGTGGGGGGGAACTCTTTGACCTGGGAGTATGGCCAGCACCAGAGCATGTGCATGCTTGTGGTTATTGGTGGGGGTTAAGTCTTTTCTAATGCTGCTGAATTAGGCTGCCACAGCTTATTTGGCAAATGCTGCATTTCTTGCTCTATTCTCTCATTTCCTTTCAAGATGACCAATTTTTGAGTAATTGAAAAAAATGCAACCACGGCATCTCTAGTCTTTTCTTTTAGAAATGAAAGCCCCAGCCGTCTCATCGGCATCGCCAATGACATCTCTTTTCAGCAGAACTACCACCAAAGCCTGTATTCCAGACTAGACCCGATTGGGTTCAAACTGAGGCTGTCCTCAAAGCTGTGCCTGGGGCAGGATGCTCTGTAAGGGCTTTCCATCACTACGTGGCACCATGTCAGGTGGAGCTAGAGGCTGTAGCAAAGCTGTGAGTTGGTGTAAGAAATTAAACACACAACAAGTTTCTCATTCAACTGTAGTAGTTAAAAACCCACTGCAATGCACGTCCGCCTCGTCACTGCGACTTGCTCAGTGCCAAAGATGTGCTCGGTTCCATACAACAAAGAAAAGGAAAGAGAGCCTCTTCCCAGACCACTTATATCTGCCAGATCTGCACTATTTGGGGGAGGTCTTTAAATGAACCAGTGTGAGGTGGGTGCCTCCGTCCTGGGAGAAGCATGCTTTCTAGCAGTATCAATATTTGTTTGTAGCCCAGGGGCCAGAAGATAGTGCTTAAGAACAGGTTTCACAGTTGGTGGGTCTTCAGCACCAGGAAAATGTGTTGTCATGCACTGCAGAAGGCTTGCTGTGCACAGCTCTTTCTACCAGTTTTTAACCATTCCGAGGCACCTTTGATAATATTGTCATCTACGTCGGATTGGATTTAAAAGGCACCTAAATCCCATTGGCTCTCAATGGCACTTCTGCTCCCAAGCCACGTCAGTGCTTTTGAAAATCCAGCCCCAAGACCCAGCCATGGCTAGCAGCCCAGCATGGCGGGGTGAAATTCTGGTGTCCTTATTCATGTTTGACATAGAGCTTGGCTACACAACAAAATTAAATCAACCTACATTAGGTCAACATACAGCCACCGCCGGAAATACCACAGTGGTTCATGTCCACCCTCGGCCATCCTTCTGTGGGTGATGCACTTCCGCCAGCTTAATGGTGTGGGGCACTGACAGCAGGCGCCCCTCGCACCCCAGGGCTGACAGCCAACAGTCAACATAAGCACTGCAGCATCTACACAGACACTGCTTTGCCCTAATTACATCAGACCTAAGCGCCGTGCCTCTCCTGGCGACGGTGTTATCGGGTTGGTGTTGTGGGCGACTTACATGGGCAGGAGCCAGGGTGTCGTGTGGATGCTGACAGCGTGAGGCGAGCGTACGCTGCCTTAGGGTGACCTAATTCTGTAGTGTAGACCAGGCCTTGGTGCAGCAGGTTATTCTTAGGGAAGTGGCATGGAGTCTCCGCCAAGCCGTACAGCCCAGCTCCCCCACTTCCACGCAGTGTGAAAGCAAACTCAGGAGGAAACTCCCCTGGGTTTCCAGAGCGCATGGCTTCCCCTCCACGCCAGTGACGTTTAGAGACTGGGCCGGGCAGGCAGCACACAGGTGGAGTCGCCATCACCCTATGTGTTGCAGATGGGGGTGGCATCTCAGCACCAGATACTGCTAGGATAACATGGGGGAGGCCATTGGGCACGACATGGGGCAGGACCATGCGAATCCACATGTAGACAAACCCAGAAGCCCAGGACCCCAACGGTGGATGTGCAAAAGGGAACTAGTAGCTGTAGCTGGCGTCTGGGTGTGCATTGTGTTTTGGGGCTAGAAGTGAATGCCACAGTCCTGACCCCTTGCATGAGCACCAATGACTGTGCAGGGCCACGTGCGATTTCACTCGGAGTGACTGCGGCAGCACACACAAACACAATATTGATGCAACGTAGAAGCGACGCGGTTCAAATGCTAACAAATCAGGAAAAGCAGAAGAGAAAGTGCCTACAAGATCGTTATCTCAGGCACACTGCACCTCTGATTAATTATCTGTAGTCACTTCTGTGTTCAGCACTGACAGCGTGCTGGTGTTGTGTTTCGTATTTCCGCTTCTCTTGTTAAATGTACAAGGAGTGTGTTTTTAGCACGCGATAGCCTCCCAAAACAAAATTAAATACACAGCGCAGTTTGAAAGAAAGTGCCTATTGCGTTGTCAGAGCATAAATCACTCGCTTTCTCTCCCCGCCATGCTGCAGAGGACGGCTAAAGTGCTGCAGACTAGGAATGCAAAAGAAATCTATTGCAGAAAAAAACATCATTCTCCCAAATATACATTAACCAAACCACAAGTGGTTTCTTCAATTTTTCCTTGAAAGTCTCATAGATTTGTGAGCTGATCTTACCGTCAATTGCCCATACAACTTCTGGGTCACATTAGGAATTGCAACAATCAATCTATATTTATGCATCACCCTTCTTGCGTAGCACAGTTTGCAGCCCAGCACTGAGATACATGGCTAAAACTATTGTCAGCCACAGACCCTAGGGCCAGTGCAGAGCACGTGCAATATCTCACAGCGCTTTCTGCACACCAACAGGGAGCTGGGATGCGCAAGGCCTTTCACTTGTGTTGATGTGTCATCTAGAGGGGTCCTCCGGCTTTCAGCAGTTACGGAGGCAGCACACTCAGTCCTTGGGAGGAGGCATAGTGCACCAACGGCATCTGCACATTCAGAAAGAAGCCAGATCCAGCCCTCCGCAGTACCACTGAGAGGATGGATGCACCACAAAGAGGTCTTTCAGGTAGATGTGGGACCAGCCCAGGATCTTGGAGAGCTCTATCCTGACCATAGGAAGTGAAAGGCTGTAGGCAACCTGAAAGAGCTACTCCAGAAATATGGGGCTACTTTATTTGCTCCATTCAGGGCCTTGGTGATCCCGTCCTGTTCAAGGGGGATTAGAAGCGAAGATGGAAGGGCTTACTGGCTTTTGGAGGTGGTAGAACAGGAGTTCCACCATCAGAGCTGTGAAGATAGCTAGCTAGATAGAACACCCTTGTTCAAATATCTGCCAGTGCCCATTACAATATTAGTGTGGCATTCAAGCTGTGGAGCTGGGTGACTCATGCCAAGGTGAGTTGAGCTCTGCTCCCAGAGCTGAGACAGCTTGGGGCCTGTGAGGTCATTTTCACCAATGTCTCTGACTTGATGTTGAGAGTTTTAGTGATTTACATCCTGTGCCAGCAGGGGAGTGAGTCCACCCAGGGGACACGTGATAGAGAAGGTGGAGCCAAATCATAGATGCATAGAAAGCGAGGGAGAGCACGAATTCACGCTGGAAGACGTGGATTCGCCATCACTTGTAATCTTCCCATCAAAATCAGACAGCTCTTTCTAAAAGATCTGCTCAAGCGGATCTGGAAGTTATGGGCTTGAGGAAGGAATCGCTGGGTGGATTCTCTGGCCTGTGCTATTCAGAAGACTAGATAGTCAGAATGGTCCTGTCTGGCCTTAAAACCTGTGAATCTCTGAAGATAACAAAAGAAGAGAGCAGCAAGCGTTAAAACAACTCAGGATAACATAACTCGTATGATGTTGGAAATGTCATTCTCTAGGGGTAATTGGCCTAATGCTATTGAACAATGATTGGCTCTAAGACAGAATTTCGCCCTTATTTTTCACATCATTGTGGTTCAATAGCTGGCCTTGCTTTAGCATCATTAATTTCACCCCCCTCATAGGCCTGCTTTAATCTAGTGCTTCTTTTCCCGGTGACATAGCTGCAAAAGCCATTCATATTTACTTTAGCCCGGCTGGCAGCACTAACGTGCCCGGCATTTCTGCTGCCCTTCCTTCTTCCCTGCACCTTCGTGGACCTCTTCTTTCCCAGAACAATTAGTGCCCAGGGAGAAGCAGATCAAGCTTTCTTTGTTCGTAAACTTGCCCTGCTGTTTCATGCATCTGTCTTCTTGCACTGGATAAAAGGAAAGTCATTGCGTTCTGGATTTGGAATCTGGAGATGCAAATTTGCCCACCTCAAATGCCGACATAAAAGCCACATTCTTTAGTCAGTCATATGAATAACAGCACAATATAAATAGCCTATTAAAAGCATGCTTTCTAAGACAAATGCTTCTCCTGTGGCTAATCAGAATATTTCCTTCACTGAGACACAAAATTAATATCGTTGCCTGGCAGACATAATGATGCTGAGTAAATAACCTGCAATTGAATTTTATTGTTATGATGCTTTTCTGTTGTTGTTTTAGCCCCAAGAGAATGGCAATGAAAAGGGAAGAATGCAAATAGAAAACTGTAAGTGCCTGAAATAAATGTGTGTTTTAAGTAAGAGAGAGAAATTAATATTGAGTCGTGTTAGGGTGCATAGGAACACAAGAATTGGCAGACTGCAGGCAAGGTCCATCTAACTCAGTCTTCTGACCCTGACACTGGCCAGCAGATGTGGGCTACTCTTCCCCCCTATATTAGCACTCATTTAAATTTCTAATAGTTAGAGATTGGTTCAAATTCTGAGGAAGCGTTTGTCAAAGCGTTTGTGTGAGCATTAATTGTTTTAACTCTGGATGTTCTTGTTACCCAGATAAGTGTCCGGTTGCTTTTTGAATCTTGCTGGGTTCTTGACCTTAGTGATATCCTGTGGCAATGAGTTCCAAGGTCTAATTGAATTCCACAGTCTAAGAGCAGGCAGCAAGACTGTGGGTTTGGGCTCTCTAAGAATCTGAGAAGCCATAATAATTCCAGTTAATCCATCGATTGAGTCTGGATTGAAATAGAATTTAGCCCCATGCAGCTAAATCACAGAGATAGAAATCACGTGGCAAAGGGGGACGTGATCTAGGGAAGAAAGCATGGCGATCACAATAGCACAGCAGACGGAGACAGACAGGGTAGCACAAGGAAACAAGGAGATAATCCTGCTGAGCAGGATGGGCAAGGCTTTCTGCTCCCCAGCAGCATGACTGTTGGTGAATTCTTTGTGTTCAGTTCATAGTACTGCCCCAAGTTTTCTGTGTGACCTTGCACCATTTGTAACATCGGTCCATCACCGTGGCTGGCTTGATGACGCTAGTTCAGTTCAGACAGGTCACCAAATAGCTGCCATTTGGGATGGTTTTAGGTCATTGCTCAGCAGGGCCCAAATTGAAGCCAGTCCCCTTTCTGGGCTGGTTTTAATCCCCGTGGAAGAGCTCTCTCTGTTTAGTGGAAGGAGGCAGCATTTCGCACGTCTGAGCCAGCACCAACGCACGAGGGGCTATACCGTCGGGTAGGATACACAGGGTGGAGGTTATTCAGGCACTGATTGCACGGCAGCCATTTTTAAAAGATGTTTTAAAAGACATTACATTATTGCGATAAAAACGGGCATTAATCAAGTAGAACCTCCGTATGGGAGGTTAACATTATAAACTACACATTAGTGTTTTTAATATTAATCAGTAAAAGCAAGAACAATGCATTTTATAAAATCTAATTAGAAAACTCATTTACTTTAAAGGGCCAGAATGAATTAATACGAAATCCCAGAGCCATAAAGTATTTGCACATAAAGCAAACTGCCGTGAGGTGAATTATGGGCTCTTCCTTTCTTTTAAAGAGTCACCTTGTGAAAATGCCATAAGAGAGCAGGATATTTGACTTCCTCTCATCAGAGAGACATCCTGTATTTCTAAAACCAACCGTGGGTTTTTCTGTAACCTTACAGAATAAACAAGGCAGGAGACATCATCTCTCTCTGCGTCCTGTGAAATAATCAGCAATGTATCATTCTGGCCCAGCAGTCATACCTGTATTTTAGCAATCAGAAAACAAAATAAAATACACTACCACAGAGAATCGATACAGTAAAACTTAGCATGTGCAGTGGACAAGAAAGGGGAAAATGAGAAAAAGCCACACACAAAAAACCTTAAGACCCACAGCAATTATCCAACACTTTCCCAATGCGGTAGAACAGGCATGCGAGCTCTGAAGCTGGTGCATGGGGAAGTGCAGATGCACCATGCCTCTTGTCCAAACACATTGAATCTTTGTTAGTTCAGCTGGGGCAGAGGAGCTCTGTTATGGGCTTGATGTAGCCATTTCTCGGTCCTGCCTTTTTTTTTAATGTTATGTCCAGTCAGGATGATGGAAGGTACCAAATTTTACTCCCCATCCTGGAAACCACCATATGTGACAGACGGTTAGAGTGACAATAATCACTCCAGCTGGGTTGTTCTCGCAGTAAAGCCAAGATGACAGAGCGCATTTTGATCTCTTGACCTTCGAACTTTTTGCACAGATGTGTGAGCATTAATAACTACACATTAAAGGCAGAAAAATCGAGAGGACCAAGCTGTTGAGAATTCTTTCTGGAAAACCAGGTCTAGTGCATAGAGCTATTCCAACCCCAGGTTCTGAACCTGCAGAAACTGACATATGGCAACCGTCTCTAATTAAAGGTTATGATGAGAAGTCAATACTGAATTATGATAGTGGAAGATAAGGAGGAAGAATTGCTGAATGGTAAAAATCAGAGGTTTGTTAGTTAACTTTAATAGGTCACAATTATGGCTAGCAACTGCGTTTGGACGAGGAAATACTTATGCCAAGTTTTGGCCTAGCCTCTGCTTGGCACAAGTGTTGTCTTTCGTTTTTGTCTCTTCCATAGACTTGTGCAGACACTTCTTATTCCTGCCAGGACAAAGATGATGGTTCATTATTGCGCTGGAAGATTTCAAGAAAAGGAAGTTAATCAGCATAACTCACAAAACAACGCTGTTAAAAGTTCCTATACTGGGGAAAACAAGTGCAAGATGACACGAAGCCTTAAATGTAAACAGCGAAAGCTGTGAAAACTGACACTCAAGCATATGTATTGTCCAGGTCTCATAAGACACAATGCTTAATGCTGATTAGAGAAAAGCTAATGAATATGTAATGTGCACATGTATTAGACCCCAGATGAATGAGGTCCCAACCCAGAGAAATACCAGACCAGAAACTGAAGGAATGAGACAGAAGTGCCAGACCAGGGATCAGAGGCAGAGACGAGCATCTTGAAGTGGTGGAGGAGGGCTTTCCAGAACCCAGTAATGTGGGCCCCTACCTGCTCCATCTTATCTGTTTATTGTCTGGCATAAATACATGTCCGGGAATTGTAAGTGACAATGATGCTGTCTGAATATTTACAAATAAAGGTGAAAATTAATTAAGCCTCGAGAAGGTGGACTTTTAATGCTGTTTCCCACCTTACACAGCCAGCAAGTCCATGGCCTGGAAATTCAGGGTAACCCAGTCACTCCAGGGCACATCCGACACAATTCCTATCCCCCTTCATGAGTACAGACACAGTAACAACCTGTTATCATTTATACAATCAGCATCCAAACAATTTCAAGCACACACAGTATATGGAGCCACAGGTTAGCAGCACTACAAAGGTGGGGTAGCCTAACTGATGGCTTGGTGTACTGTTCATTGACTCATTTCTTAGACGGCAGAGGTCGATGAGGATTCAGTCTCCTGAATGTCTACAGCACCAGGACAATTGTTACCTAGATATTAAAAGGACAGACCTGAGGAACACATGAAAACACCTGCAATTTATAGCAAGTCCCTTCGTCAACAAATCCACAAAGCAGATAAGCAATCCTGCAAACACCGAAATACCACACTGAACAAATGCAACGTGTTTAGCCCTACAACTGGCGTCACCCTCCTCTCCTGCTGAGGCAACCCAGTATGTCGGTCCTTACCTTCCTCAGTGTCACCATCTTCATCATGGATCTTTTCTCCCACCTCTCCCAGCTGACATACGGCCTCACGGGTCCCTCCAGGGTTGGGAAGGCACAATGTAGCAGCTGAGTCATTGCGTGGCAGAAGGGAGAAGCAATAACACTCACAAGCTGACACTTACAGCGGTCCATACAGAGGTAACCACTGGCTTGACTTCAGATGGTCTCCAGGAAGCTCCAGGCAGAGGCTTGTCTTCACAGAGTGACAAACTGTAAAAGGAGGCAGTGTGACCTAGTGGATAGTGCACCAGACTGGGATTCAGGAGCCCAGGTTCTCTTCCTGGCTCTGCCACTGATTTTCCGTGGTCAAGTTGGTGCCTCAGTTTCCCTATCTGTAAAATGGGGCTAATGGTACTGACCTGCTTTGTAAAGTGCATTGAGATTGCATGGAAAGCACTAGGTTATATCACAAAACCCTTTGGAGGAGCAGGTGGTCACAACTAGAATCCAGCTCATGGCTGGCTGAGCAAAGCAGGGCCCTGCACTGACCTCCATCGCCTTCCTCCGATTGTCTGTCTGTCTGTCTGTCTGCAATGCAACGATGTATGGAATCTGCATTTGCTCCATTCCAAAATCCCAGGGCATCTTCTGGGTCTCAATGGGCAGACCCTGAGTGGTTTGGGGGAAAACTGGAACACCAGAAAAGCCTGATGTTTTCAGGGAGGGGCCCACGTGTGTCAGGGGAGAGGGGCTTTGCTGGATGCACAGATTAAGCTCTGTAAGCAGTGAAGTGTGTGATCCTCTATTAATAATACCACCTCGATCTTATCTAGCTTTTCCTCAGCAGATCTCATAGCACTTTACAAGGCAGGACACAGTATCATTATCCCCATGTTACAGATGGGGAAACTGAGGCACAGAGCAGGGATGTGACTTAACCAAGGTCACCCAACTGGCTAGGATTCGCTATCCTGTCTTCTGAGTCCTCTGCCTGCTAACCTGAACCATTTACAATAACCCCCCCAAAATACCTAATAAAAACCTGACCATTTTCTCACAAAGGGGAACCACTTGGTTACTTTCCCACAAACTAAGCATGTGCCTATCTCCTGTGCTGATAGGCGGGAGGTAGTGATGGGATTACGTTGCCCAGGTTCTAGCTGGCAGATGGACACAAGGCTCCCGTTTTGCACAGCACTGATACTATCTATAGAATAGGACACTCCCCTCCACCCATACGTGACATCAGCAACTAGGATTGCCAGGGTGCAGAGGCTGCTGGGAGCTGCAGGTCACCAGCAGAGGCCCAACCCAAAAAGAAATGGCCAAAAAGCCCAAAAAGCGGCTGCAGTGCCAGGCATCGAATGGTCCAGACTGGGGAAGAATACCTGAGGAACCACTCAAACTGCTGCCATCTCACGGCTTACTAGCTCCAGGACAAATACGTGTGGACGTCTGGAAGGGCATGACAAACTCGTTGTGGGCAAGAAGAAAAAAGAACCCTTAGAATGGCTCATAAACGTTTCACTTATCTCCTTCGGGAAATGATACAAGCTGAAAGTGCTTTCTCAGGCCTGGAAAGGTGGTAGGGGTCCAGGCCAGAGGTCATTAGCACCTTGTCCCAGGCTAGCCAAAATAGTATGCAAGCACCCATCGGCATGAAATGAAACAGATCCCGTTTGTTATGGGAACAGAGGCAGTACGTACTGTCAACTGTGGTGATGCAAAGTACAGCCAGTCATCAGTCCTTCCCAAGGGCTGGGAGGAAGAAATGTTGAGAGGGTGTGCTCATTCTGTTCTTCCCAAGAGTTGGAGGGGAAGAAAAAATACAGGGCAGCTAAAAGCGGGCTGTGAGTTAGCCATAGGATCAGAGAAATTCTTCAGAGAAGTTAGCTCTGACTGCAGAATTCAGCACAGTCTTTCCTACAGGGCGCAGATGCAGCTTCCTAGAGACGCATGTGACTTCCTCCCCCAGTATAACCCCCCAGCACACTGCCTCTCCCCAGGAAGCAGAATGGCCATGGGGGAGAGGATCAAGCACAAGAGGCAAAGGGCCAGGACAAGCACTGGGAATAAGGACAGTATATGGCAGGAATCAATGGTCCTTAGCCACAAGGCACAGAGGACTGTCTTCCATTGAACAAAGTAGAGGTTGATGAGAGGACACGGTGTGGGGTGAGCTTTTGGGGGCCGCACTCATTTTCTCAGGTCCCTGTACACTGGCACCCAGTACTTTCCCATGGATTCACTCTCCATCTCAGACACCGATCACACCATCAAAGGCCACTGCAGGCAGTTCCGCTTGACAGAACTTCTTGGCTGGCTGAGTCTGCTACCCTATAACTAAAGCGGTTCTGATTTTGCAAGACTAAAACCCACCCTGGCACTAATTCTCGGCTGGGGCCTTGCTTGGGATTTACATCCATAGCTTATAAACACAACAAAATGAATACAGCAGAACCTCAGCAATACGACCACCAAAGTTAGTGACCAGTCAACCACGCCCCTCGTTTGGAACCGGAAGAACTCACTAGGGCAGCCGCAGCAGTGACCAAACAAAAGCAAGTACAGTGCTGTGTTAGACGTAAATGACAGGAAAGTTTAAAAAAAGATTTGACAAGAGAAGGAAACTGTGCTTGTTTCACTTAAATTCAGATGGCTAAAAGCAGCATTTCCTTCTGCGTAGTAGAGTTTCAAAGCTGTGGAAGTCAATGTTCAGGTGTAAACTTCTGAAGGCACACCCATAGCATTTTACAAACGAGCTCCATTCCCAAGGTGTTGGTAACTCTGAGGTGCTGTGGTAATTATTATATACGAACGTAGCACAGATCTAGCGCATCTTGCCCCATACATTGGACCGTTAGTTAGACTGGAAGCTCTTCTTTTATTCGGTTTGTGTGGCACACAGTCCCAAAGACTCCTGATCTGGGCCTGTGGCTTCTGGGCAAAACAAAGCAAGGCCCGGAAGCCTTAGACAGAGAAAGGCCGTGGGCCGGAATGTCAGGCAATGGCTTTTTAAATCCACACCTGAGAACTCCAAAACTTCAGGGAATCATCTAGGTATCAATGGGCAGAACCTTACTGACTGAGGGGCAGGGGGCATGGCCAGAATTGAGCACGGGGCCCAATTGGGTATATCGCTCAGCCTACATAAGCAAAAAAGTGTGACCTTCTAGTACGAATAATAACAACTGTATTTTACTACATTATAGGTACTTAAGGCTTGATTCAAAGCCAACTGGGTCGAGGAAAGCCTCCGAAAGCCTTTAATGGGCTTTGGAGCAGCTCCTGGGTGCCTGGACAGACAGATGTTAACATACTAGATAAATCCAAATAGGCAGGCATGGGAGGAGGACGTTCCCATGTGGGAGGGAAGAGGAGAGCATGCGGGATTCAGTCCTCACCTAGCCCCAGAAGAGCCAATCCCCACCCCCCCACCCCGAAAGGGCAGGCTGGGGGGACATTCTGACAAACATCTGCAGCACAGCAGTGAGACAGCAGCTGAAATAGCAGCAGCAGGAAGCTTTTAGCTCACATTACAATGATGTTCGTAACTGGAAGGACTTGCAGGCTTTTCACAGTTTCATGGGGCAAGGTCAGCGGCATGGATGTTGCTGCCAGACTGACTAGCTCTGCCAGTGCTGCCCCCTTCCGGCACAGCACTCCCAACTGAACACGGATTGCAGGGGTACGTGGCCCCTTTCCCATTGTCCGACTCTCCAATTCAGCCTTTCATCGCTTTCCTCGGTCCTGGTTACTCGGCGCATGGTGGGGCTTGTATGTTGAAGAGGCGTCTAAGAAAGCAAACAGGAAACAAGGCTCCAATTGCCAGGAGAATGTGAGAGCTGGAGAAAGCTGAAATCCAGCTCTGAAACACCTGGTTGCTCTGGAGTTACTGGTTCACTGGCCTTTGATGTACAATCAGCCAAGCTATACTCCAGCCTAAGCCTCAAATATTTATTAGCAACGCTCAGTGCTAAAATCAAAGCACAGGCTGCAGTCGGTGTGATGCTCTGTACCAGGCCCTGCTAACGCAGAGCCCATGGGTGAGGGGGGAGCATTCTCTGGCGGTTTGTACTGAGAGGATTTCAAGGGAGCCTTTGGGGTTTTTTTTAACCATTTCTCTTTCAATCTCCTAAAACGTTAATCACGGGAGTGACGTTCCGCCTGTTTGGCTCAGCTGTGGAATGATTCCTACCTGCATAAAGAGGGGAATTCCAGGTCAGAGTAGGGAGGTAATAGTCCCTCTGCAATGACACAGGTGAGACCATTGCTGTGTCCTGTTGTGGGCTGCACCCTTTGTAAAGGATGTTGACAAATTGCAAAGGATACAGAGAAGAGAGACAAGATTCAAGGATTCAGAGAAAAGATCCTAACTCTGGAAAACCTACCTTGCAGAATCTCTTTAGAATATCCGAGAGAAATGTAACCTTTACTCTCTCAGAAGTGCTGGAAATCCAAAGGCACAAGCTTTGACTGGCTTATGAGAACCAGAAGACACCTCTCAACTTTCAAACCTGCCCATGTGTGCTACAAATAATCGAGACCTACAGTTTTGTTGTATATTGCACCGTAAGTGACAGGCTATAATTTTTAACTATAAAGCTACTTCAAAGGAGATTTTATTACTATGCCAATGAAATAAAGGAAATCAGGAAGAACAAATTCTATCACTTGTACCCATGAGCTCCCAGCAGGGCTTGAATCCTGGACCTTCAGATCCCCAGTACAGACCACATGAGCCATAGGAGTAACTATAATCATCTGTTTACTGCAGCCACTAAAGGCACACTAATGCACCCTTTGCCAGTAGGTTACTCGACTATTTGCCTGACAGAAGTGTAATAATGGGGAGAACAGATCTGAGGGTCTATCACAGGCTGAAAGGAGACTATGCTCAACTGTGAGAGTCAGAGGTTGGGCACGTCTGAAAATTGTACCCAGACTAACCAAAGCACATATATTTGGAACAGTCGATCTGAAAGCAGTGTGGGAAAGTGGATGGCCTTGAGTCTGCCATATGAGTGGCCTGAATTCTATTGCCATCTCTGCCTAAATTGTCCTTGTGTAAGGGCTGCTCGCGCATTTTACCAAGAAGTTAATAGAGGATATGAGGCCTTGGCCAGTAAATAAGGGCAATGAAGTGCACAGAAATAGGAAGAGCAATCAGTTAAGGTGAGACCAAAACTCATAACTTTGTGCCTGCTCAGTGCCTCTTTCCCAAGACCACAGGGCATCTGGATGCTCTCCCTGCAGAACACTGCTGGATTTGGAAGCACAGCTGCACAGCCTTCATGACGAATGCTCTGCAAAATCGGGTATGCCTCAGAGCCCGGCACTAGAAACACAGGGCCTGATTCTCTCCTGCCTGGCCCTTTGCATCATTCCCACCTGTGAAGAAGGGCATAAAATGCTACCACATCAGAATTCCCCACTCACATTGCTGGTAGCATTTTAAACCACTTTACACATTGTGCAAATGAGAACACAAGGTGCAAGGCCATGGGAAATCAGGCTCAGAAGGTTAAACTGGAAAGGCTATTTTCATTGCCCTTATGGTCTCAAGTACAAAAGGTAAACCAATGTGATTAATGGTACAAAGACAATTGATTTTTAAGATGACTCCAGTTTTAAAATCGCTAGTTGATCGTGCCAGCACCAACAATAACGGATTTAATGTATTTGTTCTGACAAATCCCTTCAATAACACAGCTTGTTTGTGAAAATGATTTGCTTGGGTCATGCAGTAACTACAGCTGCCCAAGACTCTGTAGCTGTTTTTATAGCAACACAATGTTTTACATTTCTCCAGAGAGGAAATAATCAGGGTCAAGCCGGGTACGCATGCTCTGCCAGTTCCAGTCTAGACTGAAATGGGATTCTCAGATGAATATTAAAAACACATTGCATTGTAACTACCGTGTACAGACAAATATTTGCAGTTAGGAAATGAGCTCATGTCCTGGTATTAAAATCAAAGTGGCTAGCTTAAGTAGACAGAAGCGTAATATGACTTGGGATACAGCAATATGATGGGACTGTGAGCAATAGGGAGAGAGGAGAGAGCTGCAGAATCCAGAACCGGCTTTGTGCTGGGTATTTGGACATGGTTCTGTGGTGAGTGTCCTGGGGAGAAGGGTTTGGGGTTTTATTTTTAATACAACTGTTCTCTCTACTTCATTGGGGCTCACAAACTCTCTCAGCAATGGCTAGCTTCAAGGGCACACACTGGTGAGCCCTGGCCAAAGTAAGGACAGAGCCCATGTGATCCTTGCCCCAGTAGCTGGATTACTCTACTAGTGCATTCAGGTGTCCCACTGGATGGGATGCCAGAGTGCAGACAGCTCATGGAACCCCCCGTTCTGACTCAGCCTCTGGCATGGCTCACAAAGACGCCACACACCACCGAACCCCACTCTGTTTTGGTGTGTGGAACATGGTGGGACCTCAGTGCTGAAGACGTGAGTGGCTGGCTACACTCTGGCCCAAATTAAGTGCCCTCCTGTGGCACCTGGTAGTCTGCTGACATGGCTTTCAGTTGGGCCAAGGCGGGGCACCCAGGTCTTGTTCTCCACTGACTTACAGCTGGCGTCATTCACCCCTGTGCACAACGAGTGAGAAACACCAGTGCTGGTGCAGCTGAGCAGAGTTCAGATTTGGCAGCATTTCACATCCATTTTGCGTGATAGTAAATGACTCCCCAAAGGGCAGCAGAATGCAAAACCAGCCCAGGCCCCTCTCCCGCAGCCTTCCTTACCTGAACATCCTGATGTCCTTAAGGCACTTTTACTTCTGGTTCTTGGGTCACAGGCAACTGTTAATCACCAAACAGAAGAGCTGGGAGTAATGGACAGAAATCCAGACTAAGGAAGTTCTGCTGCTCATCACAATTCACAAATGAAAAGCAAATTGTGTTTTTATTTCAGAAGGAAAATCATTAGAATAAAAGCACATTTCTTACTGAAAGCGAACAGAAAGGGATGGAAAGCTAATACCAAATGAAAGGCTTTAGATTCTGGGAGACAGTCTCCAGAGGTAGATCATGGGGTTTCTTAAAGCCTGGAATTTAAGACCTTCTTTCTATTTTACAGGAACACTGTGTAGTGAAGACATAGATTATATTACTGTGCTTCATCAGTGAGTACATAGTTTAACAAAAGAAAAAGGTGTTTCTCTAGAGAACCTGATCATTTGAAGTCCATCATGCCTGTGAATGCAGATGTCACTTTATTTGCACTATAATGCACTAAGCATTTTGTATCTGTTTTGTGGTAACTGTACACCCAATACGTAAACTGAACTAGCTGAATCAAATAGCAGCCTTTCCTGTACATTTCAAATAGCTTTCATTCTTGGTGCTTAACGTGCCTTTCAGCTGAAGGCCGCACGCGTCTTCACTCAATAGCTGGATTTCTATGATAAATACTGTCACTTGCTGGTGAATGCTGAATGTAATTAGTTCAGTCTGCAGACTTGCAAATACAGTGTGTCTAGAAACTGAGAGCTCTGAAAGTGCGCCCAGTGCCAGGCAGATGAAGGGGAGATTTCAAAGAGGAGATTTCAGAACACCGTCCTCCCACTGAGGCCTGCTGCAGAATTGAATCAGCAGGTAAATAATATGGGGCCACAGACAGAACTAGTAAGGATGTAGTGTTATGGCCCCAATGCATATTCTAAAGAAGTGACAAATTGTGTTTTCAAGGCTGAGATCTTCATTTCACCCTCCCTCAGGTCATGGTTTGTAAGATGTCTTGTGATCAAACAGCTCCATTCCCTTATCCTCGCTTGATGAGGCCTTATTTCTTCATAGGTGGGATACAAATCACTCCAGCCAGCCCTTCTGCAATCTGATCCAGCTTGTGTCTGCACTCTTCCTGCAGTCGCTTCAGCTCTCTCTCCAGCTTGGCCTCCTGCATTCGTAGTTCACTGATCACCTCTGTGACATTAACAACGTTTGTAATGGGCTCCTTTGATACTGGTCTGAAGAAACCTGTTTTGCTAGCAGAATGTTTGTCTTTAAATACCAGCCTATACGGACCATGCATTCCATTTTTTTTATGGGCACAATGGTATTTAAGATCTGATAGTTTTAGCTCAACAGCTTCTGTTATTGTCCTGACAGCAGCAGAAAACTCCCTTTCATCTGGTAGCTGTCTTTCTCTTGATTTGACCTGTAGAGAGAAAAGCATGGTCAGGCTTATGAGCAGAATTCCTCACTCCAGACATCAATGCAAAATGTCAAGGCTAGAGTTTGATCTACCAGAGAGGCTCTGTTTTACAATTAGCCATAGTAAGTAGAAGCAGTGACAGAGTTCAGAGTGTAAACCTCTGTGCGTTTACTGACAAATCTTCAAAACCCTTCCTCCTCCTCTGATTGATAAAGGGCAATTTGTTCTCCACTCCACCTCTTATGGCAGTTACAAAGCATGGGTGGGTTTGAGCCTGCAGTCAGATAAGGTGTATGTGAAAATGGGCATGGCCTGTTTTTCCATTCATGCCTGTACAAAGGATGTGTAAAACACTACTATTGTGACAAGTGTGACTGCACAAGGGGCAGGGTACTGAGGAACTATGATCGCGGTGAAAGAGAGCTGAACCAAAGAAGGACTCTCTATAAGGCTTTAATATAGGCCAACCGAGAGTATTTTACATGAAAGGGCTGTGTGCTATACTCACTGTGCTGTAACTAGCTGGTGATAAAACGATGTGATACTCAGAGTTTGCCAAGGGCCAAAGTAATACAAGCTATACTAATGACTATGGGCCCAATCCTCAAATACATACACAAATGAGTAACTTTACCCACAGGAACAGAGCCACTGAAGTCAGTGTGTCTACCTGCATTAATCAAGTCACTTAAGAACGTGCATGCAGCAAGGGGCCCTTCAACAGCAGCTTCAGGCCTCCTGGCCAAGGGGTAAATAAAGACTTGTTAGGCAGATGCAGAGAGAGGGCAAATGCCCCTGCTCTTTGCAACAACTCCCACAAATAGACTGTTCATCACAAAACTAACAGCACAGCATTTCTTCAGAGACCATTCACACACTAGGACAAAGAACGTGTAAGATTATGCAACAATGTCTGGTAACTCCTGACACCCACTGCCAACGGAATGCACATCTCTTCTTACCAGTTTCTTTGCCAGGTTTGCTTGCTTTGGTTTAGTTTCCAGAGCATGCGTTTTGTGAAGGGAGAGAAGAGTAGGAGATAGCCCACCGCTCTCCACTGCTGACAACGATACATTACTGCTCATGTTTAGAAGAATAACATTAAAACGCCTGGAGGTTCTATACAGGACTTGCTAAAATCAGGAAATACTAGAATTATTCAAAGTTGGAGTAGGATCAACCCAAGTGCTTGATTGTCTTCCTGTGCTTACATCAGTAAGTCATTCAGCATAGTGCACTTGGTTCTGCTGTTGAACTCTGTGCCTCCACAAGAGAGGGACTTTTCTGCACAGCATGCATTTGATGCAAATATCAACTCTTTGCCCTTTAAGCAAAAAGCCTTTTTGTAGCACTCTCAACTCAAAGCCAGGATTCTTTTTTTCTCTACAACAAATGCCTTGCAGAGCTTCGCTCAAAGTCTTGGATACAATTATACACACTCTTTAGTCCCTGCTCACTGTGGTTTGTTATTCATCGTGTTCACTTACAGGAGTTGGGATTACCTATATTTGGTTCTGACTTAAGGTTTGTCGGCCTAAGAGACCAATCACACCCACCATGGAGTGGGTTTCTGGAAGAGTGACATTTCTTTTTATTGGGTTAGACATCACCACATTGTTTCAGTAGATTATTTAATTGCCATCTAGTTAACAGTGTTGCTTTAATTTGCAAATACATCCCTAAGGCATACAGACTCGGAGTCCCTGATGCTGGCTGCTAAACAGTGGGAATGGGAACAGCTACCTACAGGCCCTTTAGTTCTCATTACAGACTGCTGACGGGTTTGCTAATTGTCCTGATGCTGGTGACAATGTCCTCTTTTTCCCAAAGAGTACCCATCCCTCACCTCAATAGGACATAAGAGTGTAATGAAATTTGGAAGAAGCCACAAGCAAAAATTTAAGCACCTGCAAATGTATGCAAAATATTTGCAAACAAGTCAATTTTCAAGTTAAGAAAAAAGTGGTGCGCGGTAGTGGCCAAGTGTACGTGATATACTCAAAGGTGCATGCAGCAGGTTTAATACAAACAAGAATACCATTTCACACAACACATAATTAACCTGTGGAACTTACTGTCATGGGATGTTGTGATAGCAAAAGGATAAGCGGGTTCAAAAAATAATTAAGTGAGTTCACGGAAGAGAGGACCATCAATGGCTGCTAGCCGAGATGGTCAAGGACACAGTGACCCCATGCTTAGAGCGGCTCTACACTTCTGACTGACAGAAGCTGGGAGGGGGAAGACAGAGGTAGAGCTCTCCAAAGTTGCCCTGTTCTGTACACGCCCCCTCAAGAAATGGCCACCGTCACGGATAAATGGGCCATTAGTCTGATAGATTATGACAGTTCTTATGGTTCTTACAGTCTTATGCACAATAATACATTAATCAAATTACTGTAGGCTTCTTTGTGGAATTTCCCTCCACTTATAGCATGTGTACCATAGACAGAACAGTAGGATTGTGAGAGAGTTTCTGGTGGGGTTTCTATCCAGTTTATCACTCCAGGGAAAGAGTTAAGTTAAACCTTCCCATACACTGAGGTGTGTTGGTGTCAGCACTATTTAGTTAACCTTAGCTAGTGATTCCCATATTTTTTGTAAAATGTGGTGTGCAGAATGGTACATTTCCTTTGGACTAGACTGAACAACCTTATCTACCAGCTAACAGAGAGTTTGGAAACAGAAGTGTAAATATTTAAGATGAAAGAGCTAATAGGCCATTGAGCTGTGTTCTGTGCCCACTACAGGATTACTCCCTGGAGCACATTTTCTAGCACTTTGTCTAATCTACTTTTAAGCATTCCAACCAATGGAGCCTTGAAAATTGTATTTATCCCTGCCCATGATAAATTAAACCCCCTTTAATCCCGCTCCCATACTGATACTGGCTGAAATTCTAGCCCCCTTGAAGTCAATAGCAAAAGGCCAGGATTGCACCCAATGCATTTATATCAAGCCTTTCATCTGATTATCTTAAAGTGGTCCATGGATAATTAATCTATCCTCTCCACACTTGTACAAAATGAGCACCGCCCCCTTCTAATACCAGCAGTGAAATCAAGTAGGAAAAATTCCTGACAATTTTTTATCACACACAAAGTGCTTTATCAATGCAGAGCCTTCTGCTAAATTGGCCTGTGTGCTTGTTAAGGTGCTCAAGTACAGAAGGACTTGGTCTTGTGTTCAAACAACACAAAAAAACCAAACGGACACAAATGCACACCCACCCCCACAGATGAATCCCAGAACATATCGTGGCTAAAAGAAAGTCTGAGGACCAATTTTCTGACACAGATTTAGAAACCGAACTGAAAAAATAAAGAATTCATGGGCTATCAGGTCTCTCCCTGCTTAACATGAATAAATGGTAAGTGAAGTCTGTACACAGGGAATTTAACAATTTGGAATACTGGCGGGGAAATGCTCCTCTTACTTGTATAATGCAAAACATGCTATTTTGGAATGACAGGCTCATGCAGGACATTTGCTGGCCTGGCAGATACATTTTCTAAATGGAACACTTGTTTTTTCATGCTCTTTACTAACCAAAAGGAGAGAATTTTTATTAACT
>ML675646.1:893588-969892 GCA_007922155.1 Mesoclemmys tuberculata | reverse complement strand
GGTAGGTTTACAGCACTTCTTGAGATAGATTGTTCATTCCAGTACAATGGGCACTGAATTTCAAATGATTAAAGTAATGTTTAATTTTACTGCCATGATGCAGGGCCCTCTGTAATGACACATACAACACGACTATTCTATCTGCAAATCAGCCAGGACAGTAAACCTGTAACAACAGTACCGGCCATTCTACCGTGGGAAAGGCCCTATATATTTATTAGTAAAGTGCACCTAAATTTTACAGCAAGGCCCCTACTTTCTGGGGCAGTGTTAAATGAATTCAAAAAGGGAGGTTTTCAAAGAATTAAATATGAAATCAGATAATGCATCCAGCACAGCACTACTCATGTCATTTAGGACTGGAAGGGATTAGGAAGGCGAGTTCGGTTTTTTTTGCACTGAGGAGCTGGCTGAAGATTTTGATAATGAGTAGACTGGATAGCAAAGTCCACAGCCAATTGCAGAATGCACTAGTTGCTGTCTAGAGATTTTACAGCATGAAGGTGAGTTACCTGACCTTAATGCAGTTTGTTTCTCTCACTTTTTGTACCTTGCAGGCTCAAGGAAATTTCAGCAGCCTCCTCCTGTATGCTTAGTTAATTGCTGCTCGTTAGGCTGTCTGTGCTTTCCATTAGTCATCAAATCCTGATTATTCTGGACTGAAAAACAAATCTCAGCAGACCCCCCCACTTTATATTAAACAAACACATTAAAAAAGATAAGGATCCTCAGCACTTTAATTCATCAGAATCAGATGAATGGCTCATCTAGTCCAGGGTTCTGAATCCTTTCAGTTTCGATCTACCAGCTGCAACTGACGTTCACAATGTACTATGCAGCGCAGTATGACAGCCGCTGTGCATCCTCTCTGAATAAAGTAAGTGATAATCATACAGAGCCCACTTCACTTTCAAGGAGCCCAGAGTGTTTTAAAGAACCAGCCACAGAATACATCACCCACCAGTGACATGCAGCCACCTCTGGAATGGAGCAAAGCATGCATGTAACAGCTCACAGTGACACTTTACAAGAGATTAGTACAGGAAAAAATGGAAAAAACAGGTTACAAAATATTCAAGTCAGTAGGGCTTGATGAAATTCACCATAGGGTACTTAAGGAACTAGTTGAAGCCACCTTGGAACTGTTAGTGATTATCTTTGAAACCTCATGGTGGACAGGTGAGGTCTCACAGGATGAGGAGGGCAAACATGGTACCGATCTGTAAAAAGGGAGTAAAGAGGACCTGGGGAATTATAGTCCAGTCAGCCAAACTTCAATACCTGGAAAGATACTGCAACAAATTATTAAACAACCAATCTGTAAGAAGCTAAATGCTAATAGGGTTATAAGTAATAAGAAACACGGATTTGTCAAGAACAAATGATGCAAATCAACCTAATTTCCTTCTTTAATGGATAACGAATGAGTGGAATGATATATATCTTGAGTTTAATAAGGCTTTTGTCACTGTCCCACATGACACTCACATAAACAAACTAGGGAAATGTGGTCTAGATGAAATTACTCCAAGACTACTCATGCAAGTAAAGTTAAGCATCTGCTTGCTTGCAGGATCAGGGCCATATGTCCCTTCTAAAAATATTTTACCCTATCTAACATAACCCTGGATGTTCTCATTATCTCATTATCCAACAGGCAAATCCTGGATTGTGTTATACATCAACTTCTACCATTTTTAAAATGTGCTGCCTTTCATTAAGTGTTCACTTGTTCTTGTGGCATCAGAGCTGGTAAGTAGGAGCACTTGATTAACCTCCTCTAGACCATTCATTATTTTGCCATTTCTTCTCCCCAATATAAGCAGTCCCAGTCTCTTCAGTCTCTCCTCCTAACAATTGCTTGAACAAGCTCTTTTAATTTTTCCCCAGAAATCAGCTCTTTGAGCCCTTCATTAGTTTTGGCTGAGCTTTTTTGAACTCCCTCATTTGTCCGCATCTTGCTGGTAACAAGGTCCCTAGAAATTAATGGCTGATTGTGAGAGGGCCTTATTGGCTACATCAGTATTTAATTTGCTCAGAAATAGGCCAAATCATGCAGCTCCCATTCATCCTGCTTTTACTTACACAGAACTGGGTCAACATGTGAGATATCCCAAAGCAGTGAGGGTTAGGCACCACTATACGACATTATTTAGATCATTTTCAATAATAATTGTCAACTGAACTGACTACCTTCCAGCTGCAGAAAGACAAATTAACATCTCAGCTTGTTCAACAGTTTCACATGGTAGCCCAAAAGCTGCAGCCTGTAGCAGAGCGCCTCTGCAGCTTGCAGTTGTGTACCTGAATGCTGATGCTACTAAGTAAGGATGAAGTTTAAATCTGAGCAGCGATGCAGGTCTTTGAATTCCCATCAGAGGAAAAGACATGTGTGGGGGTGGCTGGGAGAGTTTCTATTCTGCAAGTGGATTGTTGCCAGTTTAAAGGAAAGATAGTTAGTGATAATATTAGTTAGTGTCACTTCCAAGAGTAGATGGGGTGTGCTGGGAGAAGACTCCTCCTCTGATTTTTAAACTGCATTCTCTTTTACCAGCTGCAGCCATTCCCAGGCCTTTTGTAGGAAGCTATTTCAGGATATCGGAATGTTACCGTTCAGAAAACAAACTGCAGCAAGCCTAAAAACAGTAAATGTTCCACCTCCACTGGTCATCATCCCTCATTGCCACTGATCCTCCTCTCACCCCACTGCCTATGACATGAAAAAATGTCTGACTCCCAGCCTTTTGAATACATACATTACAATAGTACGGTGTGACGAAGTGGGAGGATTTTCCTGTGTTTTAATGGTTTGCATGAATAGTGTGGGTGTGTCTCAGTTTCCCGTATGTGCTGCATGTTTTACGAGGTGGAGGGAGAGGGTGTTTGTAGTTGCTGAGGACCAGGTGTGATCCTGGATGCTCGCCTAGAGATTGGGTACCCCACCAACTGTTGACCAAGGAGCCCTCCCCATCATGGAAATTGTCCCAGTTTTGGCCAGTGGGAGGACAAAGGGCTGTGGAAGAGGAGCCCAGTGACCTAACCAGCAGATTTCAAGCAGTGGAGGAACAAAGGATGGAAGCAAGAGACCTGGTTGCCTGGGATGGAAGACAAAGGACAAAGGCGGGACTGCTGGGGAAGGCAATATAGGAGGATCAACTGGAATGAGGGGCTTCCTTTGGACTGGGGACTGACAGAAGCCTGAGGCACCTGGATGGAGAACAGACCCAGATGGACAGTGCTTAGTGGTCCTAGGCCCAAGGCTCCTGAGAACTACCTGTGCTGTATTTAGATGTTCAATAAAGCCTCCTGTTTTATGGTGGCTGAGTGTCGCTGCAGTCTAGAGATCAGGGCTGCACTGTACCCTCTGGGTGTGGAAGTCCCAGGGGTCCAGAGCAAGTGGACTCCCTGTAGGGGCCCATAGAGAGAGACAGATGTGCAGAAAGTTCAGAGGTATAGTGCCAGGAGACAGCGGGGCCAAAGTACCTAACCCCAGACAGAGTACTACTTCAAGGAAAGCTGTCACATAGTAGGTGGTTACTTCTAGGGACCGTACAGAGCCAAGGAGCATGGGGCTTATGAATCCATGACACATGGTTTGTCTTTTGTTTGAACAATGATGTAACCCACCATCTACACTTCTGGGCTACAACAAGTGCAGGGAAATCTCAGGTCTACCTTTTGTGGCTTTATGGCACTTAGGAAATGTATAGCCATTGTATCCAGGATGGTCATGGAAAAAGGTAATCTGTGATCCATATAAGGGAGGTTGAAGGGGGTAGAGTGAGGCACAAAGTCACATGTAGATAGGACAGGATCACGGATGGACCACATGTGGAGAGCAACAATATCAGATGTTGTGGACTCTGGCCTCAAGTCTCTAATTAATCAGAATTCAGAAACAGAAAAGATCTAATAGGCCACTTGGTCTGTCCCCCTGGCCAGTTCAGGACTGTTCCCTACAGCACATTTAAATATCCCAAACAATGGGCTTTCTGCTATTGCCTTTGGGATATTATGCCACAGGCTACAGGATCCTATCGTACAGTCAGAGCTCTCTTCTGATACACAGGGTGCAGGTTTGCAGTTTACAGGCCAGCATACAGAGTTGTTTCTGGGACAGCAGGAACCTGTAGCCCCAAATTAGGCTTGGAAAGATTTGATTTTTATTGGTACATGTCAATAAACATCAATTACACCATACCCACCAAACTAATGAAAAAGAGTTTCCACCCAATCAAAATTTACACATAGGCAAGGTAAGAAAAATGGTGCTTGAGAACTTCGATTTAGGGATATTTACTTTGTATATTTTGACATGTTATGTTGACAACTTGTGTTTTAACAGTTATAAAGCTTTACTTTCTGAATCTCAATGTCTACTGCCATTAAAAATTGTCTGATCCACTCCAGAATTTCCCATAACTGTGAAAATTTAAACAGATAAAAACTGAAAAAATGCTTAAAAATAAACATCAAATATTTTCAGTCAAAATTATAAAGAAATTAAAATCTATTTCTGCCAAGTTAGATAGCATTCAGTTACTACGATCAGAGGTGCTGTGGGATGTGTGATGGATGTATTATAAAAACTTAGATAAATGGATGTTGGAGGACAAGGTGTTAGAGTTAAGGCTAGTGTTGGAAACTGTATTTCCAGACTTGGACATTGAAGGTTGAATATTCTAATTTACTGATTTTCAAACATTTGTGTTTAATAACTGCAATATTCAAATCATATTGGTTTAAACTGACAGAAGTATTTTCAATATGAACTCTGCCTTACAGTTTTGTGTCTAGGAATTTCTTCTTCTTTAAAGAAAAACTTGTAGAACGTTATTTCTTTCTTATTCACATTACTTTTAATTATTTACTTGAAAATTATATTAGAAAAGAATAAAGGAACGTTTTAACATCTTATAGACAGCACTCACATATAAAGCAATCTCCCTTCTGTGTGTGTAATCCACCACACCCCACACCCTACTCCATTTATACGTAGAAGGAACATATGTGAATGAGTAAAGTAGTGCTGAGCTGAGCTGAGGGAACAAAATGATGAGTCACCATGGATATATAAACTTTGACAAACACTCCATTCCTGCTCATTTAAGAAGCTCTGACTGCAGCTCTTCCAGTTTGCAGAGCCTTCATCCTGCCACACTTTTCATCTTCTGGTCCCTAGTCAAGGCCTTGCTCTTAATCTTTAAGGTCCTCAACAAGTTGAAACCCAGCTACATGGAAGACTGCTTCAGCACTGACACCCACCGTAACAGCTCTATTCCTCTGAGACACAGAGGTGAAGAGGGCGCAGGATTAGGTTTGCCAAAGCCAGAAATACAAGGAGAAGTCATTTGAGAAGTCCCTGACTCTGGAACACTCTACAACCAACAACAGAGCTGAGAGCTAAGCATTTGCCAAGCATCTGTAAGAAAAACCTCCCTGCAATAATTGAAGAAATTACAGCAACAAGTATGAAAGAAGAAGGAGGCAGAAATAAATCTGACAAACCCAGGAAAGTCGAAAAGTAGAGTCCACTATAAACAATTCAGTGCAAATAATATTTGCTGTAGCAATGGACCCCCTGGAAATACCACGGATAGATCAAACAGTTATGTTAGGAGGAAGGCCTCACAAATTGTTCTGCTGCAATCAATTTGTGTGAGAAGTGTGATACGGTAAAGCCTAACTTCACATTAATGAGCTGTAAGATATGCACAAGATCATATAGGCGTATACACTTGATTATGGATTATATTAGCTCATATTATTTTATGGTTGATTGTTTTATTTCATGAAGTAAAGAAGTATAAAACAAGTAGGAAAGTTCCCTTTGGGAAAATTTCCCTAAATGCTCATTGATGGGAGGGAATCTCACTACACTGTACCTGAGATTTGGCCATTGATCAGTTCCAACATTTATTTGAAAGGCAAAATAAAAGGACAAAGCTGTGCTGTCAGCAAAAGCATCTGAGAAATATTAATTCTTTTCTCAAGGGCAGAATAATAACCATCCACAATTTGCTTGTTAAGAGAGAACTGATTTTAATTTAAACAAGGGAGTAAAAGGGTTGATTAAAACTCCATGCTATCTGTTTAAGCAATAAAAACAAGGTAATAAAAATTAGGCCTTTCCTCCTCCTCCTATTCCCTAACAAGACTAATTTCAAAGCCACAGCAAACGCTCTCTCTCATTTGGAGATTTTCAGCACAGCACAAGTTCTGGAATAAATTTTTAACCAGTGAGCTTACTAAAAAACCTCCAAGAGCTGAATCAAAATGATCTGAAAGCAAAGGATGCTTAGATTAGGAAGTGTTTGTAAGACTTTATCCAAATTCATGCTTTTATTTAACAGTGGAAACCTTCTGCTCTTCCTCTTTAACATTTATGAACTATTATGTTACTGTTTCCTTTATGCTTTTTTTTTTAAAAAGATGTTTTGCAACATAGGCATTACTTACGATTTTCATGGAACCAATTTTGTTACGACTGCTACCATATTTTTATGATTAATACTGTGATATAGCAAGGGCAGTGGGCACTGGGAAAGTTCTAGAAGGACTGTATATAAACTGTCGAATGATCCGGGCTTTATTCCCTGTAGACTAGTCAAAGGGTAATTAGGGTCAGCTGACACCAATTAAGGCCCCACCCAGGTGCCTGATAAAAACCCTCTACTCTTGAGAGGCAGGGTGGGAGCTGAAGGTGTGTGGTGAAGAAGGGCTGAAGGAGTATGGTGGTGTGGAGTTGCGAAGTGGAGCTGAACAGAGTACAGTGGTGTGTGGAAGAGAGGTTGAGTCCTGGGGAAGGTAGTGGGCTCAAAAAGCCAGAAGGTCAGAGGGGGGAAAATAGCCCAGGGGAAAAGACTGCAGCTGCAAGTACGGTGCCAGCAGCACATAGCTGCTACTCATAGGGCCCCAAGGCTAGGACCCGGAGGAGCGGGCGGGCCCAGGTCCCTACCCCCCTCCCTGGGGAGACGGGGTAACCAGCAATGCCCTGGCCCACTACAAGAGGCAAAACTGCGAGACCCACTAGGGAGAAGCCGGCCGTTTGCCACAATACTTATGAATTTACTTGAAATGTAAAAATATCACAAATTCATTAACTATTGAATCGGTGTGTTCGTGCAATTTCTTCTCCAAACACAGACAGATTCAGGAAGCGTCCTAGAGAAATAAAAAAACAAGTTACTCACTTTCTTCTTCAAGATTCATGCCCCTATGGGTGCTTCCCTTCAGCTGCATGCACCTCTCGAGCCCTTGACCGGAGATACTCTGTTAGCAGTGCCTGTTCAGCCCACACATGTGCCCTATGCCTCCTCATACCAGATACTGAGGCTATATAGGGGTGCACGGGTGAACCACCCTCAGTTCCTTCTCCACCCAAACATCCCCTAAAGAACAGTCCAAAGAAGAGGGAAAGGAGGGCGCACCCATAGGGAGGACTCATCTCAAAGAACCGCACTTACTTTACAAAGTGAGTAACCTCTTCTTCTCTGAGTAGTGTCCTTATGGGTGACCCACTTCAGATGACTTTTGAGCAGTATCCCCAGATGGAGGAGGGAGCTTTGCAACAGAGTCAAGAACAGAAGACAGTACTGCAGAATCAAGTACAGCATCAGATCTGACAGCATGGATCAGGGCATGATGTTTCAAAAACAAATGTTCCGAAGTCCACATAGCAGCCCATCCTATTTCAGAAACTGGTACATTCTTCAGGAATGCCATAGATGTTGCCTGCAATCTGGTTGAATGTGCTACCACTCTTGGGGGGAGGAGGGGATGAATGCACGCAGAACCGTAACAAGTGATAATGCATCCAGATATCTGTCTTGGTAGTCTCTGAGTAGAGACTAAGGACATATATACATGAAGAAAATGAAGAGCTTAGGTGACTTTCTAAATTGCTTGGTCCTATCTAAATGTCCTTTTAATATTCAGGGCATGTAAATGGACTCCTATGTGATTTTGGCAAGAACACCAGTAGGTGAATGGATTAAGGTGGAACTCTAACAGAATCTTAGGTAAGCATTTAGGGTGCGCGGATGTAAAGAGAACTTGTCCTTGAAGAACACAGTAAGGGGGGAAGAGGGGGAGAGATCAACTATCAAGGTGCTAGTGTCCCCAACCCTACAGGCCAAAGTGATGGATACTAAAAAGGCAGTCTTCATAGATAAATGCAACAGAGAACAGGTATTGCAGTCAAATGGACTTTAATCGTACTAACTGATATCCCTGATTTCTTAAAATAATCCAGGAGGACTGAAAATAGCACCAAATCTGGCAGGAGGCAGTGACAACTCTTTCATTTCTGCTAGTAAGTCGTGCAGGTTGACCTCTCTCTACCACCATTCAGTAACATCTGTGAAACTTCTGTAGAGCAGGAGGATTCTAATCCCATGAACTATCGAGGAGCCACGCCCTCACCCAGAGAACTGCTAGGTTGGGATGAAGGATATAACATGCATCCTGTGACAGAAGATGAGGAATGGTCAGGAGCTTGAATGACAGTTGGACACACAGGTGAAGTAGGCAAGGGTACCAAGCTTGTCTGAGTCAGGTGAGCAGTATATGGATAACTCTGGCTCGGTCCTGTCTGATCTTGTTCATCACCATTAGTATCAGTGGTGGTGGAGGAAACACATAGAACAGAACCTTATTCCGAGATAGAAGAAAGGCGTCTCCCAAGGAATGATGGCCCAGACCTTCTCTTGAGCAGGAAAGAGGACACTTTCTGTTCCTGGAGGTGGCAAAGATATCCATCTCTAGCCAGCCCCATTTTAGGAATATGCCATGGAGAACCCCCACTCATAATCCAGTGAGAAGTGTCTACTGAAGGTAACAATATGGTGTTCTGAATCCCTGGAAGGGTAGACTGCTGAAATGTAGATCTGTTGAGCTATGCACCAGTTCCACAGTTTTGTGGCTTCAGTGAACAAGGAGGAGGATCTTGCTCCTCTCACTTTGTTGACAAAGAACATTCAAGATACATAGTCCATTATGACCCTGATTGATTTGCTCCTGATGAGAGGCAGGAAAAGAAGGTAAGCACTCCTGACAGCCCTGAGCTCCATCAGACTGATATGGAGACTGCTTCCTTGAGTTGTCTACCTACCCTGAGTTGTGAGGGTATTGAGGTGCGCAAGCCATCCCAACAGCGATGCACATGTTGTTAAAGTCACTGATGGGGCTAGGCAACAGAAACAAATGCCTGCACAGATGTTGAGTTGATCCATCCACCAATTTAAGGAGTTACTCACTTGTAGAGGAACTGTTATCTATCTGCCTGTCCAATGTGTGTCTGACTAGAGAGCAGGTTGTTTTGAGTCAAGTCCAGAAGCAGCAGACACATAGCCTGCATGATCAGTCACAAAAGTGCAAGCTGGCAAGTATCCCAGGAGCTGAAGACAATTCCTTATTGTGGTTTGAGGGCTCCCTGAATTGCCTGTACCAGACTCGATGAGATTTTGGGAAGGCAGGCTCTGGCTGTTGTGGTATAGCAAGGGCAGAGGGCACTGGGAAAGTTCTAGAAGGGCACTATGTAAGTGCTAGAATGATCCGGGCTTTATTCCCTATAGACTAGCCAGAGTCACTAGAAGGTAATTAGTGTCAGCTGACACCAATTAAGGCCCCACCCAGGTGCCGGATAAAAACCCTCTACTCCTGAGAGGCAGGGTGGGAGTTGAAGGAGTAGGTGTGTGGTGAGCAGAGGAGTGTGTGAAGTGGAGGAGAACAGAACGGAGTACAGTGGTGTGAGGAGTCGTGGAGGAGAACAGAACAGGGTACAGTGGTGTGTGGGAGAGAGGTGGAGTCCTGAAGAAGGTACTGGGCTCAAGAAGCCAGAAAGACAGAGGGGGAAGAGTAGCCCAGGGGAAAAGCCTGCAGCTGCGAGTAAGGTGCCAGCAGCTCTTAGCTGCTACTCAGAGGGCCCCTGGGCTGGGACCCGGAGGAGTGGGCAGGCCTGGGTCCCTACCCCCCTCCCTGGGAAGACGGGGTAACCAGCGACACCCTGGCCCACTATGAGAGGCAAAAGTGCAAGACCCACTAGGAAGAAGCCGGCCGTTTGCCACACTGTCAATGACTCCAAATATGCCCCAATAAACTATATCTTCTGTACAAAGTTTAAGGTTGACTTTTTTTACGTTCAGCTGCAGTTTTACAAATCAACTCCTGGAACAGGAAGGGCCATCTGGAGGCCTGAGGAAGGGAGTCTGCAAATTTTTCCAACTGCCAGATATTGAAATCATATTTACCTATCAGGGCCTGTTGATTAGATATGTGTAGTTGTAAGTAGCCATGGAATAAACTTTATGTCCAAAACTTTTCACGTCCTTATGTTTTGGAGTAGAGCTCATGTGTCCTTGCCTGTCCCATTTGTTGGCTGCTGTTACTACTAATGACCCCGAGGAGAGGTGGGTGTAGAGGTATTCAAAGTCCTTTGAAGGAACATAATACTACTTTTCCTCCCGCTTTGATGTTGGTGACAGGGAGGCCAGGGTCTGCCAGAGGGTCTTTGCCAGCTTCACCACACCCTTTTGAGCTGGGGGAGCCACCCTGAATGGAGCTGCCTTTGCCAGGATGCCAAACAGGTCATCCTTGGGTTCTTTCAGCCTTTCCTCCTTGAGCCCTAGGTTGGAGGCCACTCATTTGAGGAGCTCTTGGTGAGCTCTGAAATCATCTAGTGGGACAGCTGTTGATGGTCCCGCTATGGCCACATAAGGAAAGGAGGAGGAGGAAGAAGCCGGCAGAGGTTCCTCCCTTGTTGGGGTAGCCCCTGGCACAGACATGCTCCTCTTCTGGTCTGAATGGACATTCAGAGATAGTACTGGGCAAGCTGCCACTGATGTCCTCAGTACTGGACATAGAATGTCCTTGCGAACCCATGGGGCTGGTGGAAGTTTCACGAGTTCAAAATTGCCATGAGGGCATCATGGGGAAACACACAGCTGTGGTGGCAAACTGTCCCTCTGGCAGGTTCACCTCCTCCATCTCCAAGTCTGAACTGCTTCCTGATGACCATGGTGGAGCTGATGTGGACAGTCATTTCATCCCATAAGGAGAGTGCAATGCTCTGGTGTCAGGGAGCAGTGCCGGAAGCTCGAACGTCTAGTTTCCCATGACCAATTCTTGTCCTTCAGTTTCCTGTATGGGCTCAGAGACCTGGGCTATGAAGTTGGGGATCTATGCTGGTACTCCGAAGGTCAGTGCCAGGTCTCAGGGGACCAACAGCTTTCTGGAGATCAGTGCCTTTCTTCCATAGCCCAGTGCCGGGAAATTGGAGACCAGTGGTTTGAGACTGATCACTTTCGGTGCCATTCCTCACGCTGGTATCATGGATCCAGAGTGCGCTCACGGGTCGGAGAACATTGCGTTGGCGTCAGAGAGCACTGTGGGGGTCTCATCACCGGCTTCCCCCTCGAGGGCATCACAGCTGATGACAATGGTGCCTGGTCCTGGTGTAGGTGTCTTCCCTCTCGGGAAGTCTGCAGAACTGGTAAAGCCAAGAGCTCTTTTGTGGCCTGG
The DNA here is from genome assembly GCA_007922155.1 of Mesoclemmys tuberculata. NCBI lineage: Eukaryota > Metazoa > Chordata > Testudines > Chelidae > Mesoclemmys > Mesoclemmys tuberculata. Next base: position 958,372 of record ML675646.1, on the reverse strand, counting down.
AACGCCTCCAACGTTGTGAGGACTGACAGATGGTGCAACACTTTGCTGCTTCCAGGAGTCGGCAGTGGGTCTGGGCCATAGCTCAGAACCTGGATGGGTGACTCTCCAGGAGTTTTGGGGGACCAACGGCTCAACCTGGGTCTCACTGGTCTCCTGTGCCCTTCTCGCCCCTCTTTGGCACTGGCAAACACTCCCATTCTGTTTGTGCCTACTACGGTTCCTTCTTTGGCACCGGGAATGTTGGTCTGTGCCCAAAAGACATCCACTCATGGGGCACGCCACACTGAAGTTGATGTGCTTGGACCGAAGTCCAACCAGCTGGGCTCTGATTCTGTTTTAAGAGCCAACTCTATCAGGATAGCCTTCAGCTAAATATCCCGGTCCTTCCTGGTATGAGGCTGGAATCCCTTATAAATCCTGCACTTTACCTGCACATGGGCCTCTCCTAAGCACTTGAGACTGCTCTGGTGCAGGTCTGATTGGCATCAGCCTTTTACACAAAGTGCAGGGCTTGAAACCCGGAGACCGGGGCATGCCCCATCTCTGGAAGACTAAATTTACTCTAACTAACACTAAGAACTTATTTACAGCCTAAAACTAGAACTATATACACATAGATGATTGAAATCACTGGGTTGAACAAGAGATCTTGCAAAGCAAGACAGAGTTCCAACACCGTCACAGGCAGTAAGAAGGAACTGAGAGGAAGGGGGGTCAGCAACTCTTCAATACTGGCATATGTGTGCATTGCTGCAGGGGGCATCAGAGCCAGCCATACAGATACCAGTAAAGGAAAAATTTCCAGCATGGGTGCATGTGGAGCACATACACCTAATTTGAGAATGGACATGAGCAAGCACTCAAAAAAGAACAATTAACAACTTTTCTGACAATGATTTATTTCTCCTGACAAAAATGTTAGTAGTTTTTGGATCAACTCACCTTAAGTCTTTGTTATAAAACACTCCTTTTCTACCCACAAACACAGATTGAGAAACAATGTGCTCCAATGAACAGTGAAAACCAGCATGTCTGGGGAATCTGTGGTGAGCTTATTAACCCCACAGGAGCTCAAAACCTCCCACTATTCCTGGCAGAGTTTATAACTGCTGCTTGGGACACTGTGGAGTCAACAAGACGCAAGTAATAATAGATAATAGTGACTATCTCAAAAATTAGACCCCTGACCTTCAGAAAAATGCTCAAATGCAATAGTTATTCTACACAAAACATGAATTTAAGCTCATGTGGAGTTTCCACACAGCTGCTTTTGAGACACAATATGACATTACAGAAATGTTGGGCTTTTCACCATGTCAAATACTTCCTATTTCTAAACCCTCATCTCTCAAAAATACTTTGTCCATTTAACTCCCAACTTCCCATAAAAAAGCTAACTCCCCTGGCTATAAGAAAATATGTGAAATTTCAGACAGAAATTTGTTTTTTGAGCAAGTGTGGTAAGGTGTTGTCAAACTGGATTTATAGTGGAGAACAAGTTACCATCTTACCTTCAGACCATCAAGAGGCAGCGCTGACATGATTTTCACAGCTAGATAGAACCAGGAAAAAAGTCAAGAACAATACCATGAGCTGTACATGGCCTTTATTGATCTGACCAAAGCCTTTTACGAGGCTTTGTGGAAAATCATGTCAAAGTTTGGCTGTTCAAGTAAATTTACCACCATTGTAAGTCTCCTCTGTGGCCAGATGATTGCCTCCATCCTGTGCAGTGGCTCTACCACTGAGCCCTTTGCCATCCAAAATGGTGTAAATCAAGGTTGTGTACTGGCACACACTCTCTTCTACATTTTCCTAGCAGCTATGATAACGCTAATCCAAGACCATGTGCCACAGGGCACTGGCATCCAATATTGGACTGATGGCAAACTCTTCAACCTCTCTCGCCTCCATGCCAGAACTAAAGTGACATCAACAACAACAAACAAACTCCAGTGTGCAGATGATTGTGTTGTAGTTGCACACTCAAAGGAGGATCTACAAATGACCCCCACTGTTTCTCTGAAGCTTACAAAAGCCTAGGGGCTAACTCTGAATATCAGCAGAACAAAAGTTCTCCACCAGCCTGTTCACGGTCAATCACCAGACACTGCAAGGAAGATCTACACTGACAGAGAGGAACTGGAAAATGTAGAACACTTTACCTACCCTGGGAGCCATCTCTCAGAGGGAAAACACAGATGTCGAGATTCAGCACAGAATCTGCTGTGCCAGCCTTATCTTTGGCAGACTACCTCACCGGATGTTCAACAATCATGACATCAGAACACACACTAGATTTTTAGTACACAAAGTGTTGGTAATTCCAACTCTTGTCTACGGCTGTGAGACCTGGGTCACACACAGAAAATACCTAAAAAACCTGCAAAACCAGCACCAGCACTTTCTTCAAAAGATCAGCATAAAGTGGGAAAATCACTGCACTGACATCAGTGTTCTCATGAAGGTGAATATCTATCTCCTGATTATCCGGTATCAGCGGAGGTGGAGCAGGCACTGCGTGCATATGTCTGATCACACCTACCAAAACAACTGCTTTATGCCCAATTCACCAAAGGAGAAAGGAAAGAGGGAGGCCAAAATAAATGCTTTAAATACCTCCTCAAGACAAACATTAAGGGATGTGGTATCAACATCATACAATGGGAGACAGTAGCCCAACTGTCTGCTGACTGGCAAAGATTTGTCAGAGAAGGAACTTTTGAGGAAAATCGCCTCATCCTGGTCGCAGAACAATGCCAGAAAAGAAAGGACAGACAACTGTCATGCAGCAATCGTGGCCCAATCCTGCCTCCCACCACCACCTGCAAAGTCTGCCAACAAGTCTACAGCTCAAGGATCAGACTCCTCAGTCACCAAAGAGCCCATATAAAAGAAAACCTCTGAACGAAATCATCCTCAACTCACGAGATCAACGATGATGACCAGCTTACCTATGGAGTCACTATTGTGACTCATACTCTCTCTTCTTGAATCTCCTTTGCCATCAGCACTGATGTTTTCTTTTTAAACATCAGCTGCAGTGAATTTTGCACTGGTGAAAAAGACTAGATTAGCATCCCTTGAGACTGATGTTTTCTAATTTAGCTACAGAATTGTTGCAGCATGAGCAACAGCAATGCAAAACTGCCCTGCCTGTATGCATCTCTTCTCCCAGAGAGATCACCTCTATTATCCATAGAAGAATTGATCCTTGGCTTCTGCTGAGACTGTCAATAAAAGGCCTACAGGTATAACTCAATGAATGTTCTTAGATCATGGAAGCAACTAGAAATGAAAATTGGTGGGTCAGAAATTAGGTATAATTTGGGGTCCTTAGAAGAAAAAATTTCAGAGAGAGGATCAAATTAGGTGTCAGGCTGAAGCCGAAACCTGAGCCCCACTGCTCAGGGCTGAAGTTGAAGGGCTCAGATTACAGCCCCCCTACCCCGCCATCGTCCGGGGCTGAAGCGTTAGGGCTTTAGCTTTGCCCTTCCGCCCAGGGCGATGGGGCTCAGGCTTCAGTCCCCCCTCCCGGGGTTGTGTAGAAATTTTTGTTACAAGGGGATTGTGTTCCATGAAGTTTGAGACTACTGAACTAAACAGCTTCTTTAACCTTCCACTTCAAAGCAGGTATTCCAGACGCTGAATCATTATTATAACTGAATCTTTTCCCATTTTTCAACAACTTCCTTGATTTTGGTGGGTTTTTTTGTGATGTGTAGATATTCCACTGAGTCTTGCTTTGAGGTCCTCCACTTATTTCTCACAAAGAACTTAAAAGCAATGAGTGGGTAATGATTTTTAGTTCTTGCCCAACCTAAAGCCAATCTCTTGAAAAACATTCACAAAACACTCACATGCTACTATAAATCCAAACTGGTTTTCATTTAGGAGAGGAGGGTGATGTGTGTACTTGTTTTCCAATGAAAACAAAGCCACGGAAGAAACAAGAAGGTTGTTTACGATTTGTATACAGAAGAAAACTCTCCTGGTTGATGATAAAGATGATGGCTAAGCGGATGTTGATATAACTATTACTTTCTAGCAAATAGTAAAGTACAGAAGCAGCTATAAATTTAGGCCCTTTGAATTAATGGGGAATAAATGAAAGAGATGCTCCAAAGTTAATGTTGTTAGGGGGCCTTATTTGCACTGTAAATTGTGAAGACGTTTTATAAGAGTTGTAACACTGAGCTAAAGCCACTGATGGAACATACAAGCAGCTGCATCCCAAATTTTGCCAGGACTTCCAATACATACAATGTATTGGATACAATGCATACAATGTATGCATCTCTATCTTATGCATTTTAAGCAAGACATTCACTATTCAAAAGTTAGCTGCTAGGTGCACTTACGGTCATTCCAAAACAGAAAGGGAAGCTGCGGAGTTTCAAAGTACCTATTTGGTCTACAGCAGAGGGTTGTCTTCTTAGTGTCAGGAATCAATGGGGAAGGGAGCTTCTGAGTACAGAAGAGCTCCGTGTAAGCTTGAGAGCCAATACATTTTGAGAAAAACTTTGTTTCATTAAAACCAATTTTCCACTGCAACACAGTTTTGATGGAAAAATGTTCAAACAGGCCAAGTTGGAGGTGAGGGACCTCTCCATCACCATGGTCAGTAGCAGGGAACTAAGGTTGGGGGCTTACATCTGGATATGGAGGGAAAATATGTTGTTTTTTTCCTGGAGGAGGAAGGCAGAGGGTTGTGTTTGGGGCTCAGAGAAGAGTGAGTTTTGAGGTGTTTGTGTGTTAAGGGGTTTTTTGGGTGTGGTTCTGAGTGAAGGAGGGTTGACGGTACTAAATTATGGATCGGCCAACAGCCTAACTTTATGTCATCTCTTATGCCAGACTCAGTGGCAAGGGATCCGGAATGAGTTGGGTATAGTTCTTCCTGTTGGGGTTTGGGGACTAAATGTCCTATTCCAGGGAGAAAACCTGCGGGGAGGTTTAATATCTCACAGCACTGCAAGACCTGCAGCATTAGAAAGTGAGATCTGAGGAGCGAACGAAGTTTGAGGGTTATGGGGACAAGGTGCTGATTGTGTGTGTGTCCATATGTAAGTGTGACTGGGTAGTATTGGTCTGAGAGGGTGAGCAGACTGTGTAAGAGACTTTTGTAGCCTGTCCTGATGTCTTCATTCTAGCACCCTACTACAGCAGCAGGGTCCCCTTGGGCTGAACAACATAAACCACGCTGCTGACATGGAGGTCCAGGGGAAGTCGGGAGAAACAGTATGGTTCTGGTTCCTTGATCCACGTGGAGACAAGGCAGTAAAAGACCACAGCCAAGATTTTCATAATCATTATTCAGGCACCTAAATAAGTGGCCTGTTTTCCACAACCACTAAGAACCCACCAGCTCCCACTGATGACAGTAATAAGTTATTCAATTTGTGCAGTAACAAGGATTCTTCAAGATGCATCCCTCTATAGGTGCTCCACTGTAGGTGCACTTGTGTCCCTGCACTTCTGAACAGGGAACTTCAGTAGCAGTGTCTGTTGGGCCCGCACATATGCTGTCTTTCTTCGCGCTGTGCCACGAGGCTAGCCAGCATGTGCAGGCTAACAGTCCTCAGTTCCTTCTCTATTGGAGAGTCATAAATGAGAACTCCCAAGTAGAGGGGAGGGTGAGGGACTGTAGACTGTCCATAGGGACACACATTTTGAAGAATCATCATTACTGAACAAGGTGAGTAACTTCTTCTTCAAGTCGTATCCCTATGGGTGCTCCATTGAAGATGACTCCCGAGCAGTAACCCTTCCGGAGGGTAGGGCCTTTGGAGCTGCATCAGCTACAGATGACAGTACTGTGGAGCTGAAGATAGCATCAGGGGCAGAGTCCCCAGTAATCATATAGTGTTCTGTGGAAGTGTGGACTGATGCCTGTGTCACCGCTCGCAGATCTCTGAGATAGGGACATTCATGAAGAAGGTGACGGAGGAAGAGATCAACCTCCATGGAGTGTGTACGAACAATTTCTGGAGGGGTCCATACTGTGAACTTGGTAGCACTGTATGCAATTTGAGACCCACTTGGAGAGCCTTTGGGCTAATATTAGTGACCCCTTGGATCTTTCCACCATGGAAAGGAAAAGCCTATGGAACTTCCTGAAAGTCTTCCTGTCCAGCAGGCCATGGCTCTCCTGATATCTAGGGTAAGTAATATAGCCTCCCTGTTGTATTGGTGAAGCTTAGGGTAGAAAATTGGAAGGGGAATCAATTCGTTCATGTGAAATGGGGAGGTTACCTTAGGGATACATTTTGGATGAGACCTGAGTGTAACCTTGTCTGGAAACAATACCATGTAGGGGAAATCTGGCATCAGAGCTGCTATCTCTCCTAGTCTTCTGGCTGAGGCAATTGCTATGAGGAAGGTTGTTTTCATGGAGAGGTACATTAGTGAACAGGTTGCCCTCGGTTCAAAGGGAGGTCTAGTCAGTCCTTTCAATACCAGATATAGATCCCACGTGGGAGTGGGACATCAAGGTTACGAGAAGAGGTTAACCTCCTGTGGCAAACGGCTGGCTTCTCCCTAGTGGGTCTCACACTTTTGCCCCTCGTAGTGGGCCAGGGTGTCGCCGGTTACCCCGTCTTCCCAGGGATGGAGGTAGGGACCCGGACCCTCGCGTTCCTCCGGGTCCCAGCCCAGGGGCCCTCTGAGTAGCAGCTATGCGCTGCTGGCACCGTACTTGCAGCTGCAGACATTTCCCCTGGGCTACTTCCTTCCTCCCCCCCATCTTTCTGGCTTCTTGAGCCCAGTACCTTCCTCAGGACTCCACCTCTCTCACACACACCGCTGCACTCAGTTCTGTTCTTCTCCACAACTCCACACACCACTGTACTCTGTTCTGTTCTTCTTCACAATCTTCACACACTCCTCTGCTCACCACACACCTATTCCTTCAACTCCCACCCACACTGTCTCTCAGGAGTAGAGGGTTTTTATAGACACCTGGGTGGGGCCTTAATTGGTGTCAGCTGACCCTAATTACCCTGTACTGACTCTGGCAAGTCTATATGTAAAAAAGCCCGGATCATTCTAGCACTTACATAGTGCCCTTCCAGAACTTTCCTACTGCCCTCTGCCCTTGCTATACCACACTCCTGAGAGTAACCTTTTAGTAGTCAAGCGTAACCACTGAGTATCCCTCAACAGGTTAGTGGAAAGCTGTTATAGACCCTGAGAGAGCTTAGAGATAGACCCAATTTCTTTAGAGTCAATGCATAGCCTAGGATATGTGGAGGAGTCACAGATGTGGGGGAGATTTGTTGAGAAGAACACCAAATCTGGAATCTAGACAATTTTTGCAGGTAAGTACGTCAGGTTGAGGACTTCCTACTGTGCAGCAGAACCTTTTGTACCTTGCACGAAGAGGAGCTTTCTAGGTGTTTGAACCAAGCAGGAGCCATGTCGTGCAGCAGAGAATCCTCAAGTTGGGATGTAGGGTATGTCCTCTTTTCTGCAAGAGGGGGTGCGGAATGGCCAGGAGAGGGATCAGAGGGCATGCTGCAAGCCGTGACAGGTAAGGGTACCATGTCTGTCTCGACCAAGTAGGAGCAACCAGAATGATGTGGGTGCCATCTCTTTTTACTTCAGCAGTTCAGCAGGGGAAACAGAGGAACAGTTTAGAGAAGATCCCTATTCCAGGGAATGAGGAAAGCATCACTCAGAGAATGTTGACCCATCCCTGCTGTCAAGCAGTAGCATGGACATTTCTTGTTCAGGTGAGTGGCAAACAGGTCTGTAGATAATGTCCACTATCACCTGAACAGATCATGAAGTACTGTCAAGTCTGTCTCCCACTTGTGGTCATCTGGGAACTTGCAACTGAGATTGTCCACTATCAAGTTTTATGTGCCCAGGAGGTAAGCTGTGAAGAGTATGACCTTGTGGGAGATGCACCAATTCCATAGACTCACTGCTTCTGCGCATAGGGAGAGTGACCTGATTCTCCACTGTCGACTGATGTAGTACATACAGGCTATGCTGTCGGTTAGGATCTTTGTGTGTGATCCTGTGATTAGCAGGAGGAAATGGGCGCAGGTATTCCTGACTGCTCTTAGCTCCAGAATATTGATGTTGATGGACATCGCCACGGACAACCACTTACTTTGTGTCATGAGGCTGTTTAGATGTGTGCCCCACCCTATGAGTGATGTTTCAGTGGTGAGGAGCAACGACAGTGAGGTTTGCAAGAAGGGATCCCTTTGCAAACTTTGGCAGAGTCCTTTCACCAGTCTAAGGAGTTTTCGATCCTGGTGGCTGGTGACAGGGATTTGTCCAGATTGTCCCTGTTTTGTCTGTAAACCAAGTTGAACCACATTTGAAGGCACCATTTGTGAAGCCTGGCATGTGGTATTACCGCCATGACAGCTGCCATTTGCCTCTGAGTATGGCTGGTATTTGTGGGATGTTTTAAATGGTGTCTATGAGCGTCACTATGGAAAGAAACGTGCTGAGGCAAGAGGTCTTTGGCCTGTAATGAATCGAGGTCGGCCCCTATGAATTCCAGGCATTGTACTGCAGTGAGGGTTGTCTTCTGGGTGCTGATCTGTAGACCCAGTTCTGTAAACAAGTGCATTGTAGCTTTGGTCACTTGGTGAGTTTCTCAGAGATTGGGCTCTGAGGTAGAGGTAGATCATTACCTCTTGGGAACGTAAGTAAACAGCCACCACTGAGAGAACTTTGGAAAATATTCTAGGACCGATGATAGCCCGAAGGGGAGCACTCTGTATTGGTAGTGGTCATGTCCCAGGGTGAATCTGAGAGATCATCTGTTAACCAGTAAGATTGAGATACAAAAATGTGTGTCCTGGAGGTCCAGGGCCAAAAATCAGTCCCCCTGTTCCAGTGTTGGAATGATAATTGATAAGATGACCATCTTGAATTTTTTATCATTGACAAATTTGTTGAAACTCTGAGGTGTAGTATGGGTCTCCAACCTCCCTTCTTTTTGGGTATTCAGAAATAAACCTTGCCTCATAGATGCTAAGGTACTGGTTCTATAGCTCCTAACTACATGAGACAATGTGCCTCTTCTCGTTGTAAACTCTCATGTGAAGGGTCCCTGAAGAGGGATGGGGAAGGGTGTTGTGGAGAGGATAAGGAGGTAAAATGGATGGAGTACTGGGTTTGAACAATCTCTAGGACCCATTGGTCCAATGTTATGCATACCCAGGCACTGTAGAACACTGCCAGTCAGTGGCCAAATGGGTGTGAAATGTTGGTCAGCTGTGTCAGTCAGGGGGCGTGGTTTAACAGTGCCTCAAGCTGCCGGTCAAAAGTGGTGCTTGGATAATGAAGATTCTGGTTCAAGTTTGCGCTTAGGGAATTTCCCTATTCTTTCTTTGTGGTGCGTAGTGGTGTTGAGGTTGATACTGAAATGTGTGTGGTTTATGCTGGGATTGGGGATTAAACTGTCTCTTTTGTCCTGGTACATAGACATAGGCCCATTGCATCACCACAACTATGGAGATGGATCTAGCATCTGTGTCAGCCATGTCAAGGGCAGATTGCAGCAATGTCTTTGCCACTATTTGGCCTTAAATTGGTCACGATGGGCTTCTGGCATCTTTTCAATAAAGTCACTCTGTTGTGAGTAATTTATATAATCATATTTCACCAGGAGGGCCAGGTAGTTAGTGATATGGAACTGAAGAATGGCTGAAGAGTATGCTTTTCCAACAAAAAGGTCTAGGAGCTTCCAATATCTATTGTTGGGAGTAGCCATCAGCTGGTGTCGTCGGCCACAGGAATTGATAGTGTCCACCACAATGGAGTTGGGTGGCAGGTGAGAGAATAGGAATTCAGATTCCTTGACAGGGACATAGTATTTTTTGTCCATTTGCTCGCAGTTAGGTGCCAGAGATGCTGGGGTTTGCCGTATGGTTCTTGTCAGGTCTAAAATGGCCTCATTAACAGAGGAGGAGGAGTGGAGGATGTCCAGAAGTTGATGGTGGGTGTCCTTGACTTCCTCCAATGGTATCTGGAGAGTGTTTAAACACTCTCTTCGCCAGCGTCTGGCAGAGATTAAAATAATTTGCCAAAAATGGTGGGGGAGGCATGATGGCTTCATCTGGAGAAGAGGAGGATATGGTCCTCGGTCTCACTTCTTCCTTAATACCAGCCTCTTACTTCTCTATGCCTTGCAGATGTGGCCAAATCCCTGGATAGTGTGGCTGAGGGGTGTCTCTTGATGGTTCTCAGCTAGGCTTGAAGCCCGAGAGACATGCTGCAGTGCGCTGCCCAACGGTCCCAATATGACCATTGAGGTGGTCATGGCATAGAGCCCAATGGTGATGCCCATGGGTGGGCATACCAAGATGGTGGTGGTAGGGCATTCTGTGGGTATATCCGTGGGCTCTGTTGGTAGTGAGCACCATCTGGCACTTGGGAGGAGTACTGCGACACTACCTGCTCTGGCTCACTGTCTGAACCCTCACCAGACAGTGGAGGTGCATGCATGGCAACAGGTATATTCCCATGCTCAGTAACAGCTTGGTACAGAGGTCTCGGTACCAAGAGGTAGGGACTCCGGTTCATCCAGCATGTGGAGGTCTCTGGAATGGTGAAATTCCACTGGGACCAAGTGTCCCGGCATCAGTGGTGGTGCTGTTGGGGGAAGGGAATCTTGTCTGCACCAGTCACTCTGGTGCCAGGTGAGCCATGGCTGACGGTACTAATGTGGACCTGAGTACTGGAGTGTCTTTTTAGAGGAGTGCTAACTCCTGTCTTTCAGTGCCGTTGACTTGGTGCCCATGTCCATTGCCCTATCAGCCTCTCCATGAGCCATGGGCGCTGGACTAAAGATGGTCTCGGTGCCGATGGTGTCGAAGATAATGAGCGAGATGGAGATCACTTATTTCCCACCCTCTCCTTAGTTTATTTATGAGGGGTTGTTTCTTCAACCCACAGCCCTTAGATGTAGAAGACTGTGGGGAAGACTCACATCTACTAGGTGATTTGGGTTGGAGAGCTACCTCCATCAAGATGATTTTCCAGCAGAACTCTCTGTCCTTATGGGAGCTGGTTGAAGTTGTTGGTAAAGACCACACTTCAATTGGATCTGACCTTTCCTGAGGCAACGAATGCACTGACTGTGCTTGTCCACAATCGGGACTGCCTCTTTACAAGTGAGCCACTTCTTGACACTCAACAAACTGAACATAACCCATTGGAGGGAAAGGTCCCCACCAGGGAAGAAAGAAGTGGGAAAGAAATTAAAGTCTTTATTTTATTTTCAAGGGGAAAATAAGAAAGGAGAGAAAAAAACTACAACTAGAACTATAGCTAGGAGGCTAACTACCTATAGGTACGTAAAATAAAGCAATAGTCTTAACAGACTGCTAATGGTTCTGCCTCTAGCCAGGGGCAGTTGAGAAGGAGTTGAGGTGGGTTAGCCTGTGCACTGCACTGGTTAGCCTCATGGCGCAGCAGGAGGAGAAACAGCATATGCGAAGACCTAACAGACACCTACTACCTAACCACTACTAACCTAACAACTACTGAAGTTCTCTGATCAACTGTGAAGGAACGCAGGCACACCTATAGTTGAGAACCCATAAAGACACTGCTTGAAAAAGAACTGCTGGGTCCTCAGCACTTTTAAAATACCTGTAACATTGGGACAAGGGACATGTTCTGATGGTCTTTCCTTGATTGTAAAGGGCACCAGAAGGCCATCAGGGAAATTATTGTTCTTCTTAAAGACTACTATTATGGGATTATTGGGCTGTTATAACAAACTTTTAGCCTGGGTGCTACTTTAAAGAACAATAGCAGGCTACAGCACCCAACAAGCTGCTTGCCAATCGGGGATTGTTGGAGCACAGAAGTGCTCTGGCCATGCCTTGACACACCACCTATGCAGGGAGATAGCACAGGAGCCAGTTATGCAATCTCTGCAACAGCTGGAGACTCCTCCATGCAAAGGGGATCCCTGTTTAGGGTGATATAGCAGCTTTCTGGCTCTTGGCACCACCAAATTTGTGCCAAGGGGCAAAAGTGGGAGAAAACTCTTGCTCTACAGGTCCAAACAGTTTGATTGGATACAGCTCAGGTGAGAATGGAGCAACCCAGGATGAATTCTATGTCATTCATGGGTTGCATGATCATATAAAATGAAGGCAACATTAATTTGCTATTTTGTGAGGCCCTCAGGCAAAATTTGCCCAAGGTTACTGTACAACAGGTCATAATATCTTGTGACAAATGCAAGTAACCCCACTGAATTTCAGTAGAGATTGCTGCTAGTTACACTATGGGCTAAGACTGGCTCTGTGTGTGCTCGTTAAAGATACACTGATCAAAACCACTAAATTAAACTATGTGCCTTGGTTATAAATGACCCTAAACAAAACTGACTTCTTCAAAATAAATGGGTAATTTGCAACATAAAACCAGTAATTTCATCTTTTCAAGCACCTAATCACTTTTCTTCAATTATCCTATCAGAGGATGTGAAATGGACTATCACCTTCTGGATTTCCCAGAGTAATCAAACAATATGGGATGAAATGATATATTTTAACTGATATATAAGATGATCTCCCCCCACCCAGCCACCCCATACACACCCAAAGCATTTTTTAAATGACAAAGGAGGAGCTAGGATTTTTCTCACCTCACACTCTGGAACCCTGCAGGACCTTGCTACCTTTATCTCCAGATATTATATTTTAACCGTGAAAACACAAGTACACTCTACATGCTTCCGAAACAGGCACTAAAATATTTACAATTCCTAAAAAACAAAGTTCCGTCACTGGAATGGGATTTCTTACAATTTACTGTTAGATAAAGCTCATTCAAGATTTATTGAAACATAATTTTTTAACTGCGTTTGTGAGACGTTTTCATATTTTATTGACTTGGTCAGTTTCCAACATGTTAGCAAACAATGCAGGTAAAATATTAATGTTGGTTGTTTATATTATAACTGACTTTGGCACCTAAGTAAGCATGCTGTGTCCCCAAAGGAAAGCAGCACCATTTGGTAAACAGGAGAGAAACTTTCACAGACTCAAGACTGCGCAAAATAAAAGACAGCACTATGTTTTAAAACGTCTCCAAATCCCCCCCTCTTCCCAAGAAGCTAAAGTCTGCAAAAAGTATGAAGTGAGCTCAATGGAAAGTGTCCGACTAGGTAATTTATTTGCAGTTTTACGCATTTTGAGTGTGTTCAGAATTGATTTGCAATTTAACTACTAGTGCATGTAGCTCTCGCTGATGTGCTTCAGCATTCCGACTTCAGTTATATACACACCAAATTATATCTGCAAACAAAGAACAAATCCTTAACTTTTATTTTATTGAATATCCCAAGCTGGTTAATGCTGACTACTCAGTCCCAGCCGCAGGTGTTCTACTGCAATGTAGACATACCCTAAGAAAACAAATGGCAGAATCTGCTCTTGGGAAAAAGTTGTCCCATTCATCATTCTCTCCCCTTCTTCTGCCCTCCTACCAGCACAGCAGAGCACATGATGCCCTTAAGAAATGACTGGCTAAGTCTGCTGCATGTTTTATGCATGTATTTATCAATATCACAAAGCTTGGAATTTCCCTCCTAGAAACATTGGGAAATGTGTCATAACAATGAAACCAGGGATCAACATTCCAGAACACAAGAGCTTTTCAACAACGATTAAGGAATTTCTAAATCCATTACTTTACACAGGGCCAAACTCTGCTAACACAACTCCCTGAAGCCAAGGGAGTTATGTCAGCTGATAATTTGGCCCATAGTTTAATTTACATTACAACTGTACATAAAGCATGAACCTGGTTTCCGTTGCTGTGCTACTGCCTATATCTTCCATTGCTCTCTTTGAGAAAATTTTTCATCTTGCCTCTGGGTTTTGTTCCCCCAACTCCACACCAGAGGCCAGCCAGCCAAGCATTTTCCAGGTGTCTCCTGTGGCCCCATGAGATCTTCAGTTCCATTTTGCAGGTGGACTTGGTCCAGCCTCAGCACAGGAAGCTGGACTTCATGACTTCTCAAGGTTCCTACCAGCCCTACATTTTTATTATTCTATGACAAACTCAACTGACAAATGCTTATTGCTCCAGATGGAGGTTTTTAAACACAAAGTGGAATATATAGGTGCTCTGGGCCTATAGGGAAAGGGGGGGAGAGAGGGTACTGAGGAAATACCCTAACATGCATAAAAGTTTTTAACTAGCTTTTTTCCCCAAATGAACTGCAGCAACAGACATTCCCCTAGAGTTTTTGCTCCTTCTTGCACCCCCAGTGGCTTGTGTAATTAACTATGCATTTCATTAATTTACTTTATAGCTTCATATTTGCAAAGTCCCTATGAACGATACTAAACAGCACAAAAAAATCAAAGAAAAAATGTTTACTTCAAAGAAGAAAAGAACCCCATCCACTGGGGAGGGCTCAATCTTGGCTTTGCCATGGGCTCTGTTTACGGCGCAGCATGGAAAGCAAAGTCACACTGCAGGAGAAGCGGGCCCTGCGGGCTGAGCTGGCACTATGGCAGGCCCAGGGCCAAACAGAATGTGCCATGCCTGCCAGCAGTGACAGGTAACACCAAGGGACATCAGCCACCCCGCACCAGCACCCCTGGGAATGAGGCCAGGGGGACCTTGCTTATGGGTAATGGGGGGATGTGGAGTTTTGGCTCGATTTGGGAGGTGACGTCAGGGCTTTCGTCCCTGGTTCTGCAAGGGAAGCGGTGCAGGGCATCAGTGGGGTACACTGCCTTTGTGCTCTGTTCTGTTTTATGTATCACATAAAGCAGGCTGCATTTGGTCAGACGACACTCCCCACAACAGCAACAGCTGCTTAGGAGCAATGCAGCAAAAGGGCATGAATGTGTTGCTACTAACAAGGGTCTACCGTAGTGGTTCCCAAACTATTCTCTGCCATGGCACACCTTGATACCATTTAATTATTTTGAGGCACACCACCATATAGACTCCAAATGAACTCATGGATATTCATGAGCCAACTCAAGTAGTTTTTCAAGAAATTCCGTGGCACACCTGCTCAGGCCTGACGGCACACCAGTGTGCCGTGGCACACTGGTTGGGAAACCCTGGACTACCATATTACTATTAGACCATGCCAATGGAGCATAATAAAGCCAACTCCATATAAGGGTCTACATTTCCTCCTGGAGGCTTCTATAAGAGTACCTTGGTCAAGTCATGTCACCGCTCCCATGCCTCAGTTTCCCCAGGCTGCAAATGGGGATAATGCTACCAAGGTCCTTTGTAAAGCACTTTGAGATCTCAGTATGAAAAATGCTATACAAGAGATAGGTATGGTTACCTCGGATCGGAGTTAAGCCATGTTCCATAGCCCAGATGCCACTGAGAAAGGACATCTGAAAGGGTAGGTAAGCGAAGAGGACATGACAACTAAAGTGCCAAAAGACCCAAGACCCAATACTGATGAGCCTGAGTAGGGGCTTCTAAAATCACTTGATCATTTTATTGTTTGATCTTTCAATTTCTCAGTCAGAGGTACAGGTGGTAGGGCATAACGGGTCAGGATCAAGCCTGAATGTCAAAGAAACCCCAGGCTATTCCACCATGTCAGCACAATTCTGACCTCAGTGACCACACATCAAGCCAAAGCCTCAGACACAGAGCAGATTTTCCTCGATGCAAGTCTGGATATTGCCTCATCTGAAAGCTGATCTAAAACAGACAGTGATTTATTACAGGAAATAAAACCATAATGACCCTTGGGAACTGACTGTTTTCCAAGGCAGATCAAATACTGAGCAAGGCAGGCAAAAACAAGCACTGTGCTGTCATAAAAGGAGCACCTCTCAAACCACAACTGCTTCAACCTGGAGCAGGGTGACGAGGCCCCGATCAGGAGTGGAATAGCCCAAAGCCAATTGTAATAGCATCTTTATTCTTTGTATTGCAGTAGTGCCTGACTAAGTGGGGCCCCAATTAAGACTGGAATCCTACTGTGTTAAGCACTCTACATGCACAGAACGAGAGAGAGTCCTACAATCTAAACAGCCATGACAGACATAGGGCAAGTGAAAGGATGGATTACCACCACCCTTTTACAGGTAAGGAACAGTGGCACACAGAGATTATGTGATATGCTTAAGGTCACAGAGAGTCTGTGACAGAGCTAGGAAATGAACCCAGATATCCAGAGTCCTAGTCCAGTGGTATAACCACAGGGCCAATAAATGTCAAAGGTCCACATTTTGTTAGCTACGTAAAAACAAAACACAACAAAACAAAAAAACTGTACCTTAATTCCATCTCCTGCTGCCCCGTGACCCAGCTATGCTGTATCACACTTGCTAACCAAATGTTCTGTCCTTATCCAACCCTATGCACCCAAGAGAAAGAGACACACACAACACAGTTATTGCCGCCGTCTCTCCTCAGAAGAGGTGAAAAATAAAGATCCTAGAGATGGTGCCTGTGTGACTGAACCTCTCGACAGGAACAGCCTCTCTACAGATCCAGCCTCTCCCCAGCAACACCATGAAGGATAAAGGGTTGTATGAAGTTTTGTGTGTTAGAGACAGACTTTACCTTTTAATAATGCAGCAATAAGACTGCACATTAGTGGAAAGAAGAGTGGACATGCAGATTGGCACGCAGTCAGTGATTAGATGGATATAGACAGAGATAAATAGATAGAATGTGATGGAATCATCATGGGGAATAAATAATACTTTGCACCAGATGGGCACCATCAACATGGGAAAACTGACCATGTTCTGAAATTATTTTCAACTGACCTTAAAATGGTTTCCACCAGCACATTCAGAATAGTGGGACAAGGGGCAACTCTGCCCACAAGGGTCCTGGAAAAAATGGTTACTAACTTTCTATTACTGTTGTTGTTTGAGATGTGTTGCTCATGTCCATTTCAAGTAGGCCACAGTTGCCAGAAGGTTTCTCCCCTAGTAATATCCATAGGGTCAGCTCTGGAGCCCCCTAGAGTCATGCCTTCATGGTGCTGTATATGGGCCCTGCTGACCCCCGCCTCTTCAGTTCCCTCTTGCTGGCTGGCTCTGACAGAGGGGTAGGCAGGTAGGTCTTGGAATGGACATGAGCAACACATCTGGAAGAACACCAATTACAGAAGGTTAGTAACGGTTTTTCTTCTTCGAGTGCCTTCTCGTGTCCATTCCAAGTAGGTGACACTCAAATAGATTAATAGGAGAAGGGGTCAGAGTTCAACGACCTGCCAACTGCAGTACCGCTCTACCAAATGCAGCATCATCTCTAGCTTGCTGTGTAGTAGCATAGTGCACCACAAAGGTGTGAACAGATGACCAAGTCGTGGTCTACAAATATCCTGGATCGGGATCTGAGCAAGGAATGCTGCTGATGCCTGTGCCCTTGTGAAGCGAGCTGTGAGCACTGAGGCCAGTATTTTCACCAGGTGATAACACGTCCTGATACACAATGTGATCCATGAAGAGATTCTTTGTGATGATACTGGAACGCCTTTCAACCTGTCTGCTACTGATATGAAGAACTGCATTGTTTTTCTAAAGGATTTAGTCCTCTCGATATAAAAAGCCAAAACTCGTCTAATGTCCAGCATGTGCAGCTTCTGCTCTCGGCTGTTGATCTGTGGCTTTGGGTAAAAAACCAGAAGGAATATGTCCTGGTTTGAGTGGAATTGTGACATCACCTGTGGAAGGAAAGCCGGGTGAGGGCACAACTGAACGTTATCTTTGAAGAAAACCATATAAGGAAGCGCAGATATGGGGGCCTTGACTTTTGAGACTCCCCTGGCTGAAGTTATGCCTACTAAAAAGGATATCTTCCAGGACAGACAGAGAAGTGAGTATGTCACTAGAGGTTCGAACGGAGGACCCATCAGTCTTGACAGTACAAGGTTAAGATCCCACTGGGGAATCAGCTGATATGTTTGAGGGTATAGGGAGGCACGGTGGCCTTCCTCAGAGTCTGGGCCCTGGGTCGCGATGCCCTGGCTGGGCAGACCCAAGCCTGCCAGGCCACTCTGCCTGGCGAGAGGGGCGGGGCTAACCCAGGAAAGTGAACTATAAAAGGCCGGCCTAGGAGCTCAGTATGGAGAGAGTTGCCGCCGGAGACAGATGTGCCCTCCTGCCAGCCATGGCCTAGGCCGGACCCCGCCCGAGGGCCTGCTCGGAGCAACTGACCCCCAGGGCAGAGGCCCCACACTCTGCCTGGCTTACCCAGACCTGGCGACTGGATAGGGTCCCCGGGCCCCAGTGACTGGACCAGGCCCCCAAGCACAAGCAGCTGGACCAAGCCCCCCGAGGCTCTAAGGGAGGAGTTACTCCTCAAAGTCGGGGCAGACCTGGAGGAGCTGCCTGATGCTGGGGAACCCTGGGAGTGGAGTGAGCCCGAAGGACCCGAGGAACCCTGCGACCTGGAGGAGCTGCCCTCCAATGAGGAATTCCCTGATCTGCCCCCGATTGACAAGGAGGGACTAGGAGGCCTGCCAGTTGCCGAGTAACCCAGTGAACCAGAGGACATGGAGAGCACTCAGGTACCCAGGGACCAGGGGGAGGAAGTGGCCCGGGGCAGCCTGTTAGACAGCAGCTGCATCAGGGGTTAAACCCCAAGTGCGTGTTGCAGCTGGAGCCCTGCTGAACCAGTGGCCTTGAATGTGATGCTGTTAGGGCCCTGGGCCAGGACACAGTGGGGCAGGCCTGCGTCCTCCTCCATCCTTCCCCACCCGAGCCGAGAAGAGGTGCTTCCCTGCCTCGCCCTGCCTGAGGGTCGGAGGCAATAGACTGCGTACCTGCCGCGCCCTCCATACGGGCTGGAAGCCATAGACTGCTTGTCAGCTTGCCCAGCTGGGGACCAGGGCTAAAGACTTGGGAACAGGCACTGATTATTTCCCCTTAAGGGCGGCGCAGTGGCCTTCCTCAGAGCTTGGGCCCAAGGAAGGGTTGCGACACCCCGGCGGGACAGTGACATCGGCCTACACAGGGTATAACCTGTCTAGACCTTTTAGAACTCCCCCACCCCCCATTGGGTTGGCGAAGACTGAATGGCCTGCAACCCAGGGATAAAAAGCTGAGATTGCAGCCAAGTGGACCTTGAATGACAACACCTATGGCCCCTGCTGTTTGAGATGTAACACATAGTCCAAAGAAGGAAAGATGAGGCTGATAAGTAGAGTCCTAACTAACTAAACCACTATAACTAAGAACTATCAACTACAAACTAACTCTCACTATCTGACTATTTACAGGTATCAGTTCAAAACAACCACTAGGAAAACACTTGCAGACCAAGAGAAAATTAACGTTCCAGTGACTGTCATGAGCAGTAAGAAGGAACGGAAGAGCAGGGGATTGGCAGGGCCCTACATACGGCACCATGAAGGCGTGACTCCAGGGGGCTCCAGAGCCAACCCTACAGATACCACTAGCCGGAAAACCTTTCAGCAACCGTGCACACTGAGTGTGCACACCTACTTGGAATCGACATGAGCAAGCATTTGAAGAAGAAATATCACTTTCCAGAGCCTACTGAAAAGATCTGTCCAGCAACCCCTGCTGGAATCCCATAGATTACTGGTTTCAGAACAAAAATGGCAAGATCCCATCAAACTTTCCTATGCACTCCTATTCTTGTTCCTGGATGCATTTACAGGAGTTCTCCCAGACTCACCTGATTTCAGTGCTCCCTGGAGACAAAATGGAATCAGAAGGGACCACTGTCATCAGATAGGGGGCCTCACGTCTCAACGGACCTCACCAGACTAGAGATGCAGCATTGCTGTAATGTTACCAGCTCATGCCCAGTTGCAGCCCCATAAAACGTTGGCCCCCAAGGGCAGCAGAAGCAGGTGAGTCTGGGGAAGCTGATGTAAGTGTATTCAAGGACAGAACTGGGAGTCCACAGGAAGGTGTGGCAAGAAGGCTTGGATGGTCTTTGGGTTTGTACGATGGCAATCTTCTCTAGTTTGTTTCCCGTTCATGGAAATCACTTGGCATGGTGGCTGGCCTTCTCCACCATTTCACTTCTGAAACAGACCACATTAAAGACTTCTGCCTTCATTACGGCTGCATGTGTCTGTATAGAATATTCAAAGTAAAAGGGAAAGATAAAATAAGTAATGAAGAGGTCCTAGAATGGGCACCACCACTTACAACAATACAAGTAGTCCAGAAGAAGAGATGGACATATTTGGGGCATCTTTATAGGCTACCTAATGAAGCATTTCTTTGGTGACCCTGGGACAAGAGATGAAGAGGTCTACCTAGAGAACACACAGCACAATGTGTGACAATCCGTTTCCCAGGGAAGGAAGGGGGTTATTACATAAGATGTCCAGTTCCAAGCAATGTCCATGTATATCCATAATAAGAAGCAAGTTTGGAGCCAGATTAAATTGAGGCACGGCTCTTGAGCTTGTGGGACATGCAGGGGCTGATGCTTGTTCATTGCAAGTGGCTTTATTCCAGATGGTCCTATTCTTCCTCCCTGCTACGCAATGGGACACCTCTCAAAAATCAAAACCACCAACTCTACCACTCAAGGTTTAGCAGGTTTCACTCACTGGACTTCTGGAAGAGATTGAGGAATTTAGGGCTGCCATGTGCACCTTAGGGCTATCTCTCATGCCATTACATTCCAAAAAATATTATAAAGAAGAGAGAAAAGTAAAGAAAACGCACACTGAAAGATGAACTTGAGAGAGGAGAAGAGAGTCAACAGGTACTGCTCCTAATGAGCAAGCTGAAGAAACAGGAAAAATACTAAAGCACAATTACCAGTAGGCCTAGATGATGTCTGAAATGAATGGGAATATGCACCACGACACAGACAACGAAATCACAATGGGTTGTATGGAGGGAATGTATGCAACTTCATATGATCAGAACTACTCAATCTGGGTTTCTTCTCCAAGGGGACTCATGATTAGCAGTACAGCATAATTGTATCATAACCGCAAGGGATTCTGACTTGACTTGGACTGCTGACGAAAGGGAAGACTCCCAAATTGCAGCATCACATGCCTCACAGAAGCTCAGCAGGGTGTAAGTGCCTATCTGAATAAAACTAAAGAAATTATCATCCACAGCCAAACAACTTCAGTGTTTCACTGTGCAGTTCTGAATGTTTAACTCAGCTTGAAACCAAATCCCCTCTCCAACTGGGGAGTAAATAATAAATGAAATGCTCAGAAAAGAAAAAACAAACAGCAATTTCTCTTTTGGAAGAAGTACATTTCTTCTTTTACAGTTTAATTTATTTCTGAGCAGAGAATCATTTTTAAAGCTCAGTCATTTCATGCAAGTTTTTGATCATTTACAAACCCTGAAAACGTCTCCAGAGAACTAAGTTTTTGCCTAATTCTCATTGGAATGGAATAAAGCCAAGATTTCAGATCACATTTCTGGATATACAGATATGTTTTCTCTCTCCCCCTCTCCAAGTTTCTGAACCCTTTACTCCCTCACACACAGGTATCAGTAAAACTGTCACATCAGTCTGGATGACAGAAGACATCAAAATTTTATAATAATATTCAATTGTCTGCCAGTTGGTATTTGTGCACAGAGAAATTCTTTCTGAGTTTGGATTGATTAAAGTGTCATTCCAGCCACATGTTCAAAAAAAGACCTGTAGGACAACAAAAACTTCCTATTCAAGAGCTAGTTTTTAATTCTAAAAAGGGATTCAGGACAAATCATTTTAACTGAAAGATCAGTTGTGTGTAATCTTGCTAAATTGTTAACTATATGACTAGCTGAATTACTCCTACATCACAATCACAATCAGTCAACAAAGAGCTGGTTTGCTGATGAAAAGCAGACATCACATCATAGCAGTAATATTACTATACGTTGAGAAATACCTAGTTAGGCTGCCAATAATTTTTTTGTTTTAGAAGGCCCTTTTCAGATCGGGGCTGAAGTTTGGGAAGTTTCTCTTCAGGTTTTTATTTTTATTTTGAAAGTTTCAGCAAAAATGCCCTAGCTATTTTCAAGAAGGAAGGAGTGCATTTATTAAGAAACAGCTTGGGAACTTTTTTTTAAAAAAAGACCTAAAGATTCAATGGGAGGTGACAGGAACTTGAAGTTTACAAAGGAAATAAGCTATAAAAGTTGGAGATGTGCCTTCAGTGGTCAAGTGAAAATTAATTTTCATGTGGCTGAGATGCAATGGTTCAAACAGCATACTTTGTGGATCCACACATTTTTGTTATACAATCCATTCTGAGCAAGTGTGCATCAAGGCTGTAAATAAAGATGTGACACCCACACATGGGAGTTCTCTTAAGGGATCCAAGATTAATTCCTGGCCTCAGTAACCCAGGACAGGTCCATATCCAAGACAGGTCAGTCAGTATCCACTGACTCCCGTTACAGCTTCTCTTTTCTGACACATCAAATTCTCCCTTCTGTTGTCTTTTTTCATAAGCATCTCATTTCTTCTGGGGAAGAGGTAAAAGATTGTTTGAGTGAGGGTAGAGAAGACTCTGCATTCAGCATGCCTGCAGGAATCAGACAGACTGAGGGGAGATAGTATTTTGCATAAGGAGGATTATTGACAGCTGCGAGGAATGATATAAGAAAGACTGATGGAGAATCATCTGACCACCTGTTTCCTGAAAGGTGCTGTCATCTAGTATTACAGAATGTCTCTCTTTACTTCTGATAAACAATCCTTTAACAACACACCCGCTGTACTGCATTTGTTGCAATGGTTATACACTCAATTACATTCACTGAAACTCAGATACACTGAGACACAGGCCATCAATCAAATACACACTGGGGACATTTATTTCAATGTGCAATTAATGATTCCTTCCTTTTTTCTTTTATAAAAACAAGTAAATGAAACCCCAGAAGTTACAATAATGCAATTTTAAAGTGGAGATTTTAAACACACCAAGTTATTAAGGCATTAAAATTATTATTTAACAGCATTTATGGCAATATATGTAAGAACAGCCATACTGAATCAGACCAATGGTCCATCTAGCCCAGTATCCAGTCTTCCGACAGTGGCCAATGGCAGGTGCTCCAGAGGGAATTAACAGAACAGATAATCATCAAGTGAAGCCAGAGTTTACTTTGCTCTGGGAATCATACGCTGGAATTTTATTTTATTTTTGAGTGTTCAAAATCTCAGCTCTCCTATTGCATTAAGGTAGGTTTTCCAGTTCAACAGAAGAATGCTATTGGCTGGCCACTGCAACCACCACTTTAGGAACTGTGGGACAGCCCGTGCAAAGCAGCCAACCAAAGGGAAGAGCTAGGTGCACACCATGAAAAACTGCAACCATCTCCCCTGCTTCTGTATCCCCCAGAATGTCCCTCTTACTTTCATGACAGTTATCTTTCATGACTTCAGCTTCCTGTCTGACACTTCAGCATCCTATCTCCTTCCCAGCATTTCCTCATTTGACCGTCAACTCTGGATCATCAACTGTACCTGTCAAAAAGGTCACTTACCCATCTCTGTCTTTATTACACCTGCTCCCTTCAACACTTCTGAACATCCAAGTTCCCCCTCTACAGCCACCACCTGATCCTTAACATCAAACCTAGCCCCTGATCCACATACCTCTGCCTGGCCTTGCCATGAACTCTGATCCATCAGCTTTCAGGACTTTTTGCCACACTCACCCCCACCCCCAGTTCTCTCATCCCTCTCCTCAGTAGAGTCAGATGTTCACTCCTTCCACTACACTTGGTTCTTTTGTCTGTCCCATCACCAAGTCCATCTCACTAACCCCACAACCTTGGCTCAATGTTCCAATGTCCTCCTGCTCCCGTGCCACTAACTGCCCCTGAAGAAAGTTCCCAGGCCACCCAGACTTCTTCCACTATAACTGTGTTCTCTATTCCTTCAATTCTACTGTCATTGTGGGCAAGCAACACTACTCCTCTCTCATTGACTCCCAAACTCAATTTCTGCTACCTCTTTGCAACGTTCAACTGCCTTCCTAAACCCTCCTCCCATTCAACTACCTCAGCCACCTCCAAGAGACTCCCTCTCAGTAAAAACAACAAGACTGGCCATAACCTCTCTCCACCCTTTTCTCCTTTGCCACCATAACAAACACTAGGGATTCCCACCTGCTGTCCTCTTCTTCCTCCCCCAGCGATCCTGTCCTATCCTACCTCCTTCTCTGCCATAGTGACTATCTTCTGACGCCTTCCCCTCACAATACAAGCACATCTGTCTGGTTTCAGAATGTATCCTCATTGCGAAAGGGACCATCACATCTGTCTGGATACAGAACATAACCTGTTTGGAGTTGGGACTGTACTTTATTTTGTGTTTGAAAAGCACCTAACACTTTGTAGGCATTATCTGAAACAAATAACAAAGTAATCATAATAAGAGTTCTGTGGTAAGAATCAGATCAGGGTTCATACACAGGAGCAGTCATTTTGCCCATGACAATAAAATGGAACAAGGAGGTATTTTCTTTAAGTCAAGAACTAAATTCAACCCTTACCTTTTCACACCATGCTGACTTCTTGCAAGTTACTAGCTCATGCAGCCCATCATGTAGAGTCACTAGATCTTTGGTCAATTTGTCAATCTCTCCAATAACATTGCTAGCGCTGTGATAACACAAGTTAGCATTTGGCAAAGTGCTTTTCTCTTTAGAAACATCCTGTGACTTGAACGTATTTGGATCTTCAGTCAGGGTATCTAATACAGTTTCCTAAAGAAAAAATACATGGTAAAAGTTAATTCACTTTACAGTGCTAGCTGGAAATAATTTGCTTGCCATATCTTTCCCGAATATTTAACTTTAAGAACTTATTGTGAATTGATTGTGGGTGTCTCAGACATGGTTACTCCACATATTTTTTAAAAAGCAGTACTACTACTGAACAGAATCTGCTCAGCTTGCTAACAAATACATGTTTTATTGTATTTCTGAATTAGCAAACATGTATGCCTCTCTCTCTCTAAGGCGGCACAGCCCCTGCCTTACACTGTGGTAACAGTGTAAGCTTACCAGACGTAACCCCTCAGTTTTATGGGGCCCTAGTAGGCTAAAGTCTTTCCAATCCTTGCACAAGGGTTGGGTTCCCCCTTGGACAGAAGGTCCTGTCCATTTGCTAGATCAGAAAGAAAGCCTGCGTCACTAACTTTTTTGTCAAAAGCCCTTTCTTTGTCTGTTAGTCTCTGGAAAACTCAGTTTGAACCAGTATATGTAGGTCTCCCCCAGCGGCGGTAACTCTCTGGAGGTGTTTACCACCGAGATGCCCTTAATCCCCTGGAGGAGCTAAAAGCAACCCTTCCATGCCCCAGAATTGCATACTATCCTTGGCCCACAATGATACATAAACCATGCATAACCTTAACACCATACATACCCCCAAAGACACTGCATGTGGTTACAATATCAATGAGACCCACTTGACAGATTCATTGATTTCACGAAAGCATTTGTCTCCATTAACAGAGAGGCTCTGTGGAAACTACTCAAGTGATGCGGTTTTGGCAGCAAGCTGATTCAAATACTGCAGAGTCTGTGTATAATGTGGCATGCATTAAGTGTCAATGGTGAGCTGACAGAGTGATTTGAAAACTGGAGTTAAACAGGGATGCATACTCAGTCCAATACTTTTTAATCTCTGCTTAGAAAACATTTTATCCAACGCCCTCAGTAACACCAACGGAGACTGCATGATCTCATGCAAATTATCAGTCATCATTACTTTGCGAATAATATCATAATATCATCTACAGAGGACTACATCCAAGAAGCAACAACTAAACAGCACACAACAGCCAGAGAATGGGGATTAACAATAAGTGAACAAAAGACCAAACTAATGGAAACATAAAAAATGAAGAGACTGAAGCAATCATGAATAGTGTAGACACCAAACAAGTAGACAACTTCTGCTACCTGCATTCAGACATAACACATGACAACCACCTGAAGATGACATTGACAAGCAAATAGCTCCTGCAAGCAGAATGTTTACATGCTTGAATAAAAAACATTTAGAATGTTAAAATGTCAGGGTCCATGACAGCTAAAACCCAGATCATATACCACACTCATTGTACCCACATTACAGTTGTGAAACGTAGGCACTGACCAACTATGTGCAGAAAAGCTGCAAACATTTGAAATGAGATGACTGTGCTGTATCCTAGGCACGACAAGGCTAGCTAGATTATGAAATTATAACATTCGTAGAAGATGAAGTACAGTGCCTGACAACAATCATCAAAAGACATCCACTACAATGGCTTGGCCATGTTGCTAGAATGATCCCATACTGAAAGCCTGAAATTGTTCTCTATGGAAGAGTGTATGGAGAGAGAGGCCATGGACATCCAAAGGAACAATACGATAGTACAATATGATATATAAAACCATCCAGGTAATCCTTCCAAAAGCTCAAATGGTGGCTCAAAACAGATGCAAATCAAATCAAATCTGCTCATAAAACTTGAGCCTCACCCAATCTTGGCATTGGAAAAAGGAAATGATGACGATGATACAGCCTTATAAAGCAGACTAATAAATTATAGCAGTTCTGTTTGTGCCAATCAGTAAAGTTAAGATTACACAACAGTTTCCAATCTACCTCCTTACATTAACATTTACAAATTTTACATTAAAATGTTGGAGTTGAAGTTTTCTATTCTTGGTTTCTCTGTTTAATGGCAAAAATCCTTTCAGGCATTTTTATGTGCTGAGTTAAAAAAATATTTATTTGTCCTGTTCTCTAAGAAAAAGAGCCAGTTTGTCCTTTGATATTTAACTCAAAAGTGGTTGAAATCTGAATTTTCAAAGTTATTATGGAAATAGTTGTTAGTAATTATCTTAGTAATATCTTATTAATATCTGTATTCTGTAAAAATAATGAGAGTCCTGTTGTTTTTGCTGTATACAGACTAACACAGCTACCCCTCTGGATGTATTCTGTAATATCTATTTTATTAAGTTGAAAAAGTTATTTTTTAACAATGTTACAAACATTTGCAAACAAAGAGCTGAAATGCTGCAGTGGAAAATTCTTCAGGCTGCTGGCTGCACACTGAACATGAATGCAGTCGGCATGCACGCCCATGGAGTACACGGCACAGCTATTTTGTCACACAAGTGTAAAAACTCAGCTACAGAAGCAGTAGAAAATGAAACATGTGAGAGGCTTAATCATTTCTAAGCAACAGGTTTCCATCAAGTCAGCCGCAGAGCCCACTTATGTTTTTTATGCCCTATATTTACTGTGTGGGGCATGAAGATACAGTGAGGATTAGTACTGCACGTTATGAATGATGAAG
Organism: Mesoclemmys tuberculata; assembly: GCA_007922155.1. Taxonomy (NCBI): domain Eukaryota; kingdom Metazoa; phylum Chordata; order Testudines; family Chelidae; genus Mesoclemmys; species Mesoclemmys tuberculata. Next base: position 931,117 of record ML675646.1, on the reverse strand, counting down.
GACAGATCAGAGAGAGGTCTGTGGGCAGGCCCAGCAGACCCGACACAAGGAGATTACAAACCTCTTGGTAGCTGCTGAACCCAAGGGGCTGAGATCCAACAATGAAACCGGAGCTCATTTTTCTGGGTCTTTTACATTCAAAAGTGATGCTAGCACTTCAGTCATTGTCCTGCTACGGAGCGCACTTGAGGGCAGTGGTGTGCGACCGATGGGGCGCGCCCCCCAGGGGATGCAGAGGAACATTCAGGGGGACGAGCAGCAACACCAGGCGGTCTGTGCCAGCTCTGCACAGCGGGGCCTGGGCCAGGCTCTACAGGGGACAGGGAGGGAACGCCACCTCCACGCCCACTCACCTCAGCGGGCAACCCAGCCTAGGGATCAATGTGCTGCACCAATTCCCACTGCCAGCAGACGCCACGACCAGCACGGGCTTCGCCCCCAGAAACCACCACCCACGCCCTCCCCAACCTCGAACATCCAAGGTATTGGCCCTGTCCTAGCAGTGCAGCCTGGCTGCAAGGCAGAAGCAGCCCACTGCTGAGGAAGCCTTCGCTGTAGAGTAATGGGGGGCACAGACCGATTCTGTTAATGATAAGAGGGGGTGCGACTGGAAAAGTTTGCGCACCCCTGTTCTATCGATCTCTTGCTCTGGCATCACCAAAGAAATGATAGTTTAGGTAGCTTATAATCAGATGTCCTTAAAAGAGGTCCCAAATATGTCCAGCTCTTCTTCCAGACTACTTCTTATACTGTTGTAGGCAGTGATGCCCATTCTAGGACTTCATCATTATTTTATCTGTCCCTTTTACTTTGAATATTCCACACGGACCCTTTTGCTGAAAGCTGTTAAGTCTTTGTTGCATTGATTTACTATTTTTCCAGGATTCTAGTCCAGAGGACTTTGCTTCTAAAGAGTATAAGTTTGGAGTTTTTGCTGATCACACAGGACTTCCATCCTGTGTTAAGTTTTTGAAATGCAGCACTTGTTTCACCTATGTTACCCATATAATTAAATGTATTAACAGGTTTCAAGGCTGTAAGTATATAAAATCATCAGCAGGTAAATTAATTTTCAAAATTTACAGCTTTGATTTAATGATAATAAGACCTATTTGCTTGGTACAGACTTTAATTACACAATCACACACATATTTTTCCCAAAGACTGAGACTTCAGTATTTAAATATTTAAGGCAAAACTCTAAGCAAGGGCTTTATTCAGTCAAATTTTAAGTAATTTAGACATGCTGATTTAGATAGAGTTACTTTTTTACAACTCCCCTATCCCCAAATCTAACCTTTTTTCATCAACAGCTCCTCATTTCCCATAGCTAACTATCCAGATTCTGTAGCCACACCCCCATTTTTCATACTAATGATTTAGTTTTGGGAAGCAGTCCCTTAGCAGAGCTATTTTAGAAACCTAATTAATTTATTCTCCCTCACTATTTAATGAGCCTACTTCCTCTCTACCGTTTTTATACTGATGTATTTGTAAAAGCCAGTCTTAAACACTTTGGCAGCATTAATGCACTTTGCTGCCCTTTTCTTGCTCCTGCAAGCCTGAACTGACACTGCAAAGACTCAGTCGGTTTCCTTCTCCTTTCTTCACTGTGTATATCGACACTGCAATTAGCCACCTGCAGCTGGCCCAAGCCAGCAGACTCGAGCTGGTGGAGCTTGGGCTAAGGGGTTGTTCAACTGTGAGATGGGAGGGACTGAAGCCTGACATCTACACCGCAATTAAACAGCCCCTTAAGACTGAGCCCCAGGAGCCAGTCAGCTGGTGCAGGCCAGCTGCGGGTGTCTAATTGCAGTGTAGACACACCCTAAATGGTCACTTATTCCATGCATTCTCTATTCCTGAGCAAGTTTCGTCTGTTGCTCCTTGATCATAGTGTTTTTTAAACTGCTCCGATCTTTTCCACACTTGTGAGTTATATCACTTTCTCCTCCCGTGGCTCCATGCTCACTAACTTGTTTAATTCATCACAATATACTTTTTTTTAACCTAATCCCTTTGCAGTGGTATGGCCTGTAAGCCTGTTGCTCACCATGTGATCACTGATCCTAAGGTTTCCTATTAGTCTTATACTTGCAATCATTTCTTCTCTACTAGCACAAAGTAATCAAGTTAGCTTCTCTATTTATAATATCACAAAACTGTCCTCTATGATGATAAGGAAATACACTTGTATTAGAATTACTCCTCCAACTCCTCTTCTACTCCATTCTAGGTCTTCTATTATTATTTTATGACACCCAAGAATGTGTTCGGTGTCTCATACATGTATAACCTCTGCCTAGACTACACAGATTTATGTGGATTTCCATTTGTGAAAATCATCACATCACATTTCTGTTATGCCCAATACATCAATTTAGGATACCCTGCCTAATTCCTAATCTGGACCTGCTAACTTCCAGATGTTTCCCAGAGAACTCTACTGATCTTAAAATCCACAAGACATGTATTAGTGAGGCATGACAACCAGGCTCTGACTTCTGCTCTCAATGCTCTGAAAGGTGAAGTACTTTACTCCTCTAACTTGCATGGTTCTCAAAGAAAAATCAGGAAGAAAGCAGGCTCAAACACTGATGTAGGCAAAAAGAGAATGCTGGCTGTCACAGAGAGACTCCAACACAAAGAATTCTTACAAACTTTTGTCACTACCAATCAAAATGCAAAGAGGCCAACTTCTCTTCTGTCACAGAAGCAGTTATATCCTGAACATCAGTTCTGGCCCATAACTTAGACATTTGGTCACAGAATTCAGCTGCTCTCACTGTGCTAGAAGGAACTAACAAACCATTTCTCAGAGATCCCTCGGGACAGTATCTGGGGATACTGGACCTGATGGGCACTGGATCAACACCACTCTACTTCTAAGAATTCATCCTACTCAGACAGCAAGATGTTCCTGAAGTCACAAACACAGTCCAGGCCAGCACTTGCCACTCTAATGCAGGCCCAGTGTTGAAGTTCTTGTTTTTGAGCAAGCTGTCTGAGAAGCTGGCAAGGAACTGACTCCAACTTTATCTGCCAGTTGCCAGCATACTGGATCCTTCTCAATAATATTTCAGGCCAGGGCACAAAAACAAGACAGCAGTGCTTGTTCTGAGGGATGACTTCCTCTTGTCCTCCATGATTTTGTGGATGTCCCTCTGGAATTGGACACAGCATTCTATGATGGATCTTTCTCGCTTTCTGTTTATATTTGCTCCTCCCCCCCATTTTCTTAGTGCTCAGCCAAGGACAGCCAGAGAAAGGAAAGAGGAATGTGACAGTCAAAATCCAAGACACCTGGCTGGTCTAGATAGCTGGAGAGCAGATAAAGACCATTCATTGTAAAAATGTTAAATAATCTAGGTGTACTACCATTCATTTCCCACAGTGATCAGAGGAGCCATGGGTTACTGTGAGGGAATCTTTCATTCCATCAGCTCAGCACACAGCCACAGCAAAAAGTAGAAATAAGAACAGGAAGGTTACTCACCTGTAACTGGAGTTCTGAGAGATCACCTCTGCACATCCCAAGAATGTGAATGTGCAGAGATCATCTCGAAGCACTAAAGAGTTATAATAGCAGACATACTGAATGTAAATCACAGCAGTAAATCAAATGTAGACGCCTGTAGGGGTAATAGGTGCAGTTCTGCACACTTCCACAAAAAGAGGCTGATAGCACAGATTACAGAATCTAAATGATAAAGAAAGATTAAGGAATCAGAGTTTTATCCTCACTGGTAAATGGCGGCTTCCAAAGTATGAAAGGGATTGATACAGTTGATAGAGAAACATCTTTATACTGATGAGGATTTAAAAAACTAGAGGATATAATCTACAAATTGAGAAAACTATACATAGGAGTAAGCAGGAACTCAGGAAGATGTATCCCATGTAAGAAGTAATAAATATATGGGGAAAATTCTCCAGGAAAGGTAACGGAAGCAAGCAAAGAGTTCATAAGACACTCAGGCTTGCTTCTTGACGGAAAAATGGAGAGATGAAAACCATAGTAGTGTAGAATTGAGAAATGCAGAAGCACTTGTTTTCTGAACCAGATAACCTTTTTCTAATGTAAAAAGTTCTTATGATAATTCTGCTAGGTAGAGTTAAAACATGGGTCAAAATACATCTTATCTGGGTTCTTTATTATGTTCTACAGCATTCTAGAACAACAAAAACAGAAAGGAAAGAAAAAAAATGGATCCCACAGCATGAGAGAGAATACACATTTCCAATCAGGAATGATACCGTGTTCAACTCTTAAATAACGACGAACTATAGGCCAGTATTTATTTAGGACCTGATCTGGAGAGGTGCTGAGCCAATCCTTTGATGTCCATAGTACCCTCCACAACCAGCTCAGTGCTTCACCGCATCAGGCCCCTTGTGAGTAGATCGGAACTCCACAGCAACTGCAGTTACAGTTTGCTGGATCAGAACTCCAGCCTGTGTGATTTCAGATCTGTGCCCATCCTAACGCTGATACTTTTCAGAGCAGCACATAATATAAATAAATAAAGCAACAGCCATTATGCAAACAACACACATGGTAGTGGTTTTGAAGTATTTTTTTAAGACAGGTTAGATGATTTTCTACTCCTTTATTTTGCTCTCAGCGTAGAACAAAGCAGACTGGCAATCAATGGTCAAACACCTGCTTCTACGAACTCCGTAAACTCATTTTGTTAAATTACTGGTTTTAAGAATTATTTTCAACAAAAATAAATGGGGGGAAGTTTAGTACAGAAGTGAGATGAATGTTATAGTTCACACTTACTACAGAGTCGTAAGATGCACAGAGGAAGATTTATTGATTTTATGATCATTCAACACAATTCAAGAGGAAATCTACAATTTCAACACACGATCTGGCTGGAAAAATGAAGTTGTTTGCAATTTCAACTGCTTGCAAATTTATTTGTCTTTGAGTCTGTAATAAAGCTTAAAGTTCCTCTTCTGACAAGCCATTTAATTTATAACAAAATGTGTGATTACTATGTTTTCTTAAACATAAAAGAGATGAAGATTAGGCATGTAGTTCTCTTCCCTCCAGTTTCTTAGCTTATCTGAGTATGTCATACTTCAGACACTAGAGTGATGAGGGATCTTTAATTTAACTGGCCTCATTTTGAAAAGGAAGTTGTGTAGCTGGTTGACAGCATTTACTTTCCGACATAAATGGGAAAGGCGTTTGACGAGCAGCCAGCTGTCTGTTAAGTGTAAGAAAATTGCACCCTTAATATTTAGTTTGATTCATTACCATCCAGTGCCAATAAACCGGTTCCAGTCGTTTCCATTCCAAAAAGGCTTCTAATCGAGAGGTTTCAGACTCCAGTAACTGCAACAACTGGGAAAGAGGAAAAAAAAAAAAAAGAAAATCGAGACCCATTTAGTCATCTGCACAATATATAAAGGGCAATTTTTAAAGCCTGTTTGGTCTGAATAATGAAAGCTACCCAATCACATACCAGGTGTCACTTCTTACGTGGTACATGTTCCCTTCACATCATAGTGGACCTTATAGACTGACATTTTCAGGCAAAACATTGGTTTGCAAAAGGAATATATATAAACTCGTTTGGATGTACACAGCCCTCCCCAATCTGTAACTGCAATCATGAAGTATTTTTCACAAGGCAATGCGGTAAAGAGTGAGGAACAGTCATATGCTCCCAATACTCAAGCAATTTCTTCCTTCTGACGATATGCTGCTATGTCTGGGCTTGCACTATGCATTACTCGTTGGGAAGCAATGTAAATCCCAGCTGTGCAAATATGACGTGGAACTGAAGAAAAGCTTTCCCTCACGTCCATAATGCATTCCAGTCCCCAGCCACATGACAACCATAGTCACCATATACACATACATGGCTTCACATGTAATTTTGAAGGGATCAAGGCAATACCATTCATATATAAAAAGGTCTTTACTCATGTAGATCCTGAAACCTCATGTGCTTCTTAGCTAACAAAACTAACCACACAGCTCAGCCACACTCCAAACACCGCCGCTAAAATGGTCTCTCTCACTTTTGGATCAAACCGAGTCCCCCACTATTCTCTGAGTCTGGCCAACATACCAAGTTTAAATCCCTTCTCTTTTCCTGAAAGTCATGCACAGCTTTGTTCCAGCCAATATCTAGGACCTGGTCTCCTTGGCATCCCCTCCAACTCCTCCATTCTAAAAACCATGCCAACACCAACATCCAGTTATTTCTACTTCTCCCATCTCTGTGCCTTTGTCCACAAGGCTTCTATGCAGAAAATGACCTGAGAATCCCAGTATGCCAAGCCCATCTTCTAGCTCCTTATTCAAATCATTTACAAACACTCACTCCTCCTGCAAAGTCCACAAATATTATGTATATATATTATATAGCTAGATTGTCTTCCGCACTCTCCCTGTTGCACAAGGCGTTCCTCTACCACAGTTAGAATTCATGAGCAATGCAAGAAGTGAGGCTTTGGAGATTTTTACAAATGATTTGAAAAATTACGTATAACTATAGGGGGAGAAAATATATATCACCATATAAAATAAAGGCCTCCTTTTTCAAAATGGGGTTGGAGGTAACCTAACTTTTAATCTCCTTAAAGGGGAGTGGAATTGCTGTACACCTACCCTCCAGAAATCAGGCTACTATGACAGCTCAAGCTGGGCACAAAAAATGAATAGTCACTTTGGAAACTGGAGATGAATATACAAAGTTAGAGACAGAGATCCCAGGTATGGCTAGTTATGCAGCAGTACAATAAAGAAAGAGATTCCAGAAACTCTTTTAGTCAAAACAAGATTGATGGGAAAACAGAAGATAAACAGAAGATAAATAAATTATGTGCAAGCACCAGTCACTCACCAGCTTTGTGATAAAGAAAAAAATCTAGGTAGAGGCCATTACTTGAAATGAATGAGTCCATACCACTTGAAGGCAAGTTTCTGAAGGACTCCAAAAGCATTTTTCTGTCATGGTTTCAAAGATGAAGATCAAGACCAGAGCCCTGATTTAATCTACTTAGTGCAGACATAACTGTTTTCAGCCAGCTTTGTGTCTTTTACTTACTTTGTTCTGCAACTGTTAAGAGAGAACTCAAAAACAGGAGTTATTTGCTTTGCTATCTTACCCCTCAGAAATAATCGAACGCTGCTAGAATGAGGGGGAAGAACACCAACAAAACAACAAAAACAACAAACAAAAGCTAGTCAGTGTCAAAAAAGTTGTCTTCTGTGTCCAGATGCCACTAATCCAGACTCATGGGCCATCTTCACATCTCCTAACAGGCAAAGGCTTCAATCACACATACCTGTCCCTCAGCAAGCAAAGATCCCCGTGACGGGGTGTGCACCCCACACCAGCCCTGATAATGTTATCGAGGGCCTGAGAGGCCAGTTAGGTTACCCGGCATCACCTCAGAGGAGGAGGCCACGGTTAACAGAGAGTGAAGCCCAGCTGAGGAAGGACTGGGACAGGACTACAAAGCCAGGAAGCTGAGAGAAAGGGCTGCAGGGGAAGGAGTCTGCAGTGACTCCACAGGAGAGGGAGGGCATCAGGGTAAGGGAGGAAGTCCAGAGGGAGAGAAAGCTCTGAGATCCTGTCCTGGAGCAAACGGACTTATCAAGAGGGGAGAAGAGGTGAAGTAGTCCCAAGCAGTAGAGTAGGTTCCCGTGGTAAACCCAGAAACAGGCAAGGAAAGAGAGGCTAGGTAGTGTGGCAAACGGCCGGGTTCTCCCTAGTGAGTCTCGCACTTTTGCCTCTCATAGTGGGCCAGGGTGTCGCCGGTTACCCCGTCTTCCCAGAGAGGGAGGTAGGGACCCAGGCCCGCCCGCTCCTCTGGATCCCAGCACAGGTGCCCTCTCAGTAGCAGCTATGTGCTGCTGGCACCATACTTGCAGCTGCAGACTTTTCCCCTGGGCTATTCTCCTTCTTCTGGCTTCTTGAGCCCAGTACCTTCTTCAGGACTCCACCTCTCTTCCACACACCACTGTGCTCTGCTCTCCTTCACGACTCCACACACTCCTCCACCCACCACACACCTACTCCTTCAGCTCCCACCCTGTCTCTCAGGAGTAGAGGGTTTTTATAGGCACCTGGGTGGGGCCTTAATTGGTAACAGCTGACCCTAATTACCCTCTAATGACTCTGGCTAGTCTATAGGGAATAAAGCTCGGATCTTTCTAGCACTTACATACCACCCTTCCAGAACTTTCCTACTGCCCTCTGTCCTTTCTATACCACAGTAGGAAGGAGTCCAGGGAAACAGCAACATGGATGAGGACTGAGGAGACTTGAACTAGTGGCTATAGGGTCCCTGTGCTGGAACTTGGCATAGCGGGCAAGTCTGGGTCCCCTCCCAGCTGCTGGTAGAGCGGCACAAAGCTAAAGCTGAGGTCAAACACAGTCTGGAGATGTGGATAAATGGGGACCTAGTCAGAGGGTCAAGTTACCAGAAGAGAGACAGCCACAGAGTACACAGGGAGCAGAAGGGGGCAGCCGGTGCTGCAAGATCTACTTTCCAGATCTAGACATGAGGAGGTGCACTGCCCATGGATGGGATCCCCATTACCCTTCCATAGCAACCAAATTCTCCAGGCTTCCCTCCACCAGCTCCAATATCCATCTCTCTCCAAATGTCATTTAGCATTTTGTATCTTCAGAGCCACTTGTGACCATTAAATAATTCACACTAAATGCATCCAGAGGAGGTTGGGATTTCCAAGGGTCTCTTATCCCCATTTTACAGATTTGCTAAACTAAAGCCAAGATATGCTGCTGCTTATCATCTGTATAGAAGAAAGATCTTTCCACTTACTGCCCCCAACACATATGAGGTTCTGACAGCAATGCTTTAATGTGTGATGAGCACTCCAGTCCTCTGCGCCACAAAGCTATCCAGTTAGAAATAAATCTAGAAGTTCAAAGTCCTCCATTTGAATGGAGCTAAGGACCAACGTGTTTGTCCTTTCTAATGAAACAAAGACTCTAATGTCTGCAGGAGAAGCAGCATTTACTTTCTTTCATGATGAAAGGGAAACATTAAGTAAAGCAAATTTTTTCTTTGAATGGAAATTGCAGTGAAGCTTAGGGATAACATCCGAAGATCATCTTTCTTTTTGCGCAAAACTGGGATAATGTGAGTCTCATAAGAGAATTGTTATTTTTCACAGCTTTCTAGAAAAAGTAACTGCCCTAAACTACTTATGTTGAAAGACAGTGTAATGACAAATTCCAATTACCAAGTTCTGTTGCAAAATAATTCCATAATGGATGTTGAAAGCAAACACTTACCAATAACTTCTCCTCTAAGCCTTTGTTTAAAAAAAAAATCTATCACTTGTACAAATGACTTGTCAGGCAATAGCTTTTTGAGCAGCTTAAACTTAAATTAATTGAATGGTACCCCAGCACCTTCCCAGGAGCTCGAGAATCATACAATGTACATGGCACGCAGCTGGTGACAAACACGCTTCTTCTCCTTTGCTACACAGGTGTGGATGCCAAAGGCTGTAGTTCCCAGAGTTCAATGCAACCCTGAGGGCTCCACTCCCGACGGAGCACACTGCATGACTGCAGATTGGTTTGGAAATCCCAGCCTACAGAGATTTGGATGCCCAATTCCCATTACAAAAATCAATGGGGATTGGGCAAACACATCCTGCAAGTGGCTTTGAATAGCTCAGTCAGCTTCTATGAGTTGTCCACCTGTATTAAAGTTGAAGATGACTTTAGGTTTATCCACTCAGGAGCCAGCAATCAAAGTGAGTTCCTCTGGTAGTTTCATAATTTAATTGACTTTGACTATGGGAGGTGTGTCTGCAGTTGGAAAAGATGCCTATTTGTATCCCAATATATACTCAGGTCAAAGAAGAAAGCGATATGGACACTGGTAGTTATGTCAAAGCCACCCTTTTATCCAGTGATGATATCTCAAATTTCTAATAACCAGTTCTATGAAGGCAGGTGATATTTAAGAACCTATTCTGAATAGGTTCTTAAACATCATGCACACAGCACCCGACACACACCCACAACTACAGAGTTCCCTCCGCCGTGAAATTGACCCTCCCTGGTCAATTTCGGCGGCAGGGAGAGTCCAGGGAGACACTCTCCCGGCAGTGAAATTGACCCGCCCTGGTCAATTTCGGCGGCTGGGAGAATCGCGGGAGACACTTGCCGCTGGGAAATTTACTCTCCCGCCGCTAACAACCGGTTCGCTGCTCCGCCTTTTCATTGAATCTCCCGGGGCTAAGAACCGGTTCGCTGCATTTTTTCTATTTTAAGAACCGGTTCACGCGAACCGGTTGGATATCATCACTGCTTTTATCCACTATGCTACAATAGGGAAACAACATGCAGGTATCATCTCCTATCAGTAATACCACCACACAGCTAGCACATGCATCATGTGTGTAAAGGTAAAGCTTCATCCAAGTTATATAGGTCATCCCAAACAAGTAAATAAAACTTTTATGCCACCCCACCCTACTGTGCATTCTGGATATGCTCCCTACTTTACAAATAAGTCTGAATTTTTGAAAGTATTAATGGAACTGTCTATTCCTCCACTTACACAGCCAGGTGCCGCAGTTACAATCATCTCACCATTGTTGGGACCCAATCTTGAGAGGTAAGCACCCTCAATTCCTGCTGACAACACTCACTGGATTCGGCCCTGACTGACTCGGTTTCTGTGTATCTGCAGAATTTGGTTAGATCACCCCACCATCCAGAATATGAGCTGCTCTTATTTTGCTTCTCTGCCCTTCACAGCATCCAAAGCAGATAGTTTTTGCCTGTTTGATGGAAACATTCTTCCATGAGATCCATGCAGCTAAATCAGTGGGTTCCCTACACCCAGAATTAGGGTGACATGCTCCTGTCCACACACTTTCACGAGTGATGTGGAGTACAAAGCAGTGCATCTAAGGGCACAGAAGGCAGAAGTGCCTGCTCCAGACCATTTTCCCGTCCATGAAAGACATTCCTGCAGGGATCAGGTTTAGTGGCCTGGAAGAACTGGATCAGTTGCTCAACGAGCTTCAGATGCTTGGAGCGTTCTGGCACAAATCAATATTGTCTGAGTCAGAATTAACTGGTGCTGGTTTCTCTGCCACACATTGAAATTGCCCTGGGCAGCAGCACAAAGGCTGGAATCGCATCACAGCATAGCTACTCCAGCATGGAAACAGTCAAGAAGCATTGCACTGGGATCCATAGTTTTCCAAGACTGAAACCACTGCTCATTATGCAGAAAGGAGAATGTACATCAGCTATCCATTGAGATAGAAACTCCAACAGTGGGAACTCAAGTTTCCTAGGCTCCTAGGAAAAAAATAGTATCAAGGATGATGCAGCCACTAGACTTTATTTTAGTCTGGTTATTTTAAGCCTACTTTTATTTGTTTTTGTGTTGTGCTGCCTATTAATCTTTTTGTGATATTTATTTTTACAATGCAAAGCATTCTAATGCATGCAAAAGGCGCTATATAAATCAGTAGTTAATAATTTATAGGATAATGCTGCCTCTTGGTAGGCTGGGTTTCAGAAATCTTTGCTGCAATACATATTTAATTTCTGATGCAAACAGATCATAATAATTCATCGCTTGGCAAAAAGGTTCTCTCAGATACTGGTCTACCTAAAATATTTAAAAAAATCACCACTGTATTTTTCAATGTGAGCTCATGACAGGCTTTCAGAAATAAGTGGTATTTCTCTGCACATCAGAATAGCATGACTAGCTGTTCTACTGATTCATCATGTATTTAGATATGGGCTACATCAACACAATAGCACTTTAATGAAGAGAGGCAATAGTTACGTCAGCAGGAGACGCTCTCCCACGGACAGCACTGTCTATGTGGAGGAGTTAGATCGATATAACCACAGTGCTCGGGAGTGTGGATTCTTCACACCCTGTGCTTTTATTTGTTTGATAAGAAATTTGGCTTTATTCAATTTGAATTGGAGAGATGTACGATAAAGACACAAAAATTAAAAGCTAAAAGGGACCTGCCCTCAGCAAGGCCAATAAAACCAAACCAAGTTGGAATAATAAGCTAAGCCATTCTGGAGCTGTAATGAACCCAAAGCATTAGCACATGTTTCAAGAAGTCCATGAAAGGGATTTTGGCTCTCTTGGGACACAGACCCATAGGGCAAGGGTTACAGGAGTAGTTCTACACCAGAACTGACAGTGCTGTATTGCTTTTGAGAAACAGCAGCTGGAGACCCAATCCACGTTATGAATTGATAACTGGCCCTATTCTTTTAGGAGAAAGTTCCTATGTGAGCTCTAGTCTGTTACTAGGCTTCCGGACATCATAAAACGTGAAAGAAAATCATAACTTGGAAAATAGAGAAATTATAGACTTCCTATCAACACTAGCTGCTTGTCTCATTCTTACATTCAGAGACCTCAGATGAAGAGAGACGTAGCTAGGCTCTGAAGACTGGGAGGTCTGTGTTTTACAGAGGGAAATGTGGGGGTGTTTGTTTTTCTGTCTTAGTTTGCTCTAAAGTGAAAAAGATGATCTTTATAAAACATAATTATATATTTGTGGAAGGGTCTATAAAACAGCTATTTAAACTTAAATTGAAAGAAACTGGAATTTAAAGTGAGCAACTAGAAAATGAAGCATTTGGGATATAAAAATTGTAATGCAGCGTCCATACTGATATGCAATGAACTGCAATGTACTGACTCAGAACAGAACTAACAAAGATTCCTGAAGAGATCATTTCCTCTCATTTTGACTCAAGTTTGCTTCAGTGCCATCAATTACCTTGTCAACAGTTACAGTAAAATACTGTGGTACATATTGACTACACGAGGAAAAGAGCAGGAAACATTTACAAAATGAATGGAGTTAGGATTTGAGATTTGAGAGACATCAAGTTGGATACGTAGTACACAAGAGAGTATAGGCCAAAATTTTACTAAGGAACTAGTGGTTTTAGGGTGCCTTAATTTGGTACCCAGTTTGATTAAGAAACTAGAATACAAGATTAACATGGGTTATAAACTGGCTAATTGATAGGTTTCAACATGTAATTGTAAACAGATCATCATCATCAAATGGGTATATTTCTAGTGGAGTCCTTCAGGGAATGGTTCTTGGTCCTACACAATGACATTTTTAACAATGACCTGGAAGAAAACAGAAACATCACTGACAAAGGTTTCAGCGGTCACACAGATTGGGGGAATGGCAAACAATATAGATCGCTGATACACAGCAATCTGCATCGCTGGGTAGACTGCTACAGTAACAAAATATGGCCAAATGTGAATTTATAGATTTAGGAACAAGGGAGGAAGGCCACATTTACAGGATGGGAAGTGCTTATCTTGGGAAGTGCTGTACCTGACAAAGATTTGAGGTCATGGCACATAATCAATTGAACATGAGCTCCCAGTGAAATGTTGTGGACAAAAGGGCTAATATGATGCTTGGATGTGTGAACAGGAAAACATTGAGCAGAAAGCTTATATAACCTCTATATTTGGCATTGGTACGAGAGCTATCGGACTATCATGTTCAGTTCTGATGTCCACACTTCAAGAAATATGTTAATAAATTGGAGAGGGGTTAGAGAAGACAAAAGGGGAATGATTAAATTTTTAGAAAACCTGTCTTATACTCATAAACTCAAGTAGCTCAATTTATTTAGTTTAACAAAGAGATGGTTAAGAGGTGCCTTGATCAATGTCAATAAGTACCTATATGGGGAAGAGAAATTTGATAACAGACAGTCTTTAATCAGGTAGGCGAGGTAATACCTTTTATTGAACCAACCTCTCTTAGTGAGAGAGACAAACTTCGAACAACAGAAGTTAATCCAATAAAAAATATGACCACCCCCATCTTGTCTCACTAATATCCTGGAACTGACATGGCTATAACTAGACTTTATAGCTCTTTAAATTAGCAGACAAAGAAATAGCAAGATCCAGCGGCTGGAAGTCGCAGCTAGACAATTCACATTCGAAATAAATTGCAAAATTTCAACCACGAGGGTCACTAACTATTTGAATAACTTACCAAGGGTTGTGGTAGATTCTCCATCACTGGCAATTTTTAAATTAAAATGTCATGCTTTTCTAAAGGATCTGCTCCAGTTCATACAGGATTTAATTCCGGGATGTCGCGTGGCTTACGCTCTGCAGGATGTCAGATGGGATGATCACAATGGTCTCCTCTGGCATTATGTCCCTTGTCCTATAGCAATCTATGACACCTGGGCAGAATGATTTTCAGACAGTGCTAAGCACCCATCTTCTGAATATCAAGCCCTTTCAAAAGTGCATCCAGTTGCGCACCCAAAATCACTATGCACTTTAGAAAATCTTTGCCATCAGCTTAAATCACAATGCAGTCTGACAATTGGTCACATTCTATCGCTACAAACAGCCTTTACGTAGCTGAGATCAGATAAAAACAAATAATTTTTCAGCTTTTCACAGATTATTGTCTCTGTGCATTTAACAGCATTTCATTCACAATTAGGTTTACCATTTTCCTTGCAGTCAGTTTTACCTGTTTCTGTGGGTCTTTCACAGAGCAGGGACAAGAAAAACATTTACAGAAATTGGCAGGGTGCTCGCAGGCATAAACTACTTCTAGCTGATTTTATGGACTTGACTGGATTTTAAATTAATGGTGTCTTTTTAAATTATTTCCATCTGCAACTTCCCTAGTTTGACTTCTACACTTGCTGTTAGTGGTCTGTAGGGAGGAGCTAGTCACAAAAAGGATATTTCCTTGATGTGTGGGGCAATCACAAAGCTTAGCACAGGGGATTTCATTAGATTCCCCTTTCATTTTTGTCTTTTGTTGTTGTTGTTACCTCTTCCTCAGCCAAAACCTTCTTGTTTCTCTCATCAAGTGTTGTGCCTTGTCTTTGAGACCTAGATCCTGCAAGTTTACCACACATGGCCGACTGCTGCACCCACACAAATCCTGTAAATTAGAGGGCTAATTTACCAGGCCCCTGCACCACAGAATATGCTCCAGCGCAGGATTTCAGTCCCTGTTCTTCCAAGCTTCACTTTCTTTCTTCAACATAAAAACCAGTTAACACAAGTTCAGCATATCAGTCACATCATTTCCCCCTGATCTGGTGTCTTCTGCAACCTACTCCCTACAAGATTGCACTCCACAGGCTGTCTGCCTGGGAGTCACATATAAACTGGGGACTCCTACAGGAGCCTACCTAGTCCCTACTTGTTTTCCCAGCAACTGAGCTCTTGTTGGCTTTCCATGAGGATCAGGTCAGGTGATCTTCAAACTATCACTGGATCCCTGACTGCAGAGCATCATCTGGGGAGGCAGCTGATTAGTCACAGTAGGGGCTGGGCCAAACTCCCTTAGAGGACAGCCACTCTGTGACAGAGCCCCACTGACTTCAACAGCGCTCCACCTCGGCACCACAGGATCAGGATATGAGCTGTCATTTACGCTCTGTACAACACCTAGCAAAATGGACAAGGCTACTGGTATGTCTGTGATATAAATGTTAAATAATAACTATGTTAATGGTTACATTAAAAATGAACAATAAGGCTTGCATTCCCCTCCAGAGACGCAACAACAGACAGAGCCACCACTGGAAATTGATGTTCAATGAGAACAGTAAATAAAAAAATACCCTCTGATGAAAATTAGTTGAATTTTGCCAATTTAATATCAATCCAGCCATCCCTCCATCCCACCACACTCACTTCAGAATAAGAGAGTAATTATCATGCATGCAGTTGTTTTCACAGCTTTTTAACAAGTGCATTACTGACTTGACATACTAATCATCTAAAATCTGCTACAGTCTCCTTTATGTCAAGTCATCTCCATTATGGAGCTATAAGCATGGTCCCCTTAAATTAAATGACAAATGTATTTTTAAAAAATCCAAAACCATTCACAGAACATGAGTAATGGCTGATTTTCTAATTTTAATTCCTTGGCTACTTAAAAAACAATCAAAGATACCTATCAAAAGAGCTAAGTCAACGTTATTGGCCAATTACATGCAAAATACTCAAGGAGCTGACTGAGGAGAGATCTGAGCCATTAGCTATTATCTTTGAAAACTCAAGGAAGACAGGAGAGATTCCAGGGGATTGGAAAAGGGCAAAGATAGTGCTAATCTATAAGAAGATGAATAAGGACAACCTGGGGTATTATAGACCAGTCATCTTAATTTTAATACCTGGAAATATAATGAGGGGTAGCTGTGTTAGTCTGTATACAGTAAAAATAACAAGAGTCCTGTAGCACTTTAAAGACTAACACATTTAATTTCTGCAGGCATAAGCTTTCGTGGCATCTGACGAAGTGGGTTGCAGCCCACAAAAGCTTATGCCTGCAGAAATTAAATGTGTTAGTCTTTAAAGTGCTACAGGACTGTCGTCGTTTTTGCTGGAAAGATAATGGAGCAAATAATTAAGCAATCAGTTTGCAAGCGCTGGACAAATAGAAGGTGATAAGTTATACTCAGAAAGGATTTGTCAACAATAAATTGTGTCACACCAACCTAATAGCTTTCTTTGACAAGGTAAGAAGTCTTGTGGATGGGGGGACACGGTAGATGTAGTATATCTTGACTTTCGTTAATCTTTTGATATTGTCTCGCATGACCTTCTCATAAACAAACCTGATGGGGCTACTATAAGATGGGTGCATAACTGGTTGGAAAACCATTCCCAGAGAGTAGTTACATGTGGTTTACAATCAAGTTGGAAGGGCATATCAAATGGGGTCCTTCAGCAATCAGTTCTGGGTCAAGTTCTGTTCAATATCTTCATCAATTATTTAGATAATGGTACAGAAAGTACACTTACAAAGTATGCGAACAATACCAAGCAGGGAGGGGTTACAAGTGCTTTAGAAGATAGGATTAAAATTCAAAATAATCTGGACAAACTTGAGAAATGGTGTGAAATAAATAAGATGAAATTCAATAAAGACAAATGTAAAGTACTCCACTTGGGAAGGAACTATGAGCTGCACATATGCAAAATAGGAAATGATTGCCTGTGACGGAGTACCACGGAAAGGGTTCTGGGGGGTCATAGTGGATCACAAGCTAAATATGAGTCAACACTATAACACTATTGCAAAAAAAGCAAACATCATTCTGGGATGCATTAGCAGGAGTGTTGTAAGGCTCTAAGCAAGACACGAGAAGTAATTCTTCCACTCTACTCCGTGCTGATTAGGCCTCAATTGGAGTACTGTGTCCAGTTCTGGGCACCACATTTCAGGAAAGATGTGCACAAATTGGAGAAAGTCCAGAGAAGGGCAACAAAAATGACTGAAGGTCTAGAAAACATGACCTATGAGGGAAGATTGAAAAAATTGGGTTTGTTTAGTCTGGAGAAGAGAAGACTGAGGGAGGACATATAACAGTTTCCAAGTACATAAAAGGTTATTACAAGGAGGAGGGAGGTCAATTATTCTCTTTAACCTTTGAGAATAGGACAGGAAGCAATGGCCTTAAATTGCAGCAAGGGCAGTTTAGGTCGCATGTTGGGTTTAGACAACCTGGAGTCCCCGGTCTGCCCCCGGTTTCTTTTAATCCGCCGGGGCCACCATTGGTTTGGGTTTCATGCGGGCCGGACAAAGCACAGCGACCAATATGATTGCAAGCCAAGTCGTTTATTTTCAAGGGGCACACTCTCTTATAGTATTTTTCAACATCTCATTACACATGCAGCTCTTACAACAGTAAACAAGTCTCACCGCAGTGAGAGCTTTCTCACACACCCTAATTTAATCGGCTAGAGCTAGCTTAAAAGCACGGGGGGAGGCCGTAATCAAAAATACACTTCGCAGTTCCCATAAACACGCCAAGCTTCGCTGTTCCCAAAGCAGCACCTGCAAGGTCATCTGGAAGCCAGCCAAAACCAGGGTTTGCCCAGCAGTCAGCGTCTGGCCCCAAACAATCCCACAGTCGCACATTAGGAAAATCTTTCTACCTGTCAGGGATGGTAAGCACTGGAAAAATTGCCTAGGGAGGTTGTACAATCTCCATCATTTAAGGTTTTTAAGAGCAGATTAGACAAATACCTGTTAGAGATGGTCTAGATAATATCTGGTCTTGTTTTAAGTGCAGGGGACTGGACTAGATGACCTCTCAAGGTCCCTTCCAGCCCTACGATTCTATGAAAATTTAAATTGTAAAAAGCCACAATAGAGCTACTACTATCTATTTGGCCCATTTGGTCCAAGAGTCCCAAGATACAATTTAGAGAACAGGATGATATTCAGACAGCACCTCTACTCCCTAAGATTCCTCTGCAAGTAGGATGAGTTCCTATCAGCCGTGGCATTAGAGTCAATAAGAATATTAGTCCAGGGGACTTCAATGTCCATGCTAATGATGATCCCAGTTCACCATCTAGAACTGCATGACCTTCAGAACACCATGTGGATTCAGGCTCAGCTCATACTCGTGGTCATACTTTGGCATTCAACTTTGGCACAGGTCTGAAAATTAAAAGCATAAAGATCACACATCTGGTAATTGCTTCCTTTAGGTAGAAGTCAGGTGCAAAAAGCAAAGGTTGATTTCCAAAGTAACAACAATATAAGCAAATTACTCACATGCTCTTTGCTCTGCAATGGCTACTACTTGCTTCCAAATGCAGTTAAAGATGCTAATAGGACCTTTAAAGGCCTTAATGTTCACGAACCATGTTACCAGGAGATCACTTACTCAACATTGTGGTTAAGAGCTGCTGACTTGGACTAGTAGAGTTCTTGGAATTCCATTGCCCAATTCTGGCAGTAAGCAAGTCATTCTCGTTTAGATGCCCTCGCCAATGGAATTTGCTCTGACCAGTTGTGTGTCTGGGTCCAGATTTGGACAGCTTATGTTTGTTGTTGCTGGCAAATGAGGGTATGTCTTCACTGATGATGGTGAATTCGCCGCTGTCAGATTGATTCTTCGGGATCGACTGAGTGGAAGTGGAGACCCGCTCAATCAATCCAGAAATCAACTTAATAAATCAACCCCTGGAAAAAGAGTAACACTGCATTGATGGGAGGGCATTTCCTGCCAGTGCAGCATAGTGGGGACGTCACGCTTACAGAATCTAGGAAGTTGACGTGAGATACACAAGCTTGCCTATCTGCTATCGACTGCTGCTGAACATCGCAGTAAATGCAGACCAGGCCTGAGTAACCACCTCTGCAGTTTACTGATTTTAACTAATTTTTCTGAGGTAGACTCTTTTAGAGTATGCTGTATTAATTTTTGACACAATGCCCAGATTCTATCTTGCTGGGTGTAACATAAAAAGAATAAAGACAAAGAAGAGTGGTGGATTTCAATACACTTCTACCCACATGTCTGTCTTTGGCAATTGTTTAATCATCAGCACAAATGGCCAAGATTTTCTTTTTATTTCATATGCAAAATTTCAAACCAGAATATTACTTTAAGGCAGACAGAAACACGTTAATGAGGAACAATAAAAACCTTGACTTTAACAACACCAACAGGAGATGCAATCTTTGCAGATTGTATACACAGGAAGATATTTTCAGCCATTATGCCAGCAAGGCACTGCTTGGACAATCAGCAGTTCACATCAGACCAGATGTTTGACATGGAGAGTCTGCTTAGATGTAGGAGCTCCCTTTTGCATTTTAGACACCTTCATTTCTTACACTATATGAAACTAAGAAACTATCACTACACAGTCCAGAAATTTATGGAGTCTGTGATGAACCACTGCATCATTTTTCAAGGTCCAACAACTCTACACGCTTGGTCAATAAAATGTGCTAAGTAATAACTCATCACAGAAGCTTAACTTAAAAAAATATATGGTAACTAGAGAAATGCCACTCTATTAACTCTTTTCTTGTCTGGGGAAGCTTAGCTGAAAGCAGTATTAATGACAAATACCAGCCTGGGGAAATTTGCAGATCAAGGTATAATGCCACAAGGCAGAATGATTTGCTTTAGTGTTGTTATAGAACGCTGCCAGTTCTTCCAATGGGATACTAATTGCAGCCAGAGACTACCTTGCTTAAAAAATATCTGAAGAAATATTTTAGCAGTAAAACTGTCAGAAGTCATAAAAAATAAAGCACCCTTCCCAAGGAGTGGCAATGGGAAAGTGAAAGTGAGTGCAGAGTTAACTATGCAAATGAGTGGAAACTCAGTGTAGCATACGTTCTGTCTGCAGGCCGACACGGCCAAGTATTATAATCAGGCTACCACCAAGCACTCAGGCTTGCAGCCCGCGCTTTTCCTTGAATGATCTATAGACATGCACGCACACCCCTTCTATCCTCTGCACCCCCGTGTTACTTTTTTGCACATCTCTGCTTCTTTGGCATGTGGGTGGTCAGCCGGTCTGGGGAGTTCTGGTGGTGCAGAGTGGCGGGTGGTGTGGGGGAAGGAGAAGTGGACTGATGTCCAATAACTGAATGAGGGAGGGATCAATAGAGTAGAGGAGAGGACTGGCATAGAGCACAGAGTGGGATCAGGAAAGTAGAAATAGACTGGTGGTAGTTTTAAATGCTTCATTCTTGATCCCCAAGGACAATTACGCTCCTCATCCTTCGTGTTCTAATATGCATTTTATTACCTCCCCTGGACTGGCCACCTCCTTCTCTTCCTTGCCTCTCCCCACTGCAGGGAAGAGCCATTCCCTGCTCTCTGAGACCCTCGCCTTTTTCCCTAAAACACCAAAGTGCCACTCACCACCCAGGTAGACAATGAGCCTCACACCCCTTCAGCCTGTTCATCATCTGCTTCATGGCTCTGGGCTAATTTTGCTTCATCCCCTAGTCACTGATCCCTTCCTCCAGCACCCAACTCTCCCAGTACTAGACATGAGGCAGAGCAGGAAGGTAGGCTAGGGACAAATGGTTCCTGGCCAAGGAGAGTTGGTTCTGCTTACGTTGAGCTCTATGATCCTGATCTAGCCCTTCTCCCCCAGGAGACAATTCCTACCTGATGATAGTGGGATGGGAGGACCACAATTTAAAGTCCCCCCCATTAGCTCAAGTCACACACACCCCTCCCCACCATGGCAGGCGCTCCGCTTAATCCTCACTATCCTCTCCGGAAAAGCAGCAGCCTCTCCCTGCAGCTCCAGCTGTTTGCTGCTGCCTCTTCCCACAGCCACAGCTTGCCATTCGTCAGCTCCAGCAGTCATCAAGCAGGGAAGAGGCCCAGCTGGTAAACCCTGGCAGAAATCACATGACCCTGCATGCCACGCCCCCCTACCCCCATGCGTCACCTCTTGCCAAGGCCATAATGTTCCCTAGTGCTGCAATCCATTGTGGTGTTGGGAAACTAGCCAGGCATTATAGGTAAAACTTTCAAAAACACCAAAGTAAGGTAGGGGCTTAAGTCCCACTGACTTCCAATGAGACTTAGACTCCTAAGTCACTGTTGAGCACTTCACCGTATGTGTTAAAACCCTTCACAATTTAGCAAGTGTCCTTAAGAATTAAAAGGATATGGGAGACTGGCTGTGGAAAGCAGAATAAGAGATGGACTGGAAGTGAGAAAGAGGAGAAGATGAAAGGGAAAGAAGCATTAAAAAGGCGAAAAAGTAGCTACAGAGGGGCAGACCTGCCACCACTACAGTTCCTTCTCAATCACAAAAGTTCCAAAGAAGAGACTTCTAGGCAGAGGGGAAGAAGGGCAGGTAGTGCACATCTCGAAGAACACCAGTTACTGTACAAGGTAAGTAACCTCTCCTTTGAGTAGTGTCCCTATAGCTGCTCCGCATCAGGAGATTCCTAAGCAGAACCTCCATCATGGAAGATGGTGCTGAGGAAGTGGATTCAATATGGATCGTAGGATAGCTTCCCCAAAGGCCACATCAGTCCTGGAGGCAGTCACAAGAGTGTAATGCTGGTAAAACGCATGTGGCAAAGAGCAGATGGCTGCCCTGCAGATGTCTGGGATTGGTACATTTTCAAGAAGGGCCCACCAAGGCAGATTGAGTCCTGGTGGAATGAGCAATAAGTCTTGGAGGGGATGAACTTCCAAGGCTTCATAGCTTGACAGGACATAACCTGCAACCAGTTTCGACGGTCTTTGGAAGGAGACCAGTTGTCCCTTCATTTCTTCTGATATAGAGATGAAGAGTTTAGGAGATACCCAAAAGGGTCTAGTTCTGTTGAGGTAAAAGGCAAGAACTCTTAACATCCACAGTATGGCAGCTCACTTCTTCTCTAGAGGAGTGAGGCTTGGGGTACAATACTGGCAGGTGAATCACCTGATTTATGTAGAATTCAGAAGAGACTTCGGGAAGGAAGCAAGGTGTAGATGTATAGTCATCTTATTTTGGTAGAACACCACATATGGTGGGTCCGCCCTCAAGGCTCCAAGCTCCCCTACCCTCCTAGCCAATGTAATGGCTATGAGGAACAAACTCTTTAGGGACATATGAAAGAGGAAATGACTCCCCATAGGTTTGAAGGGGGGTTTCCTGAGAGCACTGAGAACTAAGTTGAGGGCCTATGGCAGAGTTGGCTCCTTGATAAGAGAGAATAGGTTGAATGGGCCCATGATGAATCTTGCAGTGGTGGGGTGGGCAAAGACTGAGAAAAGCTGTGAGGACAGCTAGATGAACTTTGATGGAACTCAGTGATAAGCCTGTGGTCTTTAAATTCAGTAGGTAATCAAGGCTGTCATCCAAAGAGGATTAGAGACTATAGCTTGGCAGTTGCACCAAGGCTGGAAGCATTTCCACTTCTGCAGATAAATTTTTCTAGCTGTGGGCTTTCTGTTATTGAATTGCAGCCTTGGAACTTCTGGAGAGCAGATGTGTTCTATACCAGAGAGCCACCAGGCAGCCATGATTTGAGGTGAAGTGTTGCAAGACTGGGGTAGGAGACCAACCCCAATACCTGGGTGAGGAGAGATGGGATCAGAGCAAGGCAGAGATCAAGATGTAGGGACATGCAAATCAGTTCCAGAAACTACACCTGCCTCATCCACATTGGTGCTATGAGGTTGGCTATTACTTTCTCTTGTCTCAATTTGTTTAGGAACCTGAGCATTAGAGGCATTGGGGGGATAAGTGTATAGCAGGACTCAAGGCCACATAATGATCAGGGAGTCTCCCACTGAGTTGTGGACGTACCCTCCATGAGCAGAATCATCTCCACTTTGCACTGGACAGAGTTGCAAAGAGATCTACCCATGGTCGGCCCTAGATAAGACATATTTCTTGGAACATTGTTTAGGTCCCACTTGTGGCTGCAGCTGAAATGTCTGCTCAGGGAATCCACCACTGCTTTCTGTAGTCCCAGTAGATAAACAGCTGAGATCTGTGTATGGGGTGATACGCCATCGTTTCATAGTTCTATGGATTCAGTGCATAAAGACCATGATTTTTCTCCTCCTTTCCAACTGATGTACTACATCACTGCTCTGTAGCCAAGCATTATTCTGATTGGGTGCTCCTTGATGTGCGGTAGGAATTGATGGCAAGAACAACAGGTTTCTCTGAGCTTTAATACACGGATATGGAGGATCACCTCCTGAGGGGTTCATTTGCCCTGAGCTGTGAGGTTTGGAAGCATGCGCCCCAACCTATGAGAGGCATCTGTGATGGTGATCCTTGTGGATGGAGACGTAACAAAGAGAACTCTCACAGAACTCATGAGTTTGTCCACTAGTTCAGAGAATCAAGGACCTTCCAAGCTATAGACACACACTTGGGGGTATAGGTGGTTCTCACCCATGCTTGAAGACACAGTGAATGAAGTCTCAAGGGGAGTCACAAACACACAGGCTATAGTATGGCCCAGAAGTTGCAGGCAAGCCCTTGCAGTGGTTTGTGCACTCTGTAAGATTGCAGAAATGAAGTTAGACATTGCGCTGAATATGTCCCTGGGAAAGTATGCTCTGGCAGAAGAAGAGTCCAGGCTGGTCCCTATGAAGTTTATAACTTGTGAGGGTGTTAGTGAAACTTCTCAACATTGAGGAATAGACCCAGAGAGTGAAAAAGAGGCAGGGCCTTGATGGTTCCTGTCTGTGCTTCAAGAAATCAGCAGCCTTTCAGGAGCCAGTTTTCCAGGTAAGGAAAGACAATGATGCCTGTCTAGCAAAAATAGATTGCTGAGGCCAACAGAATTTTGATAAAGACCCTTGGGTGGGGTGGAGGAGCTGAAGGGTAGGCTGTCATACTGGTACTGGTCTATGCCTACTATGAAATGTAGGAAACACTTGTGTGGGGGATGAATGGCGACATGAAAATAACTATCCTGAAGGTGCAGGGAAACAAACCAACCTCCCAGATTGAAAGAGGGAATTATTGTTTCTGGGGTCCATTCTGAACCATTGGGAACAGACAAAGATGTTTCAAATCCTTAGCCCCAGGACTGGTCTCCACCCCCATTTTTCTTCCGGACAAGGAAGTATTAAGAATAGAACCCTTTCCCAATGAACGGCGGTGGGACAGATTCAATCATCTACAGAACCAGGAGGGTTGTGCCTCCTGTCTTAAGAGGTATTCATGAGAGGGTCCCTGTAGAGGGATGGGGAAGGGGGGGAGGAGCAAGGAACTAAACTGTGTTAAATAGTCTGTGGAAAATACATCTAGGAACCATCTCTTCAAGGTGAAGTGCTTCCAGGAAGGTAGGAAATGGGAAAGATGCTCCCCGAAAGAGTGGGAAGGGAATAGATGTAACATAAGATCCCGAGTGAGAGACAGATCATGAACCTCGATAATGAGTCAAAATAGATATTTTGAAGATGTCGTTGGCTGGGAGATTGCTAAACAGGAGTCCCCTTTCTTAGGGAACCTAGGCTTCTTCCTTGGGGGTTCAGCTGCTCTCGTGGACTGATGATGGACTGGATGAGATCATTGAGACTTCTGCAACCTGGTATGTTCTCTTTTTGTCACAACTGTATAGATTGTAGTATTGCTCTAAGTCCTTGAGAGAATGGGGAGACCCATCCATGGTGTCTCTAAACAACTTGGGGCCTTCGAAAGGAAGGTCCCCTATGGTATTTTGTAGTTCCCTAGGGAGGCTGGAAGACTGCAGGCAGGAAACTCGGCACATGACTACTGCCATAGCCATGGAACAGCAGTTGTGTTGCCAGAATCTAACAAACCTGGAGAGATGCCTCAACAACTATCTAACCATCTGTAATTATAGCCTGAAATTGTTCTCTCTGCTCCTGAGGCAAGTATTCAATAAAAAAATCAAATTTTTAATAGTCTGTGAAGTCGTATTTAATCATTAGGACTTGACTGGCCACTCTGAACTGCAAGAAGGAAGAGAAGTAGCTCTTACAGCCCAGGTACAATTGTTTTAGCTCCTTATCAGATGGTGCTGAACGACACTGATGTTGCGTGTTCATTCATCAGGAGGGTTAGGAGCTGAGAGGAAGAAAAAATATTCTGAGCTGGGGGTGAGGGAAGGAAGGAAGGAATGTAATGTTTTCTGTTGGTTCATTACATGTAGGTGGGACAGTGACTGGAATTTGCCACACCATACATGCTGGAGTGAGTAAAGCTTCACTGATGGGCAAAGCAATCTTGCCTTGAGGAAGTGAATGAAAAATACTCAATAAGGAGTGCTTGGTTTTCTGAATCACCTGTAACAGGACTTATAAGGTGCCTTTTTATGAGTTCTTGAAAGGCCTTGAAGTCATCGGGACAAGATGGCAGGACAGGCATGACAGCATCACCTGGCAATGAGCAGGATTTGTGGGAAGGTAGTGTTTCTTCCTCTTCCATTGGTTCCTGCTCTTGAGGATAGATCTGTAGGGCAGTACTTGGGGCATCAGCTGATATCCCTGATGCAACCTCTTTTGAGATGGCATCCTGTATAAAGAGTCCTGATTAGGGGTTCCAGTAGGCTCTTTTCGTGGAGCATAAGGGAGTGGTGCAGGACCAAAAGGTCATCATTGCCATGGTAATTGGGAGTACTTCCTGCTATGAGCTCCTTCTTCAGTGTGAATCTCCAGGGAGGAAGATTGGAAGGTGGACGTACTGACACCTCTGAGTCAGGAGGAGATGTCATCCCTGTATCCATCGAGGGGGGAAGGCAGTGGTGTAGTACCAGTGGTTGGGTCAATATTTGGCCCCCGGAAAAGACCTGCACTTGCATTGGTACCATGGTTAGAAAAGGAGGGCAGTGAGGTGGTGCCAAAGAATATTGTAACGGTACTGTCTGGAAGTATCTCTGGGTGCCCTCAAAGAGTCTGTGGAGACTGTGTCAGTACTGGAGGGCAAGTCCCCATCAAAGAAATGGACGGAGAGTAAGTAGGCTCCATGAGGTGGGTCAGTACCAGTGGGGACTACCTTTCAAATAACAGGGTTTCAGGCTCTTCAAGGCTTCGGAGGTCCTCATGAGATAGGAGCCTGCACAGTACTGGGGGCCCTCGCTGTGGTTCCCCAGGAGTAAGAATATCAAGTGTTACCAGAGACTGCACCGGAATAGACCTGGTCCAACTTTTTGCTTCTGGCTACATAAGACGGTACCAGTGCAGACTTAGCCTTGGTTCTGACTTTCAGAGGCACTGAGTCAGATACTGATGTTGGTCCTGTGCTAGATAGCATCTCAGTACACGATGATGTGTTCTCAAGTCAGCACAATGGGTGCAGTACCGTAGGAAAAGGGAGCCTCAGCAGTAACCATATTGGGCTATGAAGTCTCTTGAGACGCAGATCAAGATGATTTTCTCCTTTTCTTTTCCCCTACTAGAGAATGGAATTTTTTTCTTTTTGGAAGGTCTGGTGGGTACTCCAGAGTCTCCACTGTCTTTGCTACAATCAAAGCAGAGGTGGTCAATAGAACTGATGTACTGGGGAGTGACTAGGACCTTGATGGTCTCAACAAGCGTTCCACAAGTCGGAATTTTAGTCTGTCCTCCCTCAGTTTCTTAGATCTCCTTTTAAATCTCAAACAAATTTTACATTTATGGGAAAGGTGGGTTTCTCCCAAGCAGCAGAGGCAGTCTGAATGTCCATCACTGTGGAAAAAGGACCTTTGGCAGATCTAACAAGGTTTGAAGTGAAGCGTTTTGGGCATAACCTACATTTGATGTCATGATGAGGGCCAAGAAAAACAACTCTGAAAGCCCAAAATGGACAAACAAGGAAAGAGGGCAGGAGAACTCCCTGAAAGCACAAACTTGTGCTAAATAATAGAAAAAATAAAAGAAATAACTAAGAAAAAACTAAAATGAAAAAGATAAAAGCAAGCGAGGTGTAGAGATCACGTTGCCCTGCTAATGGACAATGCAATGCTCCATCTCAAGCTGCAGGCAATTGAGAAGGACCTGGAGTGACGGTGGATCAGCCCACCTATATTCCTTTGTATCGTGGCACGAGGGTGTCTTGGACACAGGCGCAGACCCTGCTGACAGAAATCTCCAATCAAGCGTGCACGGCCACATGCATATCCTGATGCAGAGCACACACAGGAGCACAACTTGAAGAACTGACTCACACTTCAAGGCATAATCGCCATGGGATCAGCACTGCCCAGCTGGCTAGGAGCTCCCTCAGAAGCATCAGATACTGGCCACTGCTGGAGACACTAGGAGTTTGCATACTCTAGTTTTGATGCCATTTACTCATGGCAACCATTCATTATTTTACACAAATCAATCATATCCCCTCTGCCTCTGCTTCTCTAAAGAATGTCTGACACCGGTTCCCACAGGTTTCAGTAATTAGCATGGCAATCCATGTATTATGTAATAAATCTCTTCAAATGCTGAAAAATAATAGTGTATGGAATTTGGAAGAAAACAACATAGCAATCTCCCTGCCGCCTTCTGAACAGGGAATTGTTTAAAAACCCATACCCAGAGACAAATCCATTATTCTCTCCACAGTCTCAGAGGGGGCGGGAGCACTCAGTGTGTCAGACACATTAATTGCTCTCCTTACATCTACTGCAGAGGAAACATTTCTCATCCTTGTGCTGAAGAATGAGAGAAACAACACTTGAATTACGAAGGGTCATTCATGTTTATTCTTAATTCTTTCCTCAATAAAGAATCCCTCCCCTCCTTGTGAATTATGACAACTCAGTTATCCCATACCGTACACACCTATCATTGCTTCAGTGACATCCGCAAGGAGGGTTCTACCGTGTAAACTGACAGATCAAACAAGTAGGGACCAGGTTTTTCTTAGCTCCACAACCTTCAACTCACCACACTTCAGGCAGTTTGTGCTTTATCTCGGAAAAGCTATCTAAAATAAAATGAGAGAAAATGTTCCTGTTTTTAAAGTCACTTTTTAGAGGTGACCCAGGCAGACAAAACAGGAAGAGCAAAACATCTTAGTATAATGGGCTGAGTGTCCCATATAACCATGGGAAGAGTGGCCTTCACAGTCCTATAGCCCTGACTCATCACAGCTCACCAGCTCTCACAGAGTGCAATGCCCCAGCATTTCATCTGCTGGTGATATCACATCACCATGGCACCTCCTGGAGCCAGCCTATAGTGGTAAGCCAAGTCCTTTAACCTACTGACACTGTCGTATTTATATAGTCAGACCCCAAAGCCAAAAGGGACCACTGTGATCATCTAGTCTGACCTCTCATATAGCACAGGCTTAGAGCTTCCACATAGTCATCCCTAGATCAGATATTTTAGAAAAACATCCAGTCTTGATTTAAAAATTGCCAACCGACCACACCTTGGTAAACTGTTCCAAAGATTGGTTACTCTGACAGTTAAAAGTTTATGCTTTGTTTCCAATCTGAATTTGTCTAGCTTCAACTTCCAGTCACTGGATCTTGTTATACCTTTCCCTGCTAGATGGAAGAGCCCACTATCAAATATTTGTTACTCATGTAGATACATATAGACTGTAATCAAGTCACCTCTTAACCTTCTCTTTGTTAAGCTAAATAAATTGAGCTTTTGAGTCTAACACTATAAGGAAGGTTTTCTATCCTTTAATCATTTTTGTGGATCTTCTCCGAATCCTCTACAATTTATCAACATCCTTCTTGAACTCTCGGCGCCAGAACTGGAAACTACATTCCAGCAGCAGTACCAGTGCCAAATAGAGAGGTAAAATAACCTCTCTTCTCCTATTTGAGAGACCACTGTTTATGCATCCCAGGATCACATTGGCTCTTTTGTGATCCAGAATCACAGTGGGCATTCATGTTCAGCTGATTTTCCCCCATGACTCCCAAATATAGTCCTCACTGCAGCAGGGCACCATCAGCAGCAAAGGGCACTACAACCACCAGAAGGCAGCATTCTGCAGCAAGGCTGGACTTCAGGACCTAGAGAAAAAATGAACATAGGATAGCTGTGTCCCCCTGATGAACTGAGAATGTGTCTCTGATACAGCCGATCTGAGACATTTGGAACATTACATAGCACCTTTACATTAAACCTGACCTAAAGCTTCCAGTTTTTATTATTAAAACAACCACCATGAAACCCTAGTGCTATGGATCATTCTGTTCCCTTGAGTTTTTCCTGTTTCAGCCTCCAGCCCACAAACAACTTTTAGGTAACTTAATACACAGAGCTTATATTTCACCTTAGGTTTTTATATTCACAATGTTTAATTTATCACATTCAGGCACTGTTTTTCCCGTTTATGGTATATATACATTGATGCCGTGTGACCTTCTACCCTGCTCTTAGATTCTTTCCTATCTTCCTTATTGGTCATCCTACATTTTAATTGAATCTTTCATAGATTTTATGGCCAGGAAGGACCATTACTGTCTCCAACCTCCTGCTCAGAAAAGACCACTGATTTGCATGATACTTAAGAACATACAAAAAGCAGTTCTGATACTTTGGATTGCAAGTTTTAAAAAAGTTTTCATAGTTTATTGCTGGTGTTTGTGACAGATAAAAGACTTCGGAAGTGTAACGTGTTCAAATGACTATATTGAAACATTCCAGACAGGCATGGATTTTTGTGACAGTAATATGTGGGTTTCCTAGGCAGTTAACGCAAGTCCCACAACACTGGTTATGCACAAGCCTTTTGAATCTTCATCCTTAGAAGAGGGTCATTGACTAGTGATTTACCTGTCACAAGAGGCCAGCGATCAAAGGCCCAAACGGTATAAAAAATGGCTGGACTGTCCCTAGGAGTTTCTGATTCTTGATCTGAAACCAAACATGAACTTATAACCAAGAAAGCAAACCCTGTTGAGGGGTTTGAAAGACTGACACCTTATAGAGCCCTAGACTGGAGTTGGGATGACCTCTGGTAGGCTTTTAGTATGTGCGTAGTAGTATTGTTCTTTATATATTTTCTCTGTAATGCTTTTGCCATACAAATAAATGCAGGTTGCTTTTGTGAAGGCTGGTTGGTAAAACTTGTGCACACAGTTAGAGAGGTGCTGGACTCCATCAGACCTGCTGGGAAATCACAGGGAGGTGAATCAGGACTGCAAGCCTAAATGCCCTGTGTGGAGGGAGAAAGATGCAGCTCTCTGCCTAAGAGAGGCAACTGCTGGGAGCCTGAACTTTTAAGTGGGTACCTCTAGAAAGAATATGGGGGGGAAGGAGGAAAATCAAAGTTGCAGTTAACCCTGAAACTGTGACAGTGTTATTTTCATACCTACTAGAATAATTTGTGATGTGTATAAACCATGATCTTTTACCCTTCTCATAACACTCTACCCCATCAAAAAGAAAGAGAACTATCAGTGCCTACATTTGTGACTAGTTATAAAATCTACTCTCATGTGTAACAGTAATATATTATCTCGTTTAGACCTACTGCATGCTCTGTTCCCACTCTGCAAAACAGTAAGCATCCGAATTAAATGCTTACAAAATCTACTGATAGAACAATAAGTTAAAAGCAATTTAATGAAAGAAAACTGGCATTGACTGACATTTTCCAGCAGTGATGGTAATAAATTTTTTATTACGCAAACACATATGGTAAAAGAAAATTATTAAAGTGGCCACGTCAAGCACTCAAAAGTTAGGAAATGCCACAGTTAAGGTTGCTTCTGTATTTGCATTATGATAGTGTCTTTAATTATATGACCACATACTGTTTTTTGCATAGGATCTCTGCCTCATTAGGTGCACAGGATGCATGGGGCTCTTTGTGATCAGATATTCAAATTTTGTTTTCTCCTCATTGTTCACTGTGTGCCTCCTGCCCTTATTTACTGCATACTATTCAACCCCTGATCTAAAGACAGGATCATTAATTTCCTCAAGGGCTTCTCCATGGCGCTCAATATAGCATCTGAATGCTTCACAAACAAGTTAGTTCATTTTCACAACACCCTTGTGATGTGAGGGATTGGTATTATCCTCATTTTATAGATGGGGATTTGAGGCAGTGAGAGATTAAGATAAAAAATTCCATTAAACTTGACACACCTAGGACCAGGTTAATTAGCATTGCTTCCCATCGACTTCAGTTGCGTATGGGAGTGTTCAGCACTGCTGAACTGGGCACCCAGAAAACAAGGAACACACAATTAGTGATTGTCAGAGTTACCAGGCTAGCTTGCATTGCTGTCCCTTAGCGGGATCTCACCGAGTGCACCCCCACAGGTGCCACGCCTCAGTCCTTTACCCCCACAGGGTGTCAATCAGGATTTCTCCAGCAGACCCAGTGGCATTTAGTACCTGCAACCCCTTTTTCTCTGTGACAGCAGATGTTTGCAGTGATACAGAAACAACTTCTTTTGCATAAAGCTTCATTTATTCATTCCTGAAAGGTATAAAGCATTTAGAGCAATGTGTAACAACTGCAGAGGGACTACACGCATGGCTATTACTTACACTTCTGTAAGCTCCCCTAAGCCCAGTTAACCCCCCACCTTCCAATTTCTCCAACAATGAGGCAGGGGTCCTACAGACAACAGTCTGATTTACTACACAACCCTAATTCTTCCCCAGGGCACGTCCATCCTGTGCACTGAATGATGTGGGACATATAGATGACAAATATGCCTGGAATATATGATTAATAATGATCAATTCCTCCTGGCCTTCAAAAATGAGAAAAGCTATCCAGAATCTCTGTTTAACCCAAAACAGGGTACTTCTACTTCTGATGGCCTCCTAGAAATTAAAGACCATAAAAAATGCTGTAATGTGAGACAAGTTGTCTAAGGAACCACAAATAAGCTAAAGTTAGCGGTTCTATTCCTCCAGAATTAAAAATGGAGATGTCTGAATAAGACTATTTTTAAGTACCCAGGCAAGAATCACCCATAATTTATATATAGATGAAAGTTTTCTCTCCCTCCCTGCCCTAGCTAAAAATAATCTCAAATGTTGCCAAGCAGAGAAACACCGTTCTATGCAAAGTGGACCATTACATACTATGAGTGAACCAAGATCAAGAGATAGGCGGGGAAACTGAGTTTAAAGCAGTTATGAACAGCCTGCATGTGTCACTGGGACCAAACTTCTTTCACTCCCCAAATAAATTTAAGTCACTTGTTTTCACCCCAATTTATAAAATGTACATTTGTCTGTCTTCTGAATCAAATACCATGGATAGTCTGTATTGTTCCTTCAACATGTCTTTCACACAAAATTAGAAGCTGTACATTTATCTGCCTTATGAATCAGATAAACCATCTATGTGCAGATAAAGTCTCTTATTCCATTGTAAACCCTAAGGATGTGAAATTAAAGTTATAAACAAAGAATGTACAGAATAAGTCTACTAAATTTAAAGGATTACTATAAGCGATTTTTATTTTACTTTCTAAATTATTGTTGCACTATAGAAGTGGCATGAACGGTATAGCACCAGGAAAAGGGGCTATTGAAAGATATAAGTACTTAAACAGAGTATAACTTTGAAATGTAAAAAAAACTGCTTAAAGACGGGGGACTCCAATTAACAGCCTGAGCAATACAAGAAAATACAGAAATGTAATTCCTGAAATGAATGAAACATAAAATCCTTTCAACTGACAGAAGCATCAAAGAAATTTTCTAAATGCCGACGCCACCTACTGACATCAACAGAAGCAGCAGAGAAACACAGATGAAATCTAACAGCTATTAACAAGTGTCCAATAGGAAATAAATGGATTGCCATCCTCCATTTAACCCTGAATCACAGTATAAAACCTGAGGTCACCGTGTGAGATGCCAGAATTTGCTGACCCACTGTGGGTCTGCTCAATGGTCTGTGGGAATGTTGGATGGGATGGGAACTGAGTTACTGCAGAGAATTCCTTTTTGGGTGTTGGCTGGTGAGTCTTGCCCACATGCTCGGGGTTTAGCTGATCGCCATATTTGGGGTCGGGAAGGAATTTTCCTCCGGGGCGGATTGGCAGAGGCCCCGGAGGTTTTTCGCCTTCCTCCGCAGCGTGGGGCATGGGTCGCTTGCTGATCGATTCCCTGCAGCTTGAGGTCTTCAAATCTCACTTTTGAGGATTTCAATAACTCAGTCATGGGTTAGGGGTTGTTATAAATGTGTATGGGTAGGGTTTTGTGGCCTGCCTTGTGCAGGAGGTCAGACTAGTTGATCATATTGGTCCCTTCTGATCTATGAGTCTATGAGTCTATGAGATATCCTCTCCCCTCCTCCAGGGTTACAGGACTAAGTTTAGTTGCTGAACCCATCGAAAAACTGGAAGTGCTACAAAACTCATGGACCAGACGTATGCACAGGCTCTCCCCTGTCCTGAGAAGAAGTGGTGATATTTCATTTCAGAGATTGTATTTCTCTTTCTGTTCTTTAAAATAAGTAGCGGTGAGTCTACGTTCTTTCTGGTAAGACCTGAAGGAATCATATTTTGGAATTTTACTAATATTATATGTATGTTTGTAAGTCCAAGCATATCGGCCTAACAAGAACCTCAAAATATAACTTTAAGCAATTGTTTTTGATATTTAAACTGGTCTCTTTTGAACCAAACACTAGAAACAACAAGGATCACATTCACTAAAGTGCCTTAAGACAAAGTTTATCCTTATTCCTTGGAGAATGTCTGGAGAGCAGATAAACGTATCTGATACTAAAGAACTGTTAATAGATAAGTCAATGCAATAAAAAATGTGAAGATTTATATTGCTCTCTGGTATAACTGCTTGACCTCACTATTGTTTATGACAATTGCTTACAAGATTGTATTTGTTTATTCAGTATATGTCTAGACTATTTGTTATATTTACATTTGATTGATGAACTGTAGATAGTATATGTATATGGTTCTTGGTGAACTGATAAACTTACTGATTTGAGAAACACTGTCCAAAGTACAAGCTGACCTGAGAAGAACCCACCATTGAAATTAGTAAGCTAATGTTCACTGCATTCAATAAAAAGGGGTTATCCTAATCAAATTCAATCCCTATTTTGGCTACGACGCATTTCAAATTGGGAAATCTAGTTTGTTAGATTTCAGCTTTAAAATCTAACTGGCACCTCAGCAAATTCATAGAATTGCCCCATTTTCCCCATTCACACTTAAAGATCAGCAGGAGTCCTCTGGAAAAAATAGCAGATGGCCCTGTCATTGAAGACTGGATCATGATACATACGCACAAGGCAGCTGAATTAAGGTTACACAGGCACAGGCATCGTATTGACATACACATGTTCATCAGCAGGATTAGAACCTTTAGATCCAATGCACAGACCTCTGCCATTTGAGTCAATGACATAAATGGTAGCAGTAGTAAATCGTCATCCTCCATGCAGCCCAGCCCCAAAGGCAGATGAGATATGTTGCTAGTCAGTTTCACAGCTATTTGCTGACAGCAGAGGAATGGTGGGACTGAGGAATCCTGGGCTCCATTCCAGGCTGTAGAGGGAAGTGTGTCTTCTGCCCATTTCCCCCTCTTTTTGCCTCATGGTCTGCTCCCAGTTCTCTCTCTTCCCCATTCGTGGCTCCTTATCCCAATCCCGTTACCTTAGATTATCTAGTCCCAGTCCCTGTCTCTCCCTTGAGGCTCACTAACTCCTAATCTCCTGCCATTCTCCCAGTCTCTAACCACCCACTCCCAGACTCTTTGCCCACACAGTTCCAGTTCCCCCCCTCTTGGCTCCTCACCCAATCTCAGTCCCCCTCACTCCATTCTTGGCTCCCTGCCCCTGTCTTTTACACAGCTAGTTCAAGTTTTTCTCTCAAACCCCATTTTTTGTCAGAACTGCCTTCCCTCCCCCCGATTCTCCCCCAATATGGGTCCTAGTCTCCTAGCCCAGCCAGTCTGTCTCTCCCCTCCTCTGACCAGCTTTCACCTGATCTCAGTATTCTCCACTTCCAGCCAACTAGCTCCCAGTTTCCCCACTCCTATTGCTTTAACCCACTTCCAGTCCCAGTTTCCCTCCACCCCAAATGCCAGGCCCTAGACCCAGTACTCAGCCAGTATCAGTTTCCCATGTACTTCACTAAAGAGCTAGCTCAATGGAGCTTAATCAGAATTAAAATAATCAAGACAGCAGAAGAAGAATATTTCAAACAGGCAAGCATTTGCTATTTTTGTTTAAAAAACTCTGGTGAACATAATTATGCAAATTCTAAAGAGCTGTCACGGCTGACTTTTTGAAACCATGTGACCATGGGTGCAATACATACTTTACTGGTGAGCCCTGAAATTCATTAAAGGTCAATAACAATAGATTTTTTTCTGATTTAATCTTTAAAGAACTTATTTAAGATGGAGTAGCCAACAATCAACAGTGTGAAACAAAGTTAAGCAAAACAGCTACACTCTCTTAGAAACATTAGGTCCAAAAAGCTGCAACTGGAAAAAATTGGTAAAAAGTAGGAGAAAGACTCCTTTCTGCAGAGTTAATCAGGTCTGAAGATTAGCTGCTTTGGCGGCAAACTTTAGCAACATCACAGTCAGAGGGTGTTGATCTGCTAAAGTCCCTCAGTCAAAGTGCTGAGCGTCCAAGTCCATGAAAAGCTCACACAGAGCCTGAACCACTACCTAAAGAAGTTAAATGGCAAAGCTCCCACCGAACTCAGCAGAAACCAGACTGGCACTTCCATTCTCAAAGAAAAAACTGTAGGAAAGAACTAAACAAAATTTCTAAAATATGTTCAAAGACAATTGACTGATCTCCATTGGGAACAACGGAATGAAACGAAGTGCAGTTACAAGCCAAGCCATTTGTGAAAACAAATTCCAAAAATTGAAACATTCTATTGAAAGTGGAAAAAAGTTCATGTTTTTCAAACTTTCACACCTCTGAAAAACCTTGTCCAGTTAATCTGAAAGTGTCCCCGCAATTTTCCTTTGGCAGATGGCCACACACAAGGGAATTTGAAGTCATGTTTGAGGAATTTGAGGTGAGCAAAGGGGAAGTTGTCAAAGGGGACTTAAAGCAGATGGCAAGTTACAACACGAACTATGGATCTGTTACAATAACTCTGTAATACACGGAGTGATAAAATGGTGAAATTAACAGTGGCAGTGGAGAAGTGAATAGAACAATAATGAGGGCTATGTCTTCAGCCAGCGTTAATTAGTGTAGCTCCACTGAAGATAGATCCATGTCAATGGATCCATGCCAATTTACACCAGCTGAAGATTTGGCCCTGCAGCTAAAAGGTCATTAGCAAAGAATGTCCTTCAGACAACGGCTGCTGCAATATTCCAGAGATCATCTGGGTGGTGACAGTGCACTGTAAAAGTCTCTTCTTTCAGCAAAAAAGGATCTGCCCCAGAGCCATCATAATTCAGAGAAAAATAAGGCTCTTGGTCGAGCTTACACACAGCATAAAACTCCACTTCATGAACTAAATTCGACTACTTAAATGTCTTGGCTTGGAGCACAGAATAGGCATGACATCTCCCATTGGCACCTCTTCACCTTCAGAGATGTGTCTGTTGGTTCAAGTGCATCTAATCCAGTTGGAAGGAGAACATTTAAAAGTCTATTCACCAGCACCATATATGAAGTTGATGGTTCCCTGATAAGTCTGTGATCCCCACAGCACTAACATGTCAGACCACAGGAGGAGTCCTCTGGGCCAGTGCGTATCCTTTTGGCAAGTCACTTAAGCATTCAGGGTCTGGGCTACCAGCAAGTGTCAAGAAGGTTTGCTTTGATCAGTTTCTTCCCCCCACCTCCTTTTTTTTTATGCCCAGCTACAGGTTATGATGTCCTTTGATCACTGAGAGCACTTCATTAATGTCACACTGTGGCACTCTATGCCCCAAAAACAGCACCCTGGAACTCCATATTCACACTGCCATGTGATTATGATATGTTCTGTACAAAGCATGCCATGTGAGGTATCATTTTACGAGTCTTGATCTGTGAAACGTTAATATCCTGCTGGATTGTACGTGCTATGGTATATGAAATTATGAAGTACTGCTGTATATTGTGGCAAACAGCCGGCTTCTCCCTAGTGGGTCTCGCACTTCTGCCTCTTGTAGTGGGCCAAGATGTTGCTGGTCACCCCGTCTTCCCAGGGAGGGGGGTAGGGACCCGGGCCCGCCCACTCCTCCGGGTCCCAGCACAGGGGCCCTCTGAGTAGCAGCTATGTGCTGCTGGCACCTTACTTACAGCTGCAGGCTTTTCCCCTGGGCTACTCTCCCCCCTCTGTCTTTCTGGCTTCTTGAGCCCAGTACCTTCTT
>ML675646.1:868350-893188 GCA_007922155.1 Mesoclemmys tuberculata | reverse complement strand
AGGACTCCACCTCTCTCCCACACACCGCTGTACTCCGTTCTGTTCTCCTTCACGACTCCACACACCACCGTACTCCATTCTGTTCTCCTCCACTTCACACACTCCTCTGCTCACCACACACCTACTCCTTCAACTCCACATTGTCTCTCAGGAGTAGAGGGTTTTTATAGGCAGCTGGTTGGGCCTTAATTGGTGTCAACTGACACTAATTACTTTCTAGTGACTCTGGCTAGTCTATAGGGAATAAAGCCCAGATCATTCTAGCACTTACATAGCGCCCTTCCAGAACTTTCCTACTGCCCTCTGCTTTTGCTATACCACAATATGTTACTAAAATGTGTTGTGAGATGGGAAACACCTACAGCCAGCCTTTCAGGTATAACAATGGTAGCCAGACAGCATCAATGGTTCACCATCACCCAACAAGGAAATAATCCATTATCTAAGAAACTGTTTACAATAAAGACTTCACAGAAAGAGCACGTAGGCAATGGATATTGCTTGACCAATGGGGAACAGCTCCCCACATCATAGCCAGAGATCTTTCCAGCAAGCTGGAAAAGCTAAAAGGAGGGGAAGTAACATTATCACTTGGCTTCTCTCCCCCCACAACTCAACTCTTGAAAACACATCTGGAGAACAAAGGATTTTGAACTGGGCAGGGGGTCCCAGGCTTGAAGAGAGTCCCAGCCTGTAAACTGAAGATCTGTGACCTCTTTGTACTACTACTGAAACATTGCTTGATTTAAATCCTGTAATCCTGTACTGTTTGTAGAATTTAGACTGCAAAACTACTTTTGGTTTTCAAGTAACCAACTCTGATGTTTAATGCCTACCACTGATAATCACAACTTTCTGTAGTTAATAAATCTGTTTTATATTTTATCTAAAACAGTGTGTTTGGCTGGGAAATGATTGGGAAATCTGCTCAGGTTACAATGGCTGGTGCATGACCTCTCCACATTGAGGGAGGGGAGGACTGGATAATGAACTTACACAGGCCAGCTTTCTAACCAGTGGAAGACTATATAATTCTGAGGTACAGTGCTGGAAAGCTCAGCAGAGTTAGGCTGGTGCCTCTGTATTGTTGGTTCGTAAGAGTCTGGGAGAAGCATTCACATAACTCAGCTGGATGTGTCCCTGCCTGTCAATGTCTGTGTAAGTGCATACCTGCTAGAGGTTTGTAGCTTGCTAACAGCATCATAGAATGAGAGGGAACATTCATGCAATCTAACTGTGTGTGGAGCTCTGCATTGCTGCTGCACTAGATGATTACAGTGCCCAGAGGTTTTTGCAGCTTGTCCCTAGCAAGACTATGTGTGAGACAGCCCAGGCTAGAGAGTTAAGGGAACACAGAGTTTCCCCTGTTTCCAGGCTGCACCCCAGAGGACCCTGTCACACACTCACCCAGTATTACAATAGCATGTGGGTAAAACTATAATTATTACCCTGTGCCTATTCCATTCGCATCTGAGGGCTTATCTACACATTTAGTTTGTGGCAAGCTAAAGTTTTAATATATCCCTCACTAGCCTTCCAAAGACCAACTGTTCATGTGAACCATGCACTTGAAATAGGACTAATCAAAGCCCATTAACAATCTGTTAATGTTCATCAGCAGGGTCCACACAGACAGGTAGTCTGCATCACGCTAGTGTGGAATGGAGTCACACCCCATCTTGCCATGACCTAATTGCTCATGCATACAAGCCCTGAGGTAGCCTCTGGCTTAGAATCCATTTCTGGAGATAGTCCAATACTAGGATGGGAAGTGCCACTACAAGAACTAAAACGGATTAGATTAATGACCTTGCTTTAGCTGCACTGTCTTGGCATAGCTTCCAAAAGGTGGTGTTTTTACATAACAGTAGCAGGTGCATAAAATCTATACACAAAACGTGTGCATGGACAGACTTTACCTGTGCTCAGTTAGCCTAATTTTCAGCCTGCCTGTGCACAATTAGGGAGATTTCAAAAATACACATCAGATTATATACGCAAATGAACATGCCTACAGACAGCCCTATGCACACACACCTGACTGTGAAAACATGGCCTCAGATATCACACAAAGTAATCATTAGAAAGGGCTCAGCATCTATCATTGCTGGAAACTGCACAAAGCAAAATCATTCCTAACACCAAGAATCTGAAGGTCTGCTGTCCAGCTGGAACACAAGTTCTTTATTCCACTGCACAAAATCAACCCACAAGTAAATCATTCATTTAAAAATAAAACCTGTAATCAACCAATCTGTATGTAGCAGCTACCTGGGACACCTGTTTTTTCAATGGAAGTTGCCAGTAGATCTAGGAACCACAACTGACTTATCCTAAAACGTGTTTATAATTCAATCCCTTTTAACTTCCCAGTTTTGATGAGAATTTATGAAATCCCACCTGACTGAAGTAGGCCCTCTGCACAACGCACATGTGCTGCTTACTATAATATGTGAGCACACTGTAAGGATTGACTTAACACGAGTTGGGAGTGCTCTCACACCCTGTGAAATTAGATTTTTGAGCATAGTCCTCCACTGCATTAACTTTTTTCTAATCTCAACTTCTTAGAGTTCTTCCTACTGTGGCAAACGGCTGGCTTCTCCCTAGTGGGTCTCACAGTTTTGCCTCTCGTAGTGGGCCAGAGTGTCGCCGGTTACCCCGACTTCCCAGTGAGGAGGATAGGAACCTGGGCCTGCCCGCTCCTCCAGGTCCCAACCCAGGGGCCCTCTGAGTAGCACCTATGTGCTGCTGGCACCTTACTTGCAGCTGCAGACTTTTCCCCTGGGCTACTTTCCCCCCTTCTGTCTTTCTGGCTTCTTGAGCCCAGTACCTTCCTCAGGACTCCACTTCTCTCCCACACACCACTGCACTCCATTCTGTTCTTCTCCAAGACTCCACACACCACTGTACTCTGTTCTTCTTCACAATCTCCACACACTCCTCTGCTCACCACACACCTACTTCAGCTCCCACACTGCCTCTCAAGAGTAGAGGGTTTTTATCAGGCACCTGGGTGGGGCCTTAATTGGTGTCAGCTGACCCTAATTACCCTTTGGCTAGTCTATGGGGAATAAAGCCTGGACCATTCTAGAGCTTATATACCACCCTTCCAGAACTTTCCTCTGAGTGTGCAGGTGGCGGAGACCCCCTCGGTGCGACGGGCGCATGGTCCTGGCACGAGTCACCAGGGTCGGAGACCTCCTGGACTATGCCCGGGGGGACTGGATGGACCCTCATGCGCTGGCTCGGCGCATGGGGGTTCCCACCCTCCGAATCCCTTGATGCATACTCCAGGAGGTGAAGGCAGCCTTACCCCCTACTGCTTTGATGTACCTCGGGCGGGTCTTGCAAGAGGGTGCTCCCCGCCCCCTCCCCTCAGCCCCAGCCCTCCAGTGCTTACCATCGGGCCTCGGCTCCGCGAACCCCCTTGGCCCCCCCACCCTCACGCCCCAAGCCGGCTGCTTGATCTGCAGCCGGTCCCCTTCCAGACCGCACCGAAGAACCATCTATCTGTACGCGCTCGTGCTCCACACGCTTCATTTCCTCGCCCTTGTGTCCCACCCGGACACGAAGTGGCGGGACCTACTACCACCCTTGGAGGGCGAGGACCCCCGGTGGGCCAGCCTGTATTCCACCTTGACCCCACAGCCTGCCGGGGACATCTGTTGGCGGCTCCTTCATGGAGCCGTGAGCATGGGCGCGTACCTGGCGCAGTTCACCTCCCACCCCGACACCTGCCCCTTCTGCGGCGTGAGGGAGACCCTGGCGCACATATATCTGGAGTGCGCCAGGCTGCAGCCCCTCTTCCGGCTCCTCCAGAACCTCTTGCTGAGGTTCTGGCTGCACTTTTCCCCTCATTTGTTCATCTATTCACACCCCATCCGTGGCCCCACGAAGTCGCGGGACCTCCTCGTCAACCTCCTCTTAGCCCTGGCCAAACTAGCCATCTACAAGACCAGGGAGAGGAGGTTGGCTGGGGGGGCTGTCTGCGACTGTGGGGTCTATTTCCGTTCCCTCATCAATTCACGTCTCCGGGCAGAGTTCCTCTGGGTGGCATCCGCTGGCTCCCTGGACACCTTCAAGGAGCAGTGGGAGCCGTCCGGGGTTCTCTGCTCAGTGTCACCTTCTGGTTTCCTACGTTTGACCCTGTGACCCCCATGCCCTTTCCTGTTTTTTTCATTTGTTGTCCCCCGTAATCAGTTGGACCCGGGTCCAGTGGCTCTGGGGGGGAGCCTTTAGCGGTGGGTGGGCGCGAGCCCGGATTCAAATAGGAGAACTTTCCCAGTGCCCTCTGCTCTTGCTATACCACACTACAAAGAAAGATGTGCACTCATGCCATGAAATTGGATTGTTCATGGGCACAGATTTGAGTGTACAACCTACATGAAATCAGTTAAGTTCATTTATTTGCCACCAAAATCTGGTAGTTAAACACTTTACATCAGACATTCCTTAAACTAGGGGCTTGTCTATACAGGAAGTTAGTGCAGAATAAAGGAGGGTGCAGATTTAAAGTATAATAGCTACTTGTACCAGAAAAGGCTGCTGGCCTAGTGGTCAGCTCTTAGCCTTACAGTTTCTGCTGGTTTAGTCATCCCAGAGCCTCAATCTCCGCTTCCTGGTCTGACTGCTCCCCCAAGAGCTCAGTCACTACAAACGAGTGAGGTGGGGGGCAAGGTAGGGGGATCTGGGCCCACATACTCTACCAGTTTCCAACCCATGGCCTTAAGAGTTTATCAAAGTGTCCAGCCCAGTTACTGAACTGCTCCAAATTATGTTTTCCCCTGGGGTCACTTCCTACCAGTCTGAAGCTCGTCAATTTGGGGCATGATCACTAGTTTAGTAGACTCTCCTCAGTCTTTTAGGGTATGGCTACATAGCAGTTAAACACCCACAGCTGACCCATGTCAGCTGACTCAAGCTTGCAGGACTGTAAAACTGCAGTGTGGACATTTGGGTTTAGGCTGTAGCCTGGGCTCTGGGACCCTCCCCATTTGTGGGGTCCCAGACATCAGGCTCCAGTCCGAGACCAAACAACTAAACCGCAGTTTTACAGTGCTGCAGCCCAAGCCCCACAAGCCCAGTCAGCTGGCATGGATCAGCCGCGGATATTTAATTGCTGTGTAGGCACACCCTTAGTGTCCTGTTCAGTCAGCCAATCTCTCTCAGGGCATTCAGCTCCCGAAGAAGGGAGGAAATCCAAGCCCATGCCGTTAGAGCAGCCTTCACAACGCTGTTGCCACTCCTGGCCCAGTTCTCAGCATCAGCCTTGCTTCCTGTTGCCACACGCAGCTCATTCCCCCCTTCTCCTGGGCTACAAGTGTCCTTTCAAACTGTTCCTCCACTGGGAACATGCCTTGTACCTGTTAAGGGGCAGGGCCTCCCTAGACCAGTATTGCACCACGCTGCACTCTGGTTTAGGGTGAGACCTGTAGATCCCATTACACGACTCGGCACTTTGAAGTGGACTAAGCAAAACCACACAACGGAACTCTGAATGAAGAATAAGAATCTACCCAAGGAGTCAGTGTGGAATGGCTATTGCTCCTTAAATCCACACCCTCACTTATTTTGCACTAATTTTGCATGCAGACAAGCTCTAAGAAAAATCCATTTAAAATAGAGAAATGCTTTGGTCAACGTTCAACGAGTATAAATATTTTCATAACAAAATTCTGAAACCAAATGACAAGTTAGTCACATCTAAGTGTTAATGAGTTTCTGTTAATGTTCATTTGGCAGTTCCCTGCCATTATTTATTTGCTGTGTATGATTTTGCACGCAGTAGATTGATTTACTGGCATTTAAAGGTGACTGCTTTACTTATTACTTTAACAATTACACTGATCTCTCTAGTGCCACCAGCATTCCACCAGTGACCTCAGCTCAGTTTCCAGCCTTTAATCTTTCAAAGCAGAACATAACAAGATTGAGTTCTACACATAAAACAGCATGAGAGAGAGAAAAGGTGTGAGGGGCTGGCAGTAAATGGGCTGCTTTTCCTTACAGTTCATTGATCTCTGTAAGGCACACTTGTGATGAGAATGTTAATTGACTGGGTCTGCAGGACAACAAATATTTTGTTAGCATAAGGTAAATCATCAGAGACGGTGACAATGTAATGTAGAACCAAGACAAATTTCATTTAGACATGTTATAAGAAAGTCTTTCTCAGTATGAAGGATTATCATGTTTGTCCTGCATCACAGCCACTGTCCTTATGGGCAGAAAATGAACACAACTACTTCTTCAAAGCCAGACTATGATTCTACTGCAAATCGAGACACCCTTCTCATCCCTCTGCCTCATGCTAGGTAGACCCACAGCACTCCTGGACCATCATGGTCCACACGGACAGAGGCCAGATCCCTGAAACAAACAGGGATGTCACAAGACAGGAAACAGCAGCAACCACTAGCCCAACCTGGACTGATTTGAAGAACTGTATGAAAACAGCTGTTACCAATATTGCTTAAAAAAAGACTGTTACTCACGTTGTAACTGTTGCTCTTCGTGATGTGTTGCTCATGTCCATCCCACTGTTGGAGTCGACACGAGCAAGCACTCGAAGAAAAACCTAAAAAGACACCCAAGATTCTTACTACTTTTTATTGCTTAGATTGTGCCAGAAGCTACTAGGAGTTTTACAGACAACAAGATAAACTTCCTGTCCACATCAGGTTCTGAGCTCAACAGATAACATACAGGCAAGGGTAGGCACACAACTGCCTTCATCACTAAGCAAGGCTCTGGCGTAGCCTTTTTCTTTGGTGATAGCCTGGCACCTGACACCAGGGGCAAGTGACAGCAGTCAGCTCCCAGATGCCCTAACCCTCCATGAGGAAGAAGAGAGCAGGGCTAAGTGCTGGCATCTCCGTCCTATATAGCATTTAGTGAGGGGTGAACACAGAGGTATTCTTGACCCCATCCACTGCTCTCAGCAATGGCTGCCAAGGCATCTCCACAATCAATTAATCCAATGATCTACATGCCAGAGAAAGTCAAAGCAGCTTCTTGACGCAGAGGAGATTTACACTCTCCCCAGCCACCAACAGGAACTGTTTGTAAATCCCCTGATAACTGGTGAGGACACACTGCCATCCCCTAAAATCCAAGCATCTGACATTTATAAAATACTTCCAATCCCAAAAGTACAAGAATAATTTCACCTACTACTGAAGTACTACCACCTCAAGACTGAACACAGAATCCAATAGGTCACAAGCTTTACCCAATTGAGATGGGAAGTGAAAAACAGTATCACATGTAGTTTAAATTGCAGGGGACATTTGTGTAAACAACACAATTAACCAAATTAGAACATGACTTAATCCCTGAATAGTAAAAAAGTGGCACTGATTCTATTAAGAAATGGAAAATTCTCATCCTATGAAGCTTGCACAGAAATTTAAGAAGACGTAAGAATAAC
Organism: Mesoclemmys tuberculata; assembly: GCA_007922155.1. NCBI lineage: Eukaryota > Metazoa > Chordata > Testudines > Chelidae > Mesoclemmys > Mesoclemmys tuberculata. The sequence continues at coordinate 885,756 of ML675646.1, read as the reverse complement.
ATAAAACTAAGTGAAGAAGACATTTATAGCCAAAAACCCAAGAGATGGCAATTTTAAACCTGTGAATGTGAAAAGGATTGCATGACTCTTCCATTTAATAAACGGAAGTTTATCAGCATAGTTATCTGTATTCTATCACATTTTTTGTCTGTCAGAATGAAATCTCTTGTTTTATTATAAGACAGAGTAAGATCTCTCACAGGAAAACGCCAATGAAAATGAATTATTGGCGCCAATAAAAACCAGCCCAATATTCTTTCTATGGTAGGTAATTTTTGACACTTTGATCCACTCTACATTTCTGTCCATTGAATGATACCCAAAACAGGAACTTATGTATAACACCATCTACCAAGAGGCTACATTACAGTAAGACAAACTGATATGCAGCCTCTCTTTATTGATCTGTAAAGCTAGTTATTATTCAAGGTAACATTAATAGAAATGTCACATTACTATGAGAGAAAAACATAAATTTCACAAAAGTCATACCAAAACTATTTGCAATATACATGCTAACTTGTGCTGCTTGCTGTCTGAAATGGTCTTTGAAACTGTTTTAAGGATGCAGAACTCAAATAATAATCTATAAAAAACCAATAACATTGCAAATTAAAGGCTTGTTGCTGGCTGATCAAGTGCCAGCTTATGTCAAGGTTCCAGGCCAATTCACACGTGGATAAGTATTGATCAAAGTGATTATTAAATATAGAAGAATGTATCTGATATTTAAACTTTATGAAAACTAATGGAATGCTGCATGCGTTGTTTTAACTTATCTGTATCCTATTAGAATGTAATAGCAACCATCTACGTTATATATACCCCTGTAACTAAGGCTTGGTCTACACTTACCTCAGCGATTCGGTGGCAGCCAACAGAAGTCATGCAAAGTATGCAAAGAACTTGCGTAACTCCTGTCGACTTCTGTGCTTCTCTTCTGCGCACCGTCTTCACTGCATTGCACCAACAAGAACCGCATTCCCATTGAGGCAGCGCTACGCCACTTGAGGAGGTGGTTATAGTACGTCAACTTCTGGACTGACTGAATGGGTCTTCACTGACCGCTCAGTCAATCCAGATAAGTTGATCTGATGGCGGCGACTTTGCCACTGTCAGTGTAGACATAGCATAAATAACCCTTCCAATGAGAAAGTAGCCTTGTGCAATGCAAAAACATTAACAGAAAAGTGTCATTTCTTGCGCATTTCAAAGCAAATGGTCATTGTGTGTGATGATAGGAGATGCATTCCACTCTCTCTGTCACCACAGGAAGAGCCCATGTAGATAGCCTACCTGAACACTTGTTTTCTGTGAAAAGCTATAAAGTAAGGACACGAAGAAAAGTTCATCATCTTGGGACTGTTTAGATTCTAACAAGGGAGAAGAACTGAATGATGGAGACGAAGAGAGTTTTTCTGGATAGCCTTGAGAGACTTCTGGGAAAGTGGCAAATTACTACATCTCTGCCATCATTTGGAATTATGACTGTGACTCATGTGTATGTATATTTTACTGCCTTTAACCTCTCTATAACTCATTTATTTTTCCCAGCTAATAAACCTTTAGTTAGTTTACTATAGAATTGGTTACAAGCATTGTCTGTGGTGTGAGGTCTAAGATGCAAATGGACCTGGGTGAATGACTGGTCTGTTGGGACATTTGTCTGGAATATTTGTGATTTTTTGTGTAAATGACCATTTATTACATAGTCCAGCTTGCCTGGCTGGTAAGACAGACTGAAGTGTCAATGAGGACTGTCTGTGATTCCATGATAAGTAATCTAGAAGTTCACATTTGTTACTGGCTTGATGAAATCTAATTATAGAACATGCTACCAGTTTGTGAGGTCTGCCCTGCTTTTGACAGTCTTCCCTGAGGTAGGCACTGGCAGTCATGACAAAAGGTATTTTTGTTAAGTTTCAAAGAACATTATTTTGCTCACTGTTTATAAAAGCCAGTTGATATTTGAAATTGTTCTGCCACTGCAACTACACACTAGTTTGTTATTGCATAGCTGCTCAAAAGTACTAGGCAGCTGGCTTTTTACAGTTACATTGAAACCTTTGTTTTGAGGAGGGAGGAGACACAAAGAATTACACAGACTTTGCAAACAGAGATAGGAAAAACTTTAGGTCCCTTGAAAGTACAGAGCATCAGCTTTCACCAGGACTTCCTTTAATTTGTGCTAACTTCTTTTAAAAACAGGTATGCAGGTGTGTGATAGAAGAATGAAAGTCTGCAGGGACATTCAAGGTGTTAAAAGTTTTGTACCGGATTACTCATAGAACATAATTATTGTAGTTCTGAACCAGTTACAGCAACAAGTAACAAAACCAAAGCTCCCATTTATTATAGCCGAGACTCCACTGGGCCCACAACTGTTATAGAAACACAGAAGTTAAAGTTAAAGATGTAGTCACCTAGGCCCACATTTGTTAAAAAAGTGATATGGAGATTTTCATTATAACTCTTGTCCTGTACTATCCTCATATGTTCAGCTACAGGCAGCTGATCAATGTGTGGGGAAAGATTTCCACTTTCTCAGAATGCCTACAGAACAAGAGGAATTCCCAGAGCTGTCTGATGCTGGAAGCTCAGCATCAAAGAATGGGCAACCCTGCATGGCAGTTAAAGATGAAAATATGTAGAAACAGCCTCATTTTCTCTTGAACACAGGCCAGCATGTGTATAAGGACTGCTGAGCATCAGAGGACAAAACATAGAATCATAGAATATTAGAGTTGGAAGGGACCTCAGGAGGTATCTAGTCCAACCCCCTGCTCAAAGCAGGACTATCCTCAGCTAAATCATCCCAGCCAGGGTTTTGTCAAGCCGCATCTTAAAAACCTCTAAAGATGGAGATGCCACCATCTCCCTACATAACCCATTCCAGTGCTTCACCACCCTCCTAGTGAAAAACTTTTTCCTAATATCCAACCTAGACCTGCAACTTGAGACCGTTGCTCCTTGTTCTGTCATCTGCCACCACTGAAAACAGCCTAGCTCCATCCTCCCTGGAACCCCCTTTCAGGTAGTTAAAGGCTGCTATCAAATCCCTCCTCATTCTTCTCTTCTGCAGACTAAACAGGACTACTTCTTTCAGCCTTTCCTCATAAGTCTTGTGCTCCAGCCCCCTCATCATTTTTGTTGCCCTGCACTGGACTCTCTCCAACGTATCCAGATCCTTTTGTAGTGGGGGACCCAAAACTGGACACAATACTCCAAATGCGGCCTCACCAATGGGGAGGGGAATAATCACTTCCCGTGATCTGCTGGCAATGCTCTTACTAATGCAGCCCAATATGCCATTAGCCTTCTTGGTAATCAGGGCACACTGCTGACTCATATCCAGCTTCTTATCCACTGTAACCCCCAGATCCTTTTCTGCAGAACTGCTGCCTAGCTCCTCGGTCCCCAGTCTCTAGCTGTGCATGGGATTCTTCCGTCCTAAGTGCAGGACTCTGCACTTGGCCTTGTTGAACTTCATCAGATTTCTTTTGGCCCAATCCTACAATTTGTTTAGGTCCTTCTGTATCCTATCCCTCCCTTCCAGGGTATCTACCACTCCCCCTAGCTTAGTGTCATGTGCTAACTTGCTGAGGATGCAATCTACCCTCTCTTCCAGATCATTTATGAAGATGTTGAACAAAACGGGCCCCAGCTAGACATGGAGCCATTGATCACTACTCGCTGAGCCCTTTGCTCTAGCCGATTCTCTATCCATTTTATAGTCCATTCATCCAACCCATACTTTTTTAACTTGCTGATAAAAATACTGTGGGAGACCGAATCAAAAGCTTTGCTAAAGTCAAGATATATCATGTCCACCGCTTTCCCCTCATCCACAGAACCTGTCACCTCTTCATAGAAAGCAATCAGGTTGGTCAGGCATGACTTGCCCTTGGTGAATTCATGTTGACTGCTCCTGATCAGCTTCCTCTCTTTTAAGTGCCTTAAAATGGATTCCTTGAGGACCTAATCCATGATTTTTCCAGGGATTGAGGTGAGGCTGACTGGCCTATAGTTCCCTGGATCCTCTTTCCTCCCTTTCTTGAAGATGGGCACTATATTTGCCTTTTTCCACTCATCTGGGACCTCCCCCTGTTGCCATGAGCTTTCAAAGATAATAGCCAATGGCTCTGAAATCACATCAGCTAACTCCCTCAGCACCCTCGGGTGCATTGCATCTGGCCCCATGGACTTGTGTATGTCCAATCTTTCTAAATAGTCCTGGACCTTTTCCTGCAGCACTGCGGGATGTTCACCTCCTCCCCATTCTGTGCCGCCCAGTGCAGTAGTCTGGGAGCTGACCTTGTCTGTGAAGACGGCGGCAAAAAAGGCATTGAGTACCTCAGCTTTCTCCACATCCTCTGTCACTAGGTTGCCTCTCCCATTCTGTAAGGGGCCCACACTTTCCTTCATCTTCCTCTTGTTGCTAACATACCTGTAGAAATCCTTCTTGTTCTCCTTCACATCCCTTGCTAGCTGCAACTCCAATAGCGCTTTGGCCTTTCTGATTTAATTCCTGCATGTTCGAGCAGTATTTTTATAATGCTCCCCAGTCATCTGACCAAGCTTCCACTTCTTGTAAGCTTCTTTTTTGTGTTTAAGCTCACCAATGACTTCTTTGTTAAGCCAAGCTGGTCGCCCACCACACTTGCTATTCTTTGTGTACATCGGGATGGTTTGTTCCTGTGCCCTCAATAAGTTTTCTTTAAAATACAGCCAGCCCTCTTGGACCGAGTATCGCACCGTTACCTGTTTGTAGCTATTCGGTTGTCTAATGAAATCTGTTTCTGTGACAGAGAAATGACCAACGTTGTGGTCTATATGACAGCCAAGAGTGAAAGAATGGATCTGAAACCAACAAGATAAGATAAAGAACAAATACAGATACAAATAAGTACAAACAAGCAGGTCAGTAATGACTGAAAATTGGTACTACTTTAAGACTATCTGGCAGCCTGCAGGAAATGACTGGCGGTTGTGGCCCAACTCCAAAGAGACAGGTGCACACACAATTGCCAAGTTGCTGACTCAGCCCCATTTGTGACAGTCTCCTAGAAACCAAGTCTAAATGACCATGCAGAGGGAAGAGTAACGATGTGCAATAACGGTGGTTCTTCGAGATGTGTCCCCCTATGGGTGCACCACTGGAGGTGTGTCTGCGCTCCCACGCTGCTGATCAGAGAACTTTGGTAGCCTGCCACAAGGCTAGCCAGCATACACAGGCAATACTCCCCAGTTCCTTCTCTACTACAGAGTCAACTACTACAACTCCAAAGCAGATAGGAGGAGGGCGGATCATGGAGCAGCCATAGGGACACAGATCTTGAAGAACCATTGTTACTGCACAAGGTGAGTAACTTCTTCTTCTTCGAGTACTTTCCCTATGGGTGCTCCACTGTAAATGACTCCCGAGCAGCCTCCACCACTGGAGGCCAGGACTTCAGACTTGAATCTGATACAGATGATAATACAGTGGTACCAAATTTGGCATCTGCAGCCGAATCCCTCAGGATGGCATAGGGATACCCTTGGAGAAGCTGACAGATGAGGAGACTGACCTCGTAGAATATGCGTGTATTGAAGATGGGGGAGCTACCTTACGCAATTGCTAACAGAGCTTAATACAGCCAGGGACCCACTTAGAGAGTCTCTGAGCTGAGATCATTATACCTTTTAACCTATCTGCAGTGGAAAGTAAAAGTCTTGAAGATTTCCTGAAAGCCCTTGTCTTGCCCAAATAGATGGCCATGGCTCTTCCTAGGTCGAGCATATGGCTTCCCTATTACCCTCATGAGGCCTGGGATAAAAGACTGAAAGCTGAATAAACTGATTCATGTGAAATGCAGACATCACCTTGGGAATGAACTCTATATGTTGTCTAAGTGTGACCCTGTCCGGGAGGAACACAGTAAAAAGGGGGTGCAACATCAAAGCTTATATCTCCTCTATCCTTCTGGCAGAAGTGATGGCGATGAGGAACGTCGTCTTCATGGAAAGGTGAGTTAGTGAACAAGTGGCCATGGGTTCAAATGGCAGTCTAATCAGTTCTTTTAACATGAGGTTGAGATCCCACTGGGAGTGGGAAGCCCAGGTTGTGGGAAGAGGTTTGCTATGCCCTTAAGAAACCTCTTCGTAGTCAGGTGGAAGAAGATGGAATATCCTTCTACCTGCTGGCAGAAGGTATAATTACTGCCAGATGAACCTTTAGTGAACTAACAGAGGGTCCCTACTTCTTTAAAGTTAATAGGTAGTTTAGGACAACCGGTGGGATGGCTACAGTAGAGGTGACATCCTTGGGCTGGCACCAGACCTAGAACCTCTTTCATTTCTGAACATAGGAAAGATGAGTGTTTCTATTTCTTTCTGCTGTGCAACAGCACCTCCTCTACCTCCTCAGAGCAAGATTTCTATATGCACTGGAACCATGAAGGAGCCATGCTTTGAATCACAGACTCTAAAAACTGGGATGGAGAGTGTGTCTCTCGTTCCGCGACAGGAGGTAAGGAGTGATCAGAAGAGTCATCGTTGAACACAATGCCAGCTGTGACATGTACCACGGCTGTCTGGGTCTGGTGGGAGCAATCAGTATGAGGTTTGCTTTCTCTCTTCTTATTTTCAACCGAACCTTCAGTAATAGAGGGAATGGGGGAAAGGTATAAAGAAGGCCCTTGTCCCAAAGAAGGAGAACATCTGTCATGGAGTGTTATCTGACCCCCTGCTCTGGAGCAATACTATGGACATTTCTTGTTCTGGTAAGTAGCGAACAGGTCTATTACTGGTGTCTTTCATAGTCGGAATACGTTGTGTAGTATCACCGACTCTACCTCCCATTCGTTATCAGGTAAGAATTTGCAGCTAAGACTGTCAGCTGTCATGCTGTGTATTCCCGGTAGGTAGGCCGCTGATATTAGGATGTTGTGGGAGATGCACCAGTTCCATAGTTTTAGTGCCTCTACACACAGGGAATAAAACCTGGTACATCCCTGTCGGTTTATGTAATACACGCAGGCCATGTTGTCTGACATGACCTTTGTATCTTTGATCAGTAGAAGAAAGTGAGCACAGGCATTTCTGACTGCTCTGATGTGGAGGCATATCTCTGCTGGGGACCATTTACCCTGTTATGCAACCATTGAGACACACACCCCATCCTATCAGGGATGCATTGTTGGTCAGGAGTAGAGATGGGGAAGACTGAGCAAACGGGATTCCCGTATGGACGTTTGTCGGGTCCTTTCACCAATCCAAGGACTGCTTGACCCTGGTGGGCATCGACAGAAGTTTGTTTATGTTGTCTCCATTCAGCCTGTCAAGTGAACTGAACCATGCCTGGAGGCATCTCATGCGTAATCTGGCATGAACAATAACCGAGGTGCCTGCAGCAAGGTGCCTAAGAAGCAAGAGGCAATGCCTGGCTGAAATTTGTGGGTGGATTTTACTGTCTCTATCAACAAGGACAGACTGAGAAATCTATGATATGGTAGAAGTACCTTTGTCTGTGTAGAGTCAAGATTGGCTCCTATGAATTCTAGCCTCTGTACCAGTGTAAAGGTCCATTTTTGTTCATTGATCTGTAAGCCCAGATTCAGAAACAGGTCCTGTGTGCCTCATTGGACCTCTGCAAAGAACTGTGCCCTAAGAAGGCAATCGTCTAGGTAAGGATATATCATGATGCCTTGAGAGCCTAAGTGGGCCGCCACTACCAAAAGGACCTTGAAGAATATCCTGGGGGCTGATGAGAGGCTGAAAGAGTGTACTCTATACTGGTAGTGGTCCTGGCCCAGCATGAATCTGGGGTAACACCTTTGACTTGATATGATGGAAATGTGGAAGTATGCTTGTTGAAGGTGGAAAGTCGAGAACCAATCTCCTTCCTCTAATGCTGGAATGATTGTTAATAGGGTGGCCATCTTGAATTTCTGTGCTTTGACATATCTGTTGAGGGCTCTGATGTCCAGTATGGGTCTCCAACCTTCCTTTTTCTTTGATATCTGGAAGTAGCAAGAGTAGAAGCCTTTGCCTCTGAGCTGTATGGGCACAGGTTTTACAGCTCCTACACTGAAAAGATGGTTTACCTCTTGAATAGTAGATTCTCATGAGAAGGATCCCTGAAGAGGGATGAGGAAGGGTGTTTGGGAGAGGGGAAAGAGGAAAAATGGATGGCATATCCATTCTGGATAATCTCCAGTACCCACTTGTTGGAAGTTATCTGTTCCTAGGTGCTGCAGTCTCTGAAAGGACCAGGAAGTTGCAAGGAGAGTGTTCTATCATTGCCTCGAGTTCCCAATCAAAACTGATGCTTCAAGGTGGAAGGCAGAGATGCAGTCGGTTGGGGTCCCCATTGCTTTTGCTTTGGAAACCTCAGTTTCTTCCTCTGCAAACTGTAAGCTCTTTGTGATGAGTACGGAGACATATATAGTGATGACCCAGGCTTAAATGATGGCTAAGAGCTGTATTTCTCTTGTAGGCCAACATGTATATCCCTAGGGATCCAAGAGGCACCTATGAATCCTTCAACGAGTGAAGAAACGTGTTGGTCTTCTCAGCGAATAACTTCATCCCCTTAAAAAGAAGGTCCTCCACCATGGTTTGGTCCTCTTTGGGGAAGCCAGACAACTGCAGCCACGAAGCCTGTCTCCCAGCAATGGCCATGGAAATCGAGCACACCGCGTTATCAACCATGTCTAATGTGAACTGAAGAGACATTTTTGCCACCAACTGGCCCTAGCTGATTATGGCTTTGAATTGGTTTTTATGGGAGTCTGGAAGCTGTTCAATAAAGGAACCGAGTTTCGTATAATTCTGGTCATCATATTTTGCCAGCAAGGCCTGGTAATTTGCTTCGTGGAACTGGAGGGTAGCTGATGAATATGCCTTTTGCCAAACAGGCCCTGATGTTTCCCGTTTTGGTCACTCAGGATGGATTTAAATTGGTGCTAGCAGCCCCTAGAACTAACCACATCCACAATGATGGAATTGGGAGACAGGTAGGAAAATAGAAATTCCATGTCCTTTACCGGCTCGTAATACTTTTTGTCTGCCTGCTTGCATGTTGGCAGGACAAATGCAGGGGCAGCCATATGAATTTGGCAGGGTCCAGGAGTGCCTCATTAACCAGGAGGGCCATTCTGTCAGAGGCAGAAGAGTATAAAATGTCCACCAATCTGTGGTGAGGCTCAGTCACTTCCTGCAACTGAATTTGCAGGGCTTCTGCCACTCGCTGAGCTATGTCCTGGAATGATTTAAAATCATCAGCCATGGATGGCAGACAGGGCATCACTGCCTCGTCTGGTGAGGACAACAAGAAATGAGCTTGAGGAATGTCTTCCTCCTCTGCCTCTGTCCTAACTTTCTCTTCCAGCTGCTCAGGGGGTTCTGAAGCCTTTAAATCTGCAGCTGAAGGAGCCTCCTTGTTTCTTGGTGTGCCATGCTAGGGGCCTGGGAGGCTTGCTACCTCTGAGTATGGCCATTGAAGGTAGAGGCCTGGTACCACAGTTGGCCAAACCATGGAAGTTGAAGGTTGGGTTGATGATACGCCTGGTACCCATAGTGAAATTGGGTCTCATTCAGTGGGTAAGGAGAGCAGTGGGAACCCAAATCCTGTCCCTCACTTTCCAACTCCAAGAGATCCATTGCCCATTGGAAATCCAGCTGTGGGGATAGCATCGGTACCAGTGGTGAATGTTGGTACCAAGAGGCTTGCACCAATGGAGTCACAGATGTGGATCTTGCCATACAGCCCATCAGTGCCAGTGCCGATGTAACCTTCTGTTAGGACCTGGAAAACATTGTAATGTGAATACAGGCTAGCAGCAAAACTAGGCCCAATGACCTGGGTATGAACTCGAGATAAAGCAGAAGTAAGCTAACCACAAATCTGATATAAAGCAGTTTGAAAGCAGCTCAAGTAGTAAACAACTAACCACCACTTGTTGTTGATTGGTGCCAAAAGTGCACCAATAGTATAAGGAAAGGCAAGGGTCAATGGCCAATCTTGAAATGGATCAAAAGCTGGCCAATGAGAAGAACGAAGTGGACTATATCATGGCAGGGATAACATAATGAAATTGGAGGCTCGCACTATACCCTGAGCACAGGATGTTACGTGTCAGGTCCGATCCTGGTGCAGCTAGCTTATAGGGAGAAATGGGCTTCCCCTCCCTGATTGTGGTAAGTGCCTGATGTGTGTATGTGTGCTTGTAACTGGAATAAACAGCTTTTGACAGATACTGCCTTGTCCTTACGCATTCTTCCTGCCACTGAAATCTCAAAGCACAAACCATCTCGGCGGTGTACACCTTTCCCAGGGCGGATCTTTTATTCCTTTCATGCCCCATCGGGTCTTCAGGCAGACCGTCTTGCTCCGTCAGCTCGGTATCATGAATGCCCTGGGTATCTGCATTAGATGGCTTCAGCGCTGTTGGTAATAATGACACGATGGAGCCAAAGATTTTTTTCCAGCTCAATCAGGGCTTATTGCAGAGACTCACAGATCTTTTCATAATGGTCTTAAGGGAGTAGCTCATCTCTTTGGGATCACCTGCTTTCATAGTAGAAGGTTGCAGTGAGAATTCTCACTGGGACTCTGGGGGTCGAAGGGCCGAATCCATGAGCAGGAGTTTGAGCTTTAGCTCTGTCTTCCCTGGTCCTGAGTTTTAGTTGCTGCCACCAACCACACCTTTGTGGATTGTGCTTTCCTCACAGGCAGCCAATGCACTGCGAGTGTCTGTCAGTCAGTGGGACAGATTCCTTGCAACTAAGGCACTTTTTGAAGCCTGGAGAGCCAGTCCTATCCTTGTCCAGGGGGTGTCCCCCCCACCAGGGTTGGCAGATGGCAAACCCTTTTTGTTTGGTATGGCCAAGAAAAAACAAACAAGGTAACAAAAGAAAAGGCTTCAAGGGAAGGTAAAATTTACAAAAGTAAAGGGAGTTAATGATCCGTGAATGGACAGCTCTTAGCTCAATCTCTAGCCAAAGGCCCCTGAGAAGGAACTGAGGAGGGAATGCCTGTGCAGGGCAGAGGAGGAGCAGCACATGTGCAGGCAGGAAAGAACTGCTACAAAAGTTCTCCGATCAGCAGCACAGGGGTGCAGACACACCTACAGGGAAGCACCCATAGGGACACTACACAAAGAACAACCCTCTTACTCATAAAATGATTTTACAAGGTCAGCAGTGTTAGCCAGGTGGCATGCGGAAGTTTCCACTGTTGCTGCCTGGTCTAAAGTCATAGGGCTTCACTTCCCAAACTTTCTCAGAGTCTAATACTTTTACCCATAACATAATTCACCTAAAATATTTGTAAAGCATTAAAAAAGTTAACACATTTACACACATGCCCTATTAGAGATATACATAATGTATAGCTTCTGATCTCTTCCCTTAATGCAGAAAACACAATTTATATCTATTAACTATCTGCTGTAAATTTTGGCTAGTTCTTTTCTGATGTTGCCAGAAACTTGCCACAGCTGTTTTGATGATATCACCAATTACATGGAAAAGAAGCTTCTCAAGTTAGTCAGGGGAACAATAAAAAGTGATTCCCTCTATTCAGTGCTGATCCCTTTGTTACTGTAATAACTACAGCTGTCAGACAAGATACTAGTGCATAGCTGTCATACAATCTTTCATATTTCAGTAATATTTCTGTCCACATGACATTAGAAAGTTAGTTGATCTTCTTCCCTTGTTCTAATACTACTATCATGATTCAGGGATTGACAAATGTTTCAAATCGATGTTTAATTATCCTGTCTCCTTGAAACTTAACAGCTCAAAACAAATTTTTCTCATTCTAAATCATGCTGCAGCTGCTGCCTTCCCTGTATTCAGTCCTGGACTCTCCTCCATCCTGATGAATTATGGTCCCCAAATCATTAGGCTTTCTGGAACCAGAATTCAGACCTGAGCCCTTGTTCTGACACATACAGAGTGAGCCTGCCTTGGTGGGGAAGGGTGGGGAATATGCCATGCTGCAAGGGAAAGCTAGTCAAAGATTATAACCTTGTGGCCATGGCATATAATCCATTAGTTTTCTCAGGATTTTGTTTAGTGGGCTGAAGAGGGATATATTTGTAATTACAGGAGTCTACATTTATCTACATAAATACAAAGCTAGTGAACTAGTGTTAATTATAGACCTGGTAGGACATTAATAATAAACAATTCCACTGAGTGTCACAAGAATTTTTACCTTATAGAAGAGTTTACATTGCTCCTGATGGTCAATATGCAAACTCCGCCACTGGAACCGCAGCCTGCCATTTAACCATTGGAGATATCTGACATCCATTTCACTTTTCAGACAAGCTTCGGGTGCTATTTCAGTCCTGCCCTTCCAGCTGTTTGGAAGATTACCTTCACACTAAAAGCAAAAGATAGCAACAAAATGGTTTAAATCATTGTCTATGTTTTCATGTCACTAAGCAGTAAAGAGCATGCAAGATGAATACGACAAACACCAACCAAAAAAATAACCAACGCCAGAAAAGAAAATAATCCCCTGAAAAGGACTCATAAATGTTGGAGAGGATGAGGAGGAACAGGGACCTTTCTGCAGGTATGCTGGGTACGCCCTAAAATAATAGTATTTTGGAGGAAAATAAAAAGAGTTTTGAAGATAACTAAAGACAGGCTACCCATTGAACACATAGTGATTCTATTAGGTTACAGCCTTAGGGGTCCAGCTGAGGTGGGGTTGGTTGAAATGGAATGAGGGGCTCACGAATCCTAACCCTTAAGTCACTGCCTCATCCCTTTATCCCGAGTGACTCTACTCCCCAGACACAGGCCAGTGTGAGGTCACTGCCTCGTGCCTGTATCTTGAACGACCAACTGGTGATTTTTCTGGAAATGAGGCTTTTGTGGTTTTTTGACTTTCACCAAAGTTAATAAGGCTCTGCCCGCTGATGCCTAGCACGTATCCTGAAAGCGATCAAACATAGTTTCCAAAAGTTATCACATTACATACCAACTAAAAGAGAAACGCCATCAAGTTGTGTGTAAAGTCTTACTTTGCTCAGCAAAAATTATTATTAGGCAAAAACTAAGTATTTGCATGGTTTGTACCTAAGGGGCTGAATGTCCCTTCCTCCCTGTCCTCAAGGTAGAAATTTTCACATGAAAACTAAAGAAACTACATTTAACTGCATGCAAGGAAACACCCAATTCTGCAGAATAGCACAGTGCACTTCTATGAGTAAAATTCTTTGGAAGAAAAAGCTTTCTTCATCTTTGTATGCAGTGCACTTATTGTTGAGTATTTTGTGCAACAGGAAGAACAGAAAGAAATCAATTGTCTTCTGTCTTTCGGTCACTGTGGCAACTACCTGACTAAGAATTTCACTCTGATGTTGGCCCAGTCAGCTAGAGGAGCTGAGTCAGTGAACCTGTGTCTTCCCCTTGCTCAACTTTTTCTCCCAGCCCTGTTTTGCCTTTAAGCCAAAGGAAAAGGAGGCAGAAACTAACAAAGGATTATTTCAATCCATCAACCTCTGGGTCCTGGACCCCATATGCTCCCCACTGCTCCACCTCTACTATACATTGAAAGAAAAGTTACTATTAAAGTTTGAGCTTTACCAGGATGATCGGATGTTGTTACATCTCCATCCAAAGGAAGAGCATTAGCTGGTGACCCTGAGTTCCTGTGTGATTCCTTCAGCTGGAGAGATGGGTCAAATTTTGAATCTATGACGATCCACCTCCTACAATTTCCTTCTGCAAGGGAGGTTGTCTGCACTCAATATTACCCCGACCCTCACTTTGTAAATTAGCAAGGATCAGAACCAATAATAGACCCATTAGAGTTTATTTAAAAAACAAAGCTACAAGCAGAAAGACACTGATGGTTGTGGTTTGCCCAGCTCTTTCCTCCCCAGGAACCAACTAATTTTTTAAGGAACAGAGTCCACAACCTGAAAAAGGCTGGGAAAGAAAACGGGGAAATGGTGAGACACCACTCTTGTTTCCTCTCCACTCCAGAATAAGCCTGGAAAGGTCCAACAGGAAGAGAAATCAAGGTGACTTTGACTACAGCAGACAGGGGTGGGAGAAATTAGAGCTCCATGGGCCATTTGCAGAAGCAATTGTTGGCTTTCTCTCCCTGCCCCCCTTTTGCACAGACTCCTACATGTATGTGTGTTGGAAGGGTGTGGGAGGGGAGGAGGAGGTGTTGCAGGGGTTTCTTTAGCTCCATTATTTCCCCTTGCCTCTCCCATCCCACTTCGATCAAAAGTTCTGCCACCACAGGAGACAATGTTCCACACGTACCACGCATGGGCGTACCAGATGGGGTGTGTATGTGTCTGTGATTACTCTGCTACTCATCTCCTCACATGGGAGTGTGGGGATATTTTGCTGCCCCTGCCTTCCTCATGGACTGTGCCATGTACCCATGATACCTTTCCGGCTCGTTTTGACCAATACAACTGCAGCATGCAAATTAACAAGGGAGGAATGATGAGTGGTCATCTCAGATGCCACAGTGACAATGCTTCCAAAAGACCTGAGCTTCGGACATGGCCTGCTCTATTATAATAATTAGCAATGATAATCATTACTACATTTGCTTAATTCCAATGTAACTTTTTAAAATGTAGACTATTCAAAGCAATAATGAAGATGGATGGATATGAGAATATTTGGGCCTTCAGAAACTGTGGTCCTGTGCTTGGAGAGGACCCCCCCAAAAGGTTGTCACCACAAGGCAAGCTTCTTTAAAAGGGGCCATTTTAAAGTGTCTCCTCTGCTGAAGTTAAGATCCAATTTCAAGAAAACACTTAAGCAGGTGCTTATATCCCACTCACTCCAATTTAATGGGATTTAAGCACATGTGCTTTCCTGAATCAGAGCCTTCAGTGTTAACAAGTAACACCTTATAAAAAAAACTCATTTGGCCCATGAGGGTGAATGCATTTTTAATTTCAGGCCTAAACTAAAACTGTAAATCATAAAATAAAGAGGTTTTAGTCCTGTTTTAAATCTAAATTTCAACACAACCTTAACTAGGTTAATTAACCACAACACAAGCTTAACTTAACCTCAACCACTAAGATGCCTCCATAATACAATAAAGGTGTATATTTATTAATGAACGCACACAAAAAAGCTGGTCCGTTTCCATGGCGAAGTACTAGGACTGCGTCTTTCCCTGGTACTATGAATCAACCGTAGATTATTTTTTGGCTTTACAGAGTTGCTCACTCTGAGATGGAAGCAGATAGACAATATCCCCATTTTGCCAAGAGGGAAATGCTGTCTCTTTCCCTGCCTCCCATTTCTCCAGAAGTTCGAGGCCATTGCCTTTTTACTAAATAATTCTTGGCAAACTCACCTAAACAGAACAGCAGCCTTTGCTTAGGGCATCCCTGTGCCTCACATGGTTTTGCCAGCATTAGCAGAGCCTGCTGAACTATGAAATTGTATAGAAATAGCAGTGCAGTTGTTCATAAACATGACAATGCAAACAACTGAATGCTAATAGTTAGCTTGGGGAAACCCACAGCTGTATTTAACGTATTAAAGCATCAAATGTATATGCTACCAAGGAGCTATATTCTCAAACACACTGGGTGACAAAACACTCGTATTAGACTCTGCCTACCCCATCATTTACAGTTCAAGTCTTAACAAAGGACCCTGCATTAGAGATTTCAGAACACCACCCAAGGGGCTTACCTCAGGAAAGATTAGATTTAATTGCTTTGCAAGTCCAGCAACAGAAACATCACATGGAGCTAATTTTTATTGTAGCAACTTGTTTTATTAAGATTAAAATAAGGGTGCTACTGCCTTTTTCAACAGACTCTTTCTGTTCCTAGTATTTATTTAACACCTACTTTATGAAATGTCCAGGCTTGCTATGGAATACTTAGCCTGACATAAGTAAACAAGAAAAGGAAGAGGGCCCTTGGATATTAGACTGTGACCTCAATTTCAGTCCCATCTCTACAATCCAGGGTTATTTACTGTTTTCCCAGTGAGAGAGAAATCACAAAAATGCTGACCCCAGCTAAAGCTTTTGTTTCTAATATCACTATGCATTTATCTAGTTCTATCCAGCAAAAGGCATTCACCTGAATTCAGTGCTGTATGCTGAATGGGCATAGCATTCTGTCAACGACAGGGAAAACATAACAAGGGCAACCACTCAGGACTCAAACTATCCTCCCCAAACTGAACTGCCCTAAAACAGCACTGGGAAACTTCCCTTGAGCCACAGATCAGAAAAACCTTTTCCCTATCAAATGAAATGTTTGCTATAATTAATGTTTCTCTTTGCTTCCTTGAATAGATGCTCAAGGGAAAAAAGAGACGCATTCACCCAAATTATGGATCAAAGCACATCAATCTCCTTACCAGAGCTTTTAAGCCTTCTCTGGTTGAGCAATACAACATTTGTCCAATTCTTGTACACTAGACTGTCTAGAAATAACTGGAATGCCAGCGATGAGGGCAATTGTCCTACCAAATCTCAAATGAGGCTCTGAGTCTCAACCTCATTTAATATTGCACTTCTGGAACATCATCTGCCCAAAAATCTTAAGGTGTGGTTACATGACCTCGCAGTGAATTTATTGGTGGGTTCACAGAAACAGGCACAACCCAGGAAAAATTACAACCAGCACTTACACATTAAACAACAGATCCCCATCTATGTCCAGCTGTAAGTGGCTTGCCTTCTGTTATTAGAAGGGCTATTCCATTCACACTCTCTGAGAGAGGCCAGGAAGACACAACCCTGGCCCTCTCAAGATTACTTCCTGCATCAGAGACACTTCCCATATGAAAAGAACCATGCCTCTTTTAGGGCTGTCTGGATGCCAAGAAAAATGTATAAACTCCTGGCATGGCTGGATCTAAATATAGTTTGTGTCTGCACATCACATTATTAAAACTCTCTCAGTAACCACAGATAGATAATCACGTCACCTTGGGCAGAAGTCTTGGCAAAATCTGGATCAGGATCTTCATTTTCTTTGTAGTTAAAAAAAAATCTTAAAAATGATAAAAACATAAGCCACATCAAAAGCGGGAGAGGCCCTAACACTTTAAATCACAAAGCATTTAAACTGGCAAAAAAAGTACAATGACTTATGAACCAACTTCAGCCATCTGTCGTCCTCAAAAGGTGACTGGTGACTACGGACGTGTTGAAAGTTGAACACTAAATAGATGCATATTTCGATTATTGCTCATGCATCAGACTAATGAACACTCACACATAGTGACAGGTCATTTTCTACTGCCCATGCACAGTAACCAATTATGAATTGGTCTAACTGATATCCAGCTGAACTGTTTTCACACTTTGCCATGGAAGTTCTTCTCAATCATAATGATTTACATGCCAATGGTTTGAAGTTCAGCCATTTACGTTTCACGTGACCATGT
>ML675646.1:839886-863350 GCA_007922155.1 Mesoclemmys tuberculata | reverse complement strand
ATTTTATTAACACATTCCCGCTCTTTGTGCCAAGGTCAGTTATAAACCAGGAGAGGTTCAAATCACCAGCAAGCAAAGGACTGGAGGAATAGTAACGTTGCCTTAGAACTGTGCTTGCTCTGCCTCATCCTTACACATGCTGAGCATGAGCTCAGCACAGTTTAGGATTGTACTCACAGATTTCAGCAAGACAAAGAATACTGCCGCCTTTCAAGTCCCTCCATCAGCACAGCCTCCCACCCTCCACATTCTCCTCTCCCGGCAAGAGAAGCCCAGGACAGAGTGCAAATCCTACAGCACGTGCTGAAAGTCATTAGATCTGGGTTTAGACAAACTATGATAGGAAGCAACTTTCAGAACCACTGAACCAAAGACATTTAATTGAGAATGTACAATTACCAGCACCCTCATAGTTGAAATAGAGTGCTACCTTGAGAGACTATGACAAATGCATCTTCCATGGTATCACAAAGGGAGAGAGGTAATCTCTCTAGCTGACTAGGCCTAAACAGTTTAGGACTTTATAGACAATCATGCTGGACATGTGCAGCACACAAAATTTCAGTGTAATGAGCTCTCTGCAAAATACCAATGCTTAATAAGCAGGCTTCCTCTCTCTGCCCTATTTGCAATTCCTGGATAGTATAATGGTGCAATGCCATGCAGAACACATCACACGTAATGTCAGAGTCAAACAAATACTGTGAGTATTTGAAATTCCTGGATTATCAAACAAACTTGCAAATTCAAACGAACAGTGAATGTGTAATGCCTAAAATATAAGCCCTTCTGATCACTTCAGCAGTCATATCAAGAACACTACACTTTGAAGCATTTGTTAAAAATTGTAAGAGATAGTTTATTCAGTACATCAGACAAAAGTAATGCTATTTATTAATCACATTTCTTTCAAGGTACCAAAGGCCCTTGTATTCACTGGATAAAGAGTCTGAAATTCTGAATGAAAAAAATCCAAATTAGTAGTAATAACTGTGTGAGTAAGTGCATGAGACACACACAAACGTGGGTGAGGTAATATCTTTTATTGGGCCAACTTCTGTTGATGAGATAGATAAGCTTTTGAGCCACACAGAACTCTTCTTCAGGTGTGGGAGATGTGGTCTCTATAAACATACACCTAGCCCAATGGGGCCTGATCTCAGCTGATGGTACATATACACAGCAAAATAACGAAAACCCACAGCAACGACTCTCAGAGCCTGGGTCAAATGACTCAGACGGACTACAGGACTAAAATTAGTGCGGCAGATGTTTGCACTGAGGCTGGAGCCTGGGCTCTGAGACCCATCCCGCTTGCTGGGTTTCAGAGCCCAGGCACCAGCCCCTGCAGGAATGGCTACACTGCTGTTTTTAGACCTGCAGCAAGAACCTGAAGTGCAATTAGACACTCTTAGCTGGCCTGTACCCGCCAGCTCCAGATCACTGGATTTGGGTTAGTTAAGATCTGTTTAATTACAGCGCAGATGTTCGGGCTTAGGCTGCAACCCAAGCTCTGGGACACTCCTGACTCGCAAGGTCCTAGAGCCCAGGCTCCAGACCAAATGTCTACACCGCAATTGAACAGCATCTTAGCCTGAGTCAGCTGGCACAAGCCAGCCACAGGTGTCTGTAACACGCTGTACCCCGGTACACCCTTATGGTGAGATCTGCGTATCATTCATGTTCACCCTTACCATGTACCTATGAATGGTCTGATGCAAATCATGCCATGTCAGGTGTGTTTGGAATGCTCATGACACACTGAACATTACTGTTATGGTAGCATGTTTCTTGCAATGTCACACACATGTACAGATATGAAACTGCTGTCATATCCCGAAATGTGTGTCTCACGTGGCTGGAAAAAGAACACAAAGAGGTGTTTCCACAACCCACAGAGGCATGCATACAGGAACAATGGACTGGCCTACGCACCTGTGAGCACTTTGGCTCAAGTGGAAGAAATCATGCCCACTGCCGGACCTAGCCGATCACCTGACCCCAGAAACTTGGAAACTTGTTAAACTTGTTAAAAGTTGAGGCGTTTTTGTCTCTGGGCTCTCCCCTGGAATCCATCTTCTAAGCAACACCAAAGACTGAGAATCTGCCCACGGGTGGTGAGGGGGAGCCTGGTTGCTAGAGGCATCGCAGCCAGCCTGTGAGTAAGCTAACATCATGACTGAAAGTTACTGAAATATTAATCTTAGTTTAAGATGCGGGTTACCTTTTAGTGGTCAGTGAAGACCCGCTCAGTCGATCCAGAAGTCTACGCAGTTAAACCACCCCCTTAAATGGCGTAGCGCTGCATTGACGGGAACACATTTCCTGTCGGCACAGTGCAGTCAAGACGCCGTGCAGAAGGGAAGCACAGCAGTCGATGGGAGTCACACAAGCTAAGCCCAGTAAGTGTAGACCAGGGCTGAGAGTGACAGAGCCGGTGCATCTCAATCTCTTTGATAAATTGATGGACAAATGTAAATGAGCTCGCAGGTGTGGTGTACAGCAGTGAACCCTGTGAGATGGCAGTTGCATCTGGGACTGCAGGTGTTTGCTGAGAGTCTATCCCATAAGTGGCTGGCCAAAAGCGTTCCTTCACTAGGTCAGGGACCAATTACTCGCAGGCAGCTGGGCATGGGCTGACCCAGGAGCGGGTGGTTCACACAGAAAAGTGGGGTAAATCAGGGCCCACGATGAGGAATTGGGATGGCACAGCTACACACTAGTCCAGATTGCAGGAGGGGGAACATCACAGTGTCTAACCGCAGCGCAGCCATACCTTGAGTCAGTTTCTGAGACTGTGTCAAAAGGATGTTTTTGCAGTGTAGACATCCCCTAAGTGCTGCTGTAATGCAAATAACAAAAAAGAAAGGCCTTTTAAAAACTTCATGAAATGTGCCCCCTACTCCCTTCAGAGTTGTCAAAAGAGGCCAAACAGATATTCCTTTTTCTTTAAATCGCTGTGCAACTCCTGGCCGAGAGTGCCCCAGCAGATGCCCCAAGAGGCACTGGCACTTGACTGTGAGAGGCAAAGCATGTTTCCTGGCAAAACAATATGGTGGAAACTCCTGCAAAAGTAACTTCAGATTTCTTCACCCTCTATGCAAGACTCTCCTCTGTATGGAAAAAAATGTGGGTCTTATAAACATCACACCTAGTACCCCCTTAATGGTAAATATGTGGCACCTTGACTGCCAAAGAACAGAAGATAAACAGGCATTAGAAAGATGTTGGGGTGAAGAAAGGGAGATTGAATATTTTAAAATCAAATAGAAAATGAAAGCCAACATGCTAATACAGCACATAAAGAGTGGAAAGTAACTATGCTTCAAAAATCAGAATCCATCAGTTAATAAGACTTGTCAAGCCATCTGCAGTGGCTCTGGACTGTGAGTGCCAATCTCAGGGCAGACCGTCAAGAAGCAGGGCACAAACCCCAAATGGACTGTGTGTTCCATAATTAGATTTCACCCACCAAGTACCACATATGAACTCCTCAAGCACTGAAACAGCCTTATCATGGAGTCGCAGACATCCCCTTTGGGTACTCCAGTCCATCTTATTACCCAGGCAAACCTGCCTTTGTGATGGATGGTCCCTTACACCAAAAAATATCCTATCAATAGTCAGGTTATTTCCAGTCCTAAAAGATCAGTCTCTTACCCAGGTCAAGTGCACCCTAGATCTCTCAAAGAAAATGCTTGCAGCGAATCCTATAATAAATAAAGATTTATTAACTAAGAAAAAGAAATGAGAGTTATTTACCAGGCTAAAGCAGGTAAACATACACACACACAAATGAGACAGTCTTAGGTTTCAAAAGGTAATAATAGCTACTATAATACACAAACTCCATACATCCTTTAAGGTTAACCCACACCAAGCCGCTCGGGCATCCCTTGCTTATGCTTTGAAATTTTGCCCTCTCCGAATTCCAAGCAGCATCGTGAACACAGTTCTTCCTAGCTGGGCATTTTTATTCCCTTCCCCTACAGTTCAAACTGACGGAATGAGCACTGCGCCTGTCTCTTCTTCATGGGGTGTGTATGTGGGCAGGGGGCAATCCAAAGTCTTTTTTCCTTTGATGTTCCACAATGGCTCATTTGCTTTCAATGGGCCTTCTTGTCAGCAGAACCAGCACTTTACACTAATACATGCTTTTTTCCTGTTTGGTGAGTTTTGGCTACTTTTCCAAGGTTATACAAGCTTTGGTGACTCACTAGGGACACTTCACTGACATCACTGATTGGTCAGGGAAGGGGTATGACACTTGCACCTTTAAGAACACAAGACTGATCAGAAAGCTACAAGCAGGAACCGTCTTCCCTGACTGTCGGATTACTGTTGGCGAGGTTGAAATGCCAACAGTGATCCTGGGGGACTCTGCCTACCCCTGGCTCATGAAGCCATACGACGGCCACCTAGACAGCAACAAAGAAAGATTCAACTACTGCCTCAGCACATGCAGAATGAAGGTTAAATGTGCTCTTATTAGATTGAAAGGGTATCGGCGTTGTTTATTCACCAGGTTAGTGAAAAAAAATCCCAATGACTATAGCTGCCCGCTACGTCCTTCATAATATCTGCAAAGTGAAGGGGGAAAAGTTGCCACCTGGCTGGTGAGCATAGGTCAATATAACACTACCAAAGCACTTATCCATTTTGTGGTGCTGGCTGTACACTTATGATTATTACACTGTGTTTCTCACTGATCCTGTGAGTTGTGTCACAGCATACAATAACAAGTAAGTGGGTGCTTTCAGAACTACTAAGCACTTTGCAGCATATATTGCGTGTAGGCCTTGATGAAACTCTAGGCATGGCTAAGAGTATGACCCAAAGGCAATGAACCAAAGTAGGCCTTGTCAGAATAACAACATCTAGGTATCAGCTAACCAAGTAAGTACATCCCTGACCTGAGAGAATGGTACAAGAACACGCAGACCCCTTGTAAAGATAAGGGTGGGATGAGAGAATAATGGATGAGGATGTTTTGTTCGAACTGTGAGATACAAGGTATTAACAACATCTGGAATGTAATACGTACTTTGTATCAATGTATAAAAGGAAAGGTCATAGGAGGGTCATCTTTGTATTGGCCTAGGGGACATCATCACGTTACGCTGATTGAGCAGGTACCTTGTTGCGGACATACATGTGTCAGTGTACCTATAGCTCCCAAGGGCCACTAGGACATGGCTTTGTTGACAATAAAGCAGGCTGAGTACCTCTGCTACCAAACCAAGCCTATGCTCTTTCTGTATGAGTAACACTGAAGTCTGCTGAATCAACAAGCTGTAAGCTACGCTGGTGCAAACAACCCCGGAGCTCCAAGAACAGCAGCACTAGCAGCACTAACAACATTGTGCACTAATCAAGATGTCTTCTTTTTCCAATAGAGTTGTATTCAGCAACAAAATCAATGCAAAGAAAAATCTGTGCAATTTAAGCAAATACACTAAAAACTTAATAAACTAATGGAACAGAACGTAACAAAGAGAAAGAACATTCTTGTCCATCTTATCTGCATATACAGCAACCGGGGCTTTCACAAGTCAGCGTATGTGAAGCTGTGGTTGTCCTGAATGTCCGACGAGATGAAGTGGTAGAGGCAGGGATGCGGCCCCTGATGCCAAGTGGAATGTTGGGAGTAGGAGTAGTGAGGTGCTCTGCTGGAGTTCTCCATGGACTGCAAAGGGAGGCAAGCCAGTGATTGTTGAACCTTTAGGTCCACAAGAGACTGCAGCATTTGTGTTTGCTGCCAGAAAAGCCCCACTAGGTCCTAATATGTCTTCCTCTCCTTTTCCTGCTGGGTGTCCTGGACCTTTCCATTATATATTTATCCTGCAGTATATGTGAAAATTGTTATGATCTGGCAGAGATTGTAATCAGGATTCTAAATCTCTTTGGTGTAGGAAGTTAAATAAAACCCACCAAAGAAACTTAAAACATCCCAGGCCCAATTTGCACAAGCACTAAGCACACACTGTCATGCGGACTGCATTAGGAGGGGGGGCATTTGTGTTATTTGACATTAATATGTCAAAATCATAGTGATTCATGTGAGACATACCATGTCAGGTGCGGTTAGAAAGGTTATGATATGCTGAATAAGATGATAATATTTGTGTTCATGTGTAATATGTATGAGGAAAGTTATGGAGATCTTTGTTATACCTATATTTCAAACTGTGCTGTAAAAGACACACTCCAGACAGAGAGGCCACAGGACAATAGCCCGCTTAATGGCCCATCAAGACCTTTACAGAAGCCAGAGGACCAGGAAGAAACTAAAGGCATACCTGAAGAGTTACCAGGATTGGCCCATGTGACTATGGACTCCATTTTGGTTCCTGTAAAGTTCCACAAGCCACATGGCCAGTAACAGAGGGTATATAAGATCAAACTGCAGAAACCATTTTGTCTTTGTCTTCGTCTTGTTCCTGTCCAGCTGCGGACACACCTCTGGATCAACACACTTTGCAACTGAACTGAAGAACTTAGACCCATCCAGGTACTGGATGTATACCAGAGGAAATATACAACTCCACAATTCTTCTAGAAACCTGATGTATATGGACTTTTAAATCATTTGTATCTATCTGATTGCTTTAAGCCTTTAACACTTCTCTTATTGTTTGTTTTTTCTTTTATTAATAAACCTTTAGTTTTAGTTACTAAAGGATTGGCTGGCAGCGTGGTATTTTGGGTAAGATCCAAACTCATAGTGAACTGGTACTGTGGCTGGTCCTTTGGGATCAGAGGGAATCTTTTAGTAAAGAGCGTAGAGTTTAAATAACTGGTCTCTTTACTGGACCTAGTGTCAGTTTGGGAGCCAGAGACTGAAATGCAGTAAAGGGGGCTGTGTGTATTTGCACAGTGGCTTCTTGATAACCAGTGTGGGGGAATCAGAAGCACTGTTTGTGGCTGGTTGGGAAGTCTGACTCCAGTGTCACCCACCAGTGCTGGGAGAATCTGCTCTCCTTTTGCAGCCTGCCTTGACCCTGGCATTATCAGTGGGCTACCCTGGGCACGGACGGGTTACACACACCACTTCAACTGAAGTTAAGGGGAGCTGTAGCTACTCAGCACTTGTACAAATCAAGCCCCCGTTTTTTACATTGGATACAGAAAAAAAAACATTCTTTTTGCACTATGACTAAACAGGAAGCACAAAAAGCCCAATGTCGTACACACCCTGCTGATCCAGCAGCAGCAGTGAGTGATGCTAAGATACCCATTCCAAGGACTGCAGTGAGAAACTATGGTGCAAGCTCAAAAATAATTACGTCAAAAAGCCATGTTAAATTTTACATACTTAGAAATAAAAGGAAAAAGTCCAACAAACGGACACCACTACACAGACACTACGCTACTGGTATGTAATATGTATTTTATACTATGTATAACGTTCATGTATGTAATATGTATTATATACATTTAATATAATATATTATAAAAATTATATAATGTGTATTATATAATAGATATTATGTTATAATTATAATACATAATTATAAATTAATTAGTATATCAAATGTATAATACATGAAATACATATTACATATATTACATATTGTATATGTAATGTTTATTATATACATAAATACATACATGTATATAATATGTATGTTATACTATTCCAGGGATACACATTTTCTCTCTTATCACTGCACAGAATTATGCTTGGAAGGGTTTACAAATTCCCCAAAATTCAGTAACAGTCCTACCAAAGCATTTCTAGACTTTGTTAAAAGCTGGTAGTTTTTGAAAATAAATGATAAGTGTTAATGCTAATGCTTCTTTTTTAGTGTTCATGCAAGAAATGTTTAATAATTTAATAAAATGGTAATTCCCAGTTAAAAATTACATTAGGATGGAGTTAAAGCTGAGAGTACATAAGGGTAAAAAGAATTTTAATTATAATTCTGGTTATAACTATACCAGAAACAAGAATTACAAAACTAGGAAATTCAGAAGTCAAGTTAAACTTAAAAGAAATCCAAACAAGTTACAGTTTGCAAATGCTCAGTGAAGGCACCAAAATAACTAACTCAGCCCTGTAGCATCACCATGGGGAGAGGGGGCAACCTCACATGCCTTTAAAAATCAGTTCCATGTAAATCACACCCTAAATTGCTTTAATCACTATATTAGAGTGAGATGGTATTACTGTATAGTAATTGCTTGATGTGATTTCAGGTGGTATATAGTTAGTTACTCCTAGCTCAGGCAGTAAGTAGCTTCTAAATCATGTGGAAAACCAACTAAGAGAGGAAAGGGTCATCAGAATGTTGTGATTTTAAGTCTCATCTCTCATGAACTATTATTATGGTTAGCAACATGTTTTAAACCACTGAAAAGCTAGAACTCACAGCATGAAATGCTCTGCATATGCATTAATATGTGCATAATTGCACTAGTAAAAGTTACCTTGGTGGAAATAAGCACATAGATTTCTGAGAGTTTGTACCAATTTCTAAAAATGTTTTAAATATGTCAAAAGTCTAAATCTATGGCAAACTTGATTTCTCCCAAAAAAAAAAAAAAAAGAAAAGAAACACGAGTAAAAGTGCAAACATTTTCATGCTCTGATCTCTGAAACACCCAAAAAGAATTTCCAAAATAATTCACTTCTGGGATGAGAAAAGAAGCATTAGTCTCAGATCAAATGGAATTTTTTCAGACATCTGCAAACACGTGATAACAGGATCTCGAAATGAAAGTGCTTCCTCGCAAAGCTAAAAGAATGACACTGTGCCTTCAAGCTGCAAGCTTCTGAGAACTCTGGCCTAAACCAGCTATGCACCTTAGCACGTGCTTAGCCCGAAGTGTGTGTGTAGTCCCAATGGAGTTACACCACAGTAACCAAAAGAAGAATCCAGCTGTATTGTGTTTATCTTAAAGAGGTAACAGAGCCTCAAGAACAACAGCTACTACTGCTTGTTCAAACAGAAGTGAACATAATTTAAAACATTTGGCACATGCTGACAAACCAATCTAGTGAGGCAGACATGAAGAGCCCACCCTGACAAGGGAAAAATGCAGTTAATCCCTAATTAATCTACAATGACAAGGCTACCAGATTTCAGAATTAAATCCTGACTGCTCTACCAGAACAAGCTATGTCTGAATCACAAATGAGATCTGAAGCCTACTAACCAGCTCATGATGTGCCAAACCCCATATATATCAAGAGCCAATTATATTAATTCCGTTCATTTGGTCCCAAGCTATTGCTGTATGACTCTTCCTTCTTTGCAGTTTCTTAGCAACACAATTTTGCTCTCATTTGCAGTGCATGAAAATGGGTAAACATTTCCACAGACTCCAAAGAACATCAGACCAATTACTTATTTAAACTGAGACACTGGTGTGCATGACACTTTCCAGACAAACAACAAAACCTCAACAAAGAGTTTACAAATCGAAGGCACTGATCCAGCAAAGATTTATGCACATGCTAAACTTTAAACACATTTAAGTTTTTAACGCAATAAGGTTTTTAACACAATAAGCTAGGCAGTGGAGAGGGGCTCAGGGATGGTTATAGCCAGTAAGATATTGTGAGGTCTGCTTATAGTATGTGTCATATACACAATCTTTCTAAATTACATTAAGCATCAGAATGGCTAGCAACAATTACAAAGATGCTGTTTAACTGCTACAAAATAAAACCAGTAAGCGACAGAGGGAATACTTCATGTTCTGGATTTGTGGTTTCTGTTATCACCATCTTTGAAGTGTGGGATTTTCCACAGCACCAGCTACCATGCAACCAAAATGAATCATAGTGTATACCGTTCTCTGATTAGCTATCCGGTGGTTGGCATGGGGATGTATTACCAGGAGCCCCAGCTTCCCCTCCAAACCCTTGGAGGGAAGCGGCCTGAGCACACTTTCGTTTTCTAATTCCATTGTTCTCTGCCCTGAAAACCATATGGCTTTTCTAGGGGTTTGGGGACTGTTTTTTAAAAACTCTAGAAGCATTTGCCATTGAACACTTGCAGAACTGGAGACTATGATATCACAAGAGACTGAAAGCTCAAAGTGAGAAGGAAGGGCATTTTCTAGGAGACTGTTTAAAACCCATGGCTTGTTTTTGTTAAATCCATTCATCTTATGAAAGATTCAGCCTTCATCATTATTATTATTCATTTGTATTACCTAAGCCTAGGAGCCCTAGTCCTGGATCATGATCCCATTTCAAGCTAGACACCGTACCCACACACACACCCACACAACAAAAAGATGGTGCCTGCCCAATGGACTTACCCCTACCAACTACATCCAAGGGCTTAGAAAGCTCACTTCCCCAAGTCTCTAGACCTTCAAGGGTTTATCAAGCAGAAACTGGAAAGATAAGACTTGATATTCAGGATATTTGTATGATAAAGGCAAGCAAAAAGAACTTTTCAAGCCTTCTTTATACACAATAAAGAACAAGTTATGTGTGACCTTTGCCCAGCTGCTCTGCCTCACACAGGGGAAGCCTCTGGGAACTGGAGGATCAAAATGTCAAGGATTTCAATATTTTTGATGCAACTGAAATCTCCTCCACTTTACCACTATAGCTATATCCATATACCATATTATACTGGGAAAGCACTCCTAGGCCGTCAGATTGATTGCTCTGGATCAACTGAGCAGTCTGTGTAGACCCGCTTAGTCGATCCAGCAATCAACGCAGGAAAACCACCCCGGTAAGTGACATAGCGCTGCATCCCTTTGGCACAGCATAGTGTGGACGGCATGCGGAGCAGACGCGGTGAAGTTGACAGGAGATAAGTCGACTGCCGCCAAATCCAGAAGGTAAGTGTAGACCAGGCCCTAGTGTGGACCCAGCTTATATAGACAAAGCTGCCCTTTTACAGGAATCAAGCTAACCCAATAGTGCAGTATTGCTTTTATAATTAAGTCCACACTAGGGGTTTCTATCAGCACTGCTAGGTCAAGCACCTCTTCATACTCCTGACCAACACAGCTATGCTAGTAGAACTCTGTAATGTAGACACAGACTGTATTTTTTTATTAATACTGTGGGAACCTGTGTTTGATTATGACTTCCACAGACAAGCCTAAGGGTTAACTCAATCCGATGGGGCTCTGTAAGCCTACAGGAAGGCAGACAGTTGGAGTGAATTAAGCCCAATTTCCGGTACTTGATACTAGTACTGGGTCAATTCCTTCGCAAGGCATGCTTTAATCTGCTCCTTCTCTGACATGAATCTTGCCATGATCCAAAGCAGAGGAGAAGGAAGGTGGGTAATGGAAAACAGATAGGGATGCACATCTCCAAGAACTTCAGTTACAACAAGATAAGTAATTTCCCTTTCTTCTTCAACTGCTGGTCCCTACATGTATTCCAGCATGGGTGAGATCAGAGATGATATCTTGGCCCACCGTATTATGCTTTGTGAACGTATGGATGAAATTCAACATAGCTGCCGTGCAAATGTCAGGCAGGGATACCTCTTGAAGTGATGCTACTGAGGCATCATGTGCCCTTGTAGAGTGAGCCCTCACCCTATGTATGGGAGGAAGCTGTCCCCTCTACTAACAGAGTAGGATACATCTACAAACCCTGTGGGAGGACTTCAAACTTGTTCTGCCACGGCAACGAACAGCCTAGGTGGCTTTCTCATCCGTTTCCCTTACTTTGCCCTGAGTGAGTCTATGGTTACTCCTATAAATTCTAGAGTCAGAGTCAGGATAGATTTCTCCATGTTTACACAAACCCCTAGGGATGCTAGAAGATGAAGCAGAGACAAGGTTGCTTCTATGTGTGTCCTGCCAGTGAAAAGCTAGTTGTCTAACTACAGGAAGATATTGAAGCCACTCCATCTGAGTTGTGCAACTGCTACTGAAGCCACTTTGATGAAGATTCTGGAAGCAAATGCTAAATGGATGAAAGCAACCTGCATTGACAGCAGTTGGGATCTATTATAAACCTGAGAACGTTCACATGAAAATATACTTCTTTCATATAGAGAGCTGTGAACCATGTGCCCTTTTACTGATGCCAGTGTAACCATACAGAATTCTCACTTGCAAATAAAAATGTTGAGTCATTCAGTGCAGGTTAAAAATAGGTCTCCACCTCCCTTGTTTTTGGAACTAGGAAATATATTGAATAGAACCCTTTTTCCTGTTGTTTTAGAGGTACCCACTCTATTTCTTCATATTGGAGGAGAGGTTCTTCCTAGGGAGGAGAGATCTGATCTTATGCTTATGAGACTCTGCCCTACTCTCCTGTAAAAACCGAGAGAGGGTCCACAGGCATAGCCTCACTAATTCCTGCATCAGGCCTAATGGTAGGAGGTGTGCTCCTTGATGACTCTGGACAATGTACGGCGGGATTCACCCAGCCTGGGTCTGACTGCAGCCTCATCGCCTTCTCATTGAGGTGTTTTTTAAATGGAAATCCTTACACCTGTCAGGTCCAGCTAAGTAAGGAGCGACAGATCCTGCACCTGGCAGAGATATGTGCTTCCCCCAGGCAGTATAGGCAGTGCTGGTGGACATCACTGATCAGGACGGTGCAGGGACAGGAGATGCAGCTTTTCAAGCCTAATATACTGTGCATCATCTATTACCCATACTGGGAAGCCAGGGGGTCCCCCGGGTGAGGATTCTAACTATCCACTGGCTATACTATAGAACCATTAACACTAATTACACTAAAGATAAAACTGATAAACTTTGAAATACTTACAGGTTTGATGACCTGGATGCTAGCAGTAAGATGACCTGGATGTAGCAGTAAGATGGAACCGACGAGGTGGTCAACCCCCCACCCCCACCCCGCATACCCTCCATGGATCCTTGATGCAGAACACAAGCAGAGCAGGGGCACAAATGTGGACCAACAGACACTACTTGTCAAAGTTCTCCTGTCTCAGGTACATGGAGTGCATGCATACCCGCAAGTGGAATACACAGAGGGACCTGCTCTCAAAAGAGGCTAAGTTTAAGTAAGGCAATGTGCTTTAAGACTTTTGTTATTTTAACCCTTTTCTCTGCTTGTGTTGCTCTAATGATAAAAAAAAATCAGAGACTGTTTTGAACAAGCTGTTTTCTGTCACTGCTTTCACCAGACAGTCAAAACTTCTGTAGAAGATTCCATAGCAGGTGTCAAATCCAGATGTACCTGCTGGAAGCAGATACGGTTGGTCAATATGGGGTACTGTAGACTGGTGATCCAGTCTAAAAGTGAGGTGAATCACAGAGTTCCACTCAGAGAAGTGCACATATAGGTCTGCCATTTCAAAGAAGTACCCAACAAGAGAAAGAGCAGAAAAAGCTCACCCCAAATGATAACATCCTTCTGGAATGAATAAGAATAATACAGACTTTTCTCTCTCTCTCTCATTGAATATTAGCTGTACATTTTTAGAACTGGAATAGTTATACGTATTGAGTTATCAAGATGGTTCTTGTTCACAGTATTCCTTGAAGACTTGTGTTCCTTTTTTATTGCTCATGATCTTGTTTTATTTAATGTCAGACTATTTGCTACAGGCCTAATACAGGGAATCAGTGACTTCCTTAAAATTATAAACAAAATCAGAAGAGCAAGCCCACATGGATTCACTGAACACAGATGCTCAAGTGAGTAGGACTTGTAGGAAGAACTTTGCCCATCTGGAAAAGCTGATGAACCTCGGACACACAGGAAGGATGAGATCAGACAAAGCAAGGGGGTGCCTCAGGACTTCTGTTGTTTTCAAAGATCTGTAACTCTCAGAGTAAAGTCTTTATGGCCAACAAATTCTCTTACAAAGCCTGTGTTCCTTGCTTTCCTACTACATCATCCACAAAGAGACAAAACTAGAAGCTCCTACAGCATAGATGGAGAATATGCAAGCAACTGGGGGGGAAAGGGGATGTTCAGGAGGTCTCAGACACTGTTTTAGGGGTCTAGGACAGCTGCAGTGCCCACATCCCAAAGAAGGACATTATGAAAGAAGTCTGAGCTCAGGAGTGTGCCCTAGGATCTCATAGCTAGAAACAGTGACTAGACTCTACCCGGATCTATTTGGCTTGGAAGTGTGTGGGACTCAAAGATTGGGTCCACTCATACCTGACTGGTTGTGACCATGCAGAAGAATACTGGGCCAGGTTGTAACACTCAGCACTGGTCCTTTTAAATTCAGTCTCCACGTCCTTTGGTGCTAAGAGCATGTCATTTATTTGGAGCAAATGTGTAAATGTTGGGGAAGGAATCACCTTTTATCTTTATTCCCCAACATATTCCCCTAACACTCAGACAAACAGTTTGGAGAGGATCATGTGCTGGACCTTGTATATGAAGGAGTGAATTTTAAATGGAAAGTTATCAAATGTTATTGGTCTATGCAATTCTGTTTGGCCACTGTTACAGATTTCCCAATTTCACCAGATACAGCAAATTCTAAGCTAGCCTTAGCAGGCTCTCTGCACAATGACATCTTTTTATTGCTGGAAGCGTAATAGTAAATCTCACTACTCCCTCAGGAAGGCTGAAAGATCATTAGCTATTCAATGAATAGTCGTAGCTGCTATTTGGCACTCAAATATTTCTTAAAATGCTATTTGCCACTACCTGGCCTATTCTGCACACCGAGAGAGAACTCATGCAGCCCACCCTTTGCCTAATTGGAGGACAACCCACAGGTATGGTCTAGAAAGGGAAAATCCAGAAACCCATAATACATGCACACTTGCCATTTTAAATCCTACTATTGTAGCAGATTAACAATTGTTTGGGTGGGGAGGAAAAACAAAAAAAAATACTCACAGTGCACACAGAGGTTTCATCCCCGATTTTCACTCTATTCGCAGTCAGTAGCTGCTCCAGCAGGCTGATTCTGTCTAGGAGCCAGGAAAAGGCCAGTAGCAGCTCCCTGCTACCCAGAGAGCCATCAGAAGGCAATTGATAGAATTCTGGCCTGCCATAGCCATGGTACCATAACACGGACTTTACAAATCTAATTTGGGTGCCTGGAAAATAAAAAAGCAGGAAAATGTGTCACATTGCACTGCCCACCCTGTTCCAGGAATAGGTTCTTCCTGAAGAGCAAGCATCATTAACCAGATTTCCTGTTATACTGAGGGCGAGAGAGACTGATGTTCTCTGGTTAAGCATGAGCAGACACTGTGCAGGCAGCAAGAACACAAGCTTCCACCTTCCTGCCCAAGTCTGACCTGCAGAAACCAATTCTATATAGGGAAATAGGAATTCAGTCTCCAGAACCATTCAGCACTCAGCCTCTGAGAGACTAACAAAGCCAATTTATGACTGGCTTGTGGTAGGTGCCTGTCTTACTAGCAACTGGATTCTAACCCACCCACCCATTGCAAATGGGCTACCAAACATTACAAGATGGCTACTATTTCAGGTCACTGTTGAACTGAGGTGGATCAAAACCTAGAGATGAAAGGTTCTGCAGCCTACTACAAATCCCTGAGCAACAATGAGCAAATAAGCTTATAGCAGCATACAAACAACTGGCACACCAGGCTGTGGACTGCATTCTGTCCTCAGTTATATCCTCCTCCATTTTCCTTCAACAGAGCAGATTTTACTTGACAATTGTAATGTGACCTGAAGAAGAAGTCTGTATGGCTTAAAAGCTCGCCTGTTTCACCAACAGAAGTTGGTCCAATGAAAGATATTACCTCACTCATCTCATGTCTCTCAGTTGCAATGCAAACATTAAGGATTGTAAAGCAAGAGTCACTTCACTAGGGAAGAAACAGATAAGGTTAAACCAGCAACTAAAGCTCCCCAAGTGAAGTGTTTCAATATCTCCACGGTGTTTCACCACAAAGCATCAACAAACCCAATCTAGGGGCCCCACCTGGTCAGTGCTTAGCTTCTGTGTCCTTAATTGTCAACCCCTCCTCTATCACTTCTGCACATGCTTCATTTGCCTGCTCTTCAATAGCATGATAAACATCTCACCTGGTCACATGCACTGTGAGTTTCTTCCCTTCTATGCTGTTGATTAATGAAGCTCAAAATAACATAGTGCCTGACTTCCAAACAAAAAGCAAGAATGGAAAGAGAAATCTGCGACTGTAGAAAGGTTATTTGTTAATCCTAAAAAACAATTCCTTAGAGAAAAGTGTCTAACCACATCACTTGAGCTGTGAAATGTTAAGTTAGCCTGGCATGCTAGAAAAAATCATACAAATCTAAAGCACAGCCACTAGACGCTCTGAGTTTGTATGTACTCATTACACTTGAACAGCAGCATATCACTAAGCAGTTGTCACTAAATGGCTGCCTGGGCTGGCAGGAGCTGGTAATTCTACACAGGCTCTCCACTATGGCAATGGGAACATAAGTAAATACTCTGAGTTGTCTTGAGTGACCTGCCTCTGGCTAACAAAAGCAGTGCTGTTGGGAGCCATATCCAGACTTCCATGGCCACGGGGGGGGTGGGGGGGGGTAGATCCCCAAAGAACCCCTCACTCCACAATGCACCCAGCACTCCTGAAGATGCTATATGTCCAACTGCTGTTCCTCAGCACACGATAGGGAGAGTATCTAACTGTGTGCGCCACACGTGAATGAGGGATGGACATAGGTTCCTCCTCATAAATATTGAATAGCAAACAGGACTGCAAGCATGGCTGAACAGGCACAACGTCCTAGCCCAATACTACTGTCTTGTGGCAGGGGCAGAACTCCTGATGGAGCATATCACAGGGCCATAGTCTGTTTTAAATCTAGCTAAATTCTCTTCTACAGCCTCAAGAAGGAGACCAATTGTCCCAGCAGCCCATGGAATCCCTATCTCTGGCTTGCAATAAATGCACTATCAAGTTGCTGCATTTTTGGCAGCGTGTGTGAATATGAACATTAGTGGCTTGTCCCATGCTTTGAGATGGCCTGTCCATGGGTGCTTTTCAGATAAACTCATTGCACAGCTGTGTACTGAACGCCCCAAATGATGACAGGTAGAAGGGCATTCTTTGCACTTCCTTAATTTCTTGAATGTCTTCCCATTCTATGGAACTCTCTAATCTCCCTCCTGATAAAGAAGCCGAGCTTCTGGGCCTATGGGTTTGCAACCCCTTTTGTCGTGGATTCAGAAGAGGCAAGCAAAGGCCAGCACCTTAGCTGGCGTAAGTCACCACAGCTCCACTGAAGTCAATTTACATCAGCCAAGGACCTGGCACTTTAATGTTTGCTCTCACGCTCTTGTATGCAGATATCAGAGTTCGACATCCAGGTTCCATAACCAGAGAATGCCCTCTGTACCAAAGGAGATTAAGCATTGTAGACCAGGCTCCAGATGTCGGTTTGGACGCTCTTCCGCCACACGAGTTATCTGCAACAGTGCCCCACAATCACAGCATGGGAAAGAAAACAGCACAAGCTGGTGCATGCTTGCAGCAATTCTTGTCGAGCCAAACAGTAGCCTGTTGAGCCCAGTCTATGATATTTGATCAAGTGGACAAGGCAACAGGTGCAATGATAACTCCTGAATTTACTTAGCACATTAGACTCTCTTTACCACCAATGCTTCCATGCTGTGAGGATGTGATTTTCAGCTCCCTGACCATTTATGCATGGTAAAAGGCCATTAGTGCTCTTCTCCAAGTGTGTCTGGGCTGCCATTGCAAAGGACCATTGAAAGATCAGCCATGGTGTCACAGTGCAGTCCATAAGAGTGGGATTTTCCCCTGAATATGAGCAGACATTTAAGTTGGTGCAGCACATTGTTTCTGTCTAAGAATGGGGCACCAGTCAACCAGAGATGTAATAGGTTAGTTCCATCTGTCGCAGCTCTCCAGACAGACTTAACAGAAATGGCATCTCATCAAAGGCCACAACTTTTTACCTCCTCCCAACTCCTGCATGTCCACCCGCTATCCACATGCAGGAACTGGTTTGAATAAAAACTGCTCCCCCCTGCGATAAAGATAATCTACATCAGGCAAATTGGGGGCATTTTGCATCTTTCCACTTCCTTACATAATCAAATAAGGTGGCTCACAACTGATCCCTAACATAGGTTACACAAGTTGGCCCTACATGTATTTGCTGCAATGTTCAAAGTTGTATCTCTAAGCTCAGGCCAAATCTACATTCCAGAGTTTTAGTTGGTATAGCTGGGCCAGCAGAGCCCCACAGCATAGCCATAGAATAAGCCAGCAGGAGTTATGCTGGCATAGCTATGCCACCTCCCCAAACATCAGTTATACTGACAGAAGCAGTCTTCTTTCGGCCTGGTTGCCTCGACATTGGGGGTTTTGTCAGCATAGCTACACCAGCTATGGACTGTGATTATTTTTCCACACTCCTAGCCAACATAGCTATGCTGACAAAACTTTGTATTGTAGACCAGACCTCACTGTCTATCCTCATCGGTGGTACCTAACTCAGATCCTTGGTACCACATTCTCCCACCAATTCCATACAATGCAGTGAATTTGCAAAACTTTGTGATACTGCCCAACCAGGTGTGATCATGTCATGCAAACTTCTACTGCAATGCACACGAGGGGGCAGTCAAGGTTAACTTGGAATTTCTTGGCTTGCATACCTTTCAAGTCTCAGCTTTCCCACTGCATTAACAGCTTGTCTCATTAAAATGTATATATTTGGAATACCAAAGAAACTATACTTAAATCATGCTTTTGTTGTAATGTACTAGATAGGGAGTATGGTCCAGTGCTTAGGGTGTTTGTCTGGGACTTGGGAGACTGGGGTTCATCTCCCTTCTCCCCCAAAGATTCCCCCATGAGATCTTGGGCAAGTCACTTAGGCCCAGATCCTCAAAAGTATTTAGGCTCTTAACTTCCATGCCTTAGTCTTTCCTGTTGGTACAACTGGGATAATAGCATTTCCCCAACCTCACGGGGTGCTGCAAGGTTAAATACATTTTAAAAATTGTGAGATGCTCATATACCACGGCAGTGGTGGCCATATAAATACTAATATAGACAGATGCACCTTGGCAAAATAAGAGTGTGATGCTCATTGCAGAATAGAGAGAAAAATGCTGCTTATATAGCAGATAATGCTACTTACTGCAATACCTGTTTTTTGGCCAATGCTTTACCAAGGCACTTCATTAAGGTAAGGGAATTTACACAGGATGGTTTTGTGGATCTTTCTAATAAATCCCTCTCAGCATGCACATTTCACTTGAAAAAGGAAGTTTAATGAATACAGGCCAAGCTGTGATACAGCACTCATGCTGTGCCCTTCTGATTTACGACACCTGCAGAACCCTTCCAATGAATTACAGCTTTGTATTCAACAGAGAACTGTGCGTTATTTTGCGTTTATGCAGGCTAGGAAGAAAGAAACGTAAGCCAAGAGTAAAAATGAAAATGGATGCATTACTTCATGCGCTCAGGGAAAAAGCACCTGTAGAGATGTCACAAAACACAGTTATTAAGGGAAATTATTGCTGAAGAAAAACAGTTCTTGTTTGATGGGTAAGAATGAAAGAGATACAGTAGCTACAGAGCTCTTTCTGGCAGTATCAAAACTGATACACCAAAAAATAACTGACGTCAAAAGGCAGATCCTAGTAGCACTTGATTTGCCTTTTTTTTAAAAAAACAATAGAGTTCATGCAAACTAAAAGTTAAAGGAAAGAGCACTATGAAGGCATTGGCTGTGACTTCTTCGTTAACATTAATGTCAAAGTTCCAATTCAAGGCTGACTCTGGCTCACTCCCTAACTTTCTTGATGAAGGAACTATTGTTCTGAATTTTTTTTTAAATTATTAATGAGTGTGAGCTTTTTACTCCCAGAAGTTTAGGGTAAGAAATAATTATATGGAGAAAGGGGTGGGAAATATTCTCTTCCAAAACAGGATCATTTATAGGATTTTCCAGCCACGGGAGGTGGAGGTTGTTCATGTGTAGTTTGGAGATTTTTTGCACAATTGCAAGAGTTCGTTCATTTTAAACACACTGTCTGTAGTATATAATATTTTCTAAATGATTTCCCAAAGCTGAAGTTATCTATCATTACGGGGTGGCACACTTCAGTCGTTAAAAACATGACACAATCTTTTTCTATAAAGTGACCACTAATCACTCCATAATTATGGTGGTTTGAAGCTTATGGAGTTCAATAATGGTTGTTTTGAGTTTGAAACCTCCCTATAATTCACATACCTAGTCAGCTTGCCTGATTGAAACATCATTAACATGGATAAAACAAGCCCAATATGAACAACAGGCTCTGATGAACAAATCCATCTGCAAGAATTAGGGCCACTGGGATAAAATGAGATGTTCAGAATGAAGTCTGAAAACCCCTATGCAGGGAATGAGCTGCTGAGGAAAGGGAGTTTTAAATCTGGCTCAGGTGTCTCCCAGAAGCAGATACAAACCTTGCAAGCACTGCGTGTGAAAATGCTTTATTACCTATGGTATCGGACTCAGACCATCCTCCATCATGGATTTGCTTTAGAAGAAAATACAGCAGCCTCCAGATCTCCAGGCTCTGTGAAAGAACAGAAAGGAAACATCAGCTGGAACAACACAAAAGTGTCCAGCCAGCAAGAAAAGAGGGGAAAGGACAGGACAGGTATTGCCCTGTGCCTCCTCAGATTAATTAATGGCAATAGCATGGGGATTGTGCACTCAGTAAAGGAAAGTGTTACAGAACTGATTGCCTGAGGCAGTTAGGCTCCTCTCTCCCTGTCCGAGTAACAGTTTGGCAAAACCAACAACAGCACTGCTTCTAAAAAAGGCACATCCACACTGAGCACACTTTATACATTTATACTTGTACCAGTGCATATCTGGGATGCCAGAAAG
This sequence comes from Mesoclemmys tuberculata, assembly GCA_007922155.1. Classification (NCBI taxonomy): domain Eukaryota; kingdom Metazoa; phylum Chordata; order Testudines; family Chelidae; genus Mesoclemmys; species Mesoclemmys tuberculata. The sequence goes on along the minus strand of ML675646.1, from coordinate 842,574 downwards.
ACATCCTATAATGTTATGGGAGCAGGGGCTTTAGGGTTATTTGTAATCACCAAGCATAGCATTGTGGGCTGGTATTACGAGAAATAGCTCAACCAAAATAGTTAGAAAGTAGGATAGCATGGTTGCACATGATGTCAAATTAAGCCCTCATACCAGGAATTACAACCCACATTTGTAAAATGCCTAGGCAAGTACAAAACATCCTATATGCAGAGCAAAGTCAAGGCCTTCCCACCATTGGCAGTTTCCAAAGCCCTAGCACAGAGAGGGCCTAAGACCACTCAGGATAAAAAGAGGAAAGTGAACTCTGAGTGACAAGGAGAATATGCTGCACACCATAGGGAAGTGTCGAGGTTCAATTCTGAAAAAAGTAGAAAATAGAAGTCTCCAGGAAATCCTCCAAGAGCAGGAACTTTTTGGAGCTTCTGAACAAGTTTCTAATCAAGAGAAGACATGGAAAGAAACCATCCCACTGAAAAGAAAGGAAGGGCATGGAGACAAGGGAGACTATTTTGCTCTTGGATTTAGAAGATAATTTCCCTCTACTATCAGTGGAAGTTGATCATGCATATCTGGCTGTCTAGGCTTTTTTGGCAAATATTTTCCACCTTGCAGGGGAGGGGAAGGTGATGACATTACAGGGTTTGCTAACATAACATGACTAAAGGGCCTCAGGTGGGTTCTGAGGATACCTTCACAGTGGGAGGTGATGTTATGGAGACAAAGCGACTGTGTCAGGCACAGGAGAGGGGAAGTGAATGTTTCTCTACATTTGAAAGGTAATTCAAATTAAGGTGAATTTAAAGCACCAGTACTATTCCTTAATAACTGTGTGTGTGGAGATTCTTAGTATAGAGTAAGAGTGTCCACAAATTGAATTATTCAGCAGTTATTCCAGAATAACTCTGTGAATAAATAAGCCTTTAGGTGGTGTGTGCCAATGCTACCAGGTGGTGACAGGCTGGTAAACACCACCATGGAGCACTGCAGGGCACAGAGAAGAGGAAACACAGAGTTATACAGATTATATGCTATATGATTAGCATGGAGGCATTATTTAATGAAAACTAGAGAGTAACATTGAATATTCATATAGCACTGTCCCACCCACACACCTTAGTGCAGTGGTTCCCAACCCGTGGCCAGTGGGGTCTTTCAAAGTGGCCCATTCACACTGGCTGCAGAAGGGAGTTGCTGTCTAAGGACCTAGATGGACTGCATTGCCATGGAGCTACAAGACCGGTGCAGGCTCCTTGCTGCAGCCAAGGGGATGGGAGATCAGTGCTCCCCACCTCCTGGCTGTAGCAGGAAGCATAGCAAAGAGCTCCATGTGGATCCATAGGCACTGGGGTCCCTGCTGGAGCCAGAGGGAGAGGAGATCAGCACTTCCCTCCCCTGGCTCCAGCAGAAAGCAAAGTGTTCTGCCTTGGTCCCTAGACGTCTGGAGACAGAGGGAGGGGAGCACTGATCTCCTACCCCCCTGGATGCAGAAGGGATCCACTAACTAGGGACCCAGGTGACACGCACAGGGCTACATGACACCTGCAGTTTCCCTGCTGCAATTAGGAAGACGGGAGATCAGAGAGGAAGCTGTCTCCTCGCTGAACTCCTTCTGTCTGGCTGCAATGGGGAAAAGAGGGGCTGCTGCCAGAGAGTGGTTGCCCTTCAGAGTTGTAAAAACGATATCTGAGCCAAAAAGGTTGGGAAGCAGTGCCTTAAGAGTGTTTTATACTGCTCACTGAGTGTTACTAACCGTCCTTTACAGCAGGGGAAACTGAGACACAGACCTTGTCGCCATTGGGGATTTGTTCCAACCCGTCACTGTGTAGTTGTCAGGTGCAGACCCAACTACAGGCAAACCTGCTACAAGCCACAGTTTGCACCCATGCAGTATGAGCCAGTTGCACACAGGGCTGAGTTACAAATTGTGCTTACAACAGCTGCACCTGTCTCACTAGGCACCCACAACTGAGCAGCTATGCCAAGGGCAGGAACCCCCAGCATGAAGAAGGCCTGAGAGCACAGGAGTCTTGCCTATGGTTCCACCACAAAGGGTGATGGTGGAAGAAGAGAGGACATTACAAAGGTAAAGGGAGAAGGCAGACATTAATGTTATGGGGCGGGGGAGCTGCTGAAGGGTAGTGGGTCCAGTCTCCGGAGGCAGAGGGATGCTATGGATCAATAAAGGAGGAGAGGTATTGCTATGGGGCAGGGGCAGTGAGGTGGCAGGGGAACTGCTGGGACATAGTGAGGGGGCAAGAGCATTGCTATAGGGCAGTGGGGGTGTTGCTAGGGGGCAGTGGTGCTGGTATGGGACAGTGAGGGGGCAAGGAGTGTTGCTGTGGGGCAGGGAGGGGGAAGGGGACATTGCTATGAAGCAGTGGTGGACATCGGGGTTGCTATGAAGCAATGGGAGTGGGGTAGTGAGGAGCAGGGGGAGTTGCTACAGCGCAGTGAGGGTGCATTACTATGGAGCGATGAAGTCGCTATGGGGCTGGTAGGAAGCATTACTATAAGGCACAGGGGGTGGGAGTGTTGCTATGGGGCGGTGGGGGGCAGGGAGAGTTGCTATGGCCTGGGGCGGTGTGGGGGCATTGCTATGGGGCAGTGGGGGCGGGCCGTCGCTATGGGGCAGAGGCCGTTGCTACGGGGAGGCGGGCCGTCGCTATGGGGCAGAGGCCGTTGCTA